>OX103979.1:35223940-35823940 GCA_944470395.2 Schistosoma turkestanicum | reverse complement strand
CATAGTATTAGAGGTAGTAGAAATATTAGCAGTAATCAAAGAGATTACTGATAGAATATATTATTCGAGATGTACAGCCCAGAGGAATCAATTATAAAAAGAGAAAAAAACTGACCTGAGGAACCTGGAAGATTGGGATTTGAAAGAGCAAAGATGGATGAACCTACACCATTGCAGACTGTTTTGAGCCATGTCGTTCAAGATCTCTAACCATCGATTACTATCATCTCGCAGACATCAACCAACATGACGCAATCCACTTGTCAGTGGCTTCGTGGATTTGTGGCATAATATAGTGTGGCCGACCCAGGCTTTCTTCCGACCTACTCCTACACCGCAAAACGTAGCTCGTCTAGGCAGTCGATGTTTGGGCATTCGTAACACATGTCGCAACCAACTCAACTGGTGAAGTTTAACTACTTCATCTTTTGATCAGCCTTCCTTACCTGGTGCCCGTTTAACGAGCTCCAGTTAGGTGGATAAGTATTAGCGAGGCTAACATTTTAGACAATATATTAGACAAACTGGTTACCCTGTTATTGTCACAAGAGGACTTTCATCCTTTCTTATAGACTGGGACAATCAGTGATTGAGACCGGTCGGATAGGATCACGTCCAGTTCTCAGATTCTACCTTAGATCTCAGTAAATCTAACTGCTAAAACTGGACCACCATCCTTAGCAATCTCAGGAGTTAGCCTATCAGGACCCGCTGCTCTCCATCGTTTTAGATTTCCTCTAGCTTTTTCGAATTTACTGGGAGTTGGAGGACTTACATTAATTTGCCATTCAGGTTGACTGGAAATCGTGGGTAACTGATGTGTGGCTGAAGGCGTTGAACTGATTCCTAAAGTGTTTCGCGCATCGATCCAATCTCCTGGATTGAGAAGGAATAATAATGCCATCCGTCTGAAGTTTGTGCTGATGATGTTGTTCGGAAGCAAAATGAAAGCTTCACAACCAAAACATCCAGCTCAGAGAACGAACACCGCCAAAATGCCATCCTTTTCCCAAATAATCTCACTAACAGACAGATTCTAATTTCCAGTTTCCTTGATAAGTATGAATAGTTGTATACTGTTACCTATAGCAACTGCCTTTTGCACCTTTCTTGCATCCACTACCTACCACTGTTTCCGATCATTGCGTTGGCTTCTTATCACCCTGAGTTTAAGCTGATTTTCTGTAAAACTCATCTTTACCCCGTCCAGGCTGTAGTCGGTGGGAACGAAGGCAGAGACGAAAAGGGACGCAACAGACAGTGACCCTATCTTTACGAGTACTAACTGTCCAGTTTAGTGGGACTGCGAGGCTACTGGAAGCAGGTACAGCGCTTCCAGATACACGAAGTGTAAACCGTGTTGTTTCTCCATCAGCACAAGGTTAAACCAAACTGATGATTTTGCTCGGATCTTGTACGCCCGCTTCGGAGACACAACACACATCGATGGCACGGGATTCTAGAGTCCCAGCTAAGGAAGCCTGCTGCCCTATTTGACACAATGTTGAACATTATTGTCTCCAGCATATAGTTTAGAATGGGGATTCAGAAGACCAGGATTAACGTTTCATGACCTCAAAGCGTTTGCGTCAGAGGCGTAGGGTGACAAAGGAACGAAAGAATTGATTGTCGTGAAGATAAGAGTTATTAGGAGGCGCATAAGGGATCTGGTTGTGACAGATTTGGTCCCATGTGCTGTTACGTGTATGAGGTTGGTTGTTAGTTTCCGGCTGCCTACATCTTGGAAGGAATCTAGTTGCCAGAAGGGTCATCAGCTTCGTGAATTCCGAAGGAACTCGGCTTTCATGATGAGACACCATAATTCTTCTAAATGAAGACCTAACTCCCAGAGCAGAGTTTAAATGGTTTGAATTATTTTTGCTTGTTAGCGTTGTTTAGCAAGTTAGTTTTCTACTGGTCGGGGCCGCTAGTCCCAGCCCACCACTTTTACCAGGGCTTGGGAAAGGCAGTAGCCCTGGAGGGCTGCAGGCGAAGTTAACCTGTAGAAAACGATTGTCTGGAGCCCCAACGGTGTGAGGTTTCTTGGAGTACATATTTCCGCGTTTGTTAGCAAGTAAATTTTCAATTGTTGGAAACTATTCATAAAATATTCTTATTTTTTTACAGGGGCAAGAAGAATACGTTCCTGAAGTTTTTAAAGTAAGTTTAATAAAGTGTTAAGTTCGTCACTAGGTAGGCTTGAAGCTATTACGAGTTCACCTCAGTCGATAAACGCTAACGAGATAATTACTAGCGTCCAGGTAGGCTACCTTGATCCCAAACTGCTAACAGAAATCTTATAAGCGTAGAAAGTATATTATACAAAACCCAGCAAGCACACAACTCTCGTTTATTTATACATCATAGAAACGTTCTTGGGACAGTAACAAGTCAAGTCAGGATATATACCAATCTAACTATATTAGCAACGCACTTATTAACTTAGTTTTAATTTGCATGTTCAAATAACTTTGTAATTAACTATGGTAATCGAAATGATGAAACAGCAGCTCATATATTTTCATTTCGGTCGAATATGATGCCAACTCAGATTTTTTATAATGTACAGCAATTAATTGCACCAAGAGTAAAAATATCCGTATTCCTGTTCAGGCGGATACACTTATTTCTGTCTGCATCCTAATCTTCAGCTGGGTCTACGGAATCAAACATTTATGTAACACCGGTAAATTGTGAAACTCTATGTACGCTACAGAAATATACTGATTGACAAACTAATTTTATGTAGTGTCGCAACCTTACATAAATGAAATGTTCTGAATTTCGAAATTCTTTCAAGATGAAAATCTTCATTTTAATGTCTGTCAGGTCAAGACGCTCGGATTATTCAAAATTAAGAAGTTGATTCGTTGTAATATGTCCGTGGAGAACAAGTTAACGTATTCTGTTCGTATGCACTGTTATTATCCAACCACTTAAACTGAACTAGGTGGGTTTGAAGTGAGCACTTACTGGCTGAAGGCTCAATGACCAAATCACCAAACCGCCACTTCATGGGAAGTCGAAATTTTACGTAAGACAAAGTGTATCTTAAAACGGTTCGACCACACAGGGACGTTTTCTGTTCGTTACTTAAGTGATCTAAGGTTGAAATAGATATAGGCTAGGATTTATTAGGAAAATAAAAGATCTCTTTATTTAAGGTACTACAAAAATAAATGAATTTTCTCAAACAGCGAAGTGATTGGACAGCATTTTCAGTTAAGTTTAAAGCGAATGTATTCAGTCGCAATCAACGTAGGTAATTTTTAAAAAATGGTGGATTAGTCTGAACCAAAACACTTAATTCTTGATTATATAAGTTCTGTAAATGTTATGGTTTTATTTATGACATTTTAGATGCCTGAAAGATTAAAATATGTATAGATTTCATTTTTCAGCGGAAGCTAACCGAAATATTGAATAATATCCGTCAAGTACGTCCAGAGCTGATTCCACAACAAGGTAAATCGTTTATTGTGAAGAGATAATTATTATAGATATGTCACATGCCAAGGTCGGTACTGTTTATTATTAGAGCACGAGAATGACTCCGAAAGTATATACACATATATATTGCTACGTAATTCGATTGGTGATTAACTGAATGCAAGTTTGAATTCGATCCTACTTGCAATTAATTAGATCTCATAATATTCATATCACACATCCTATGGAATATACTGTCTAAACTAAGTTTAGTGAATCAGGTAAAGGCTAGTTCCAATTAAGCTTCAAGAGTTTTGTGAGAGGAAAATGGTCCCAGTTGTGCACGATCACATTTTCTCCACTAACTGCATTCAAAAAGAGTTCTATGGAGTATTCATTCATCAGAAATAAATATATGTATTACGAGAAGCTAGACTGATGCAACCAAATAAACTAAAATTTATGCGTAATACTACTTTGATTAGAAGTTTAGCACCTGATCGGCAGAAGATGCTGAATGAAATACATCAAGTTGCACACGAAAGGAAATTCCTATTTAAGTTGTAGCAAACGATGAAGTTTTTGAGAACACCGAAGCCGACTACTTTAACTCACTTCTTTATAAGAAAGCCTCCAGTTGATTCTGGTATTTATGTGATGATGATGATGATCACAAAGACCGATTTAACAGGACAAGTTAATATTTTAATAATTACTGGCTAGAAGATTAATGACGATTTACGATTATTATCTTTTAAATAATTTTGCTAACCTATGCTCTAAAAGATTTTAACGGGTGAATTTTATGTTTAGTAGCCGTTGGGTATTTTGCGGACATATCGCCTTATGAAGGAATAATACCATTAAGAGAATACATGAGGCTCTACGATATTCCATATGAAGCATCATCACAATCGGGTAAGCGTAAAATTTATATATATATATATATATATATATATATATATAATAAGAACGTGATTTGCTAATAGTCAGTCCTGGAAAGATAGCTTAGAGTTGTTTACACCAATCCAAATAAAATTCCACCATTATTCTCTTGAAATATTATTATTATTAAAACAGTTCAAATCCACTACCGCATGTAACATGCATTCCTCTTGCAAAACTAGTTCAGAGATGTTTTGCGCGTGGAAAGTAATTTTCTTATATATTAAATCGAAAAACCTTAATTCTTTACACTTCATGTAGCGTCTACGTTTATAAGCACTACAACTAGATTCGTTTGAAGGCATACTGAAACTCAATTTTGAGAAAGGCCGTTCCGTTTACAACTATCGATGTCAGAATCTACTGTTTAGTCAGTCAGAACCTCCTTTCAGTTAATGTTGCCATACCACATTAGCACACAGATGTAATTGTCAATTCAAATCCAATAGTAGTAGAGGAAGTAAAAGGATTAGAAGTAATCGGCTAAGTAATTGGCTAAGTCCACTCGTCAATGACTTCATGGATTTCTGTCATGTTTTGGTCTGGCCGCCCCTAGCTTTCATCCAACCTATTCCTACACCGCAAAATATAGCTCGACGAGTCAGTCGGTGGTTAGGCATACATTTCGACGGGGAAAACGCATCCCGAACATGCTTGCATTGTTGCTTAGGGTGGTCAGAAGACTTTGCATTTTGTCAGCGTCTTCACCAAATAGAACTATGTCATCGGCATATTCTAGGTCAGTAAGCGATTTTCCTGGTAGAAGGTCTACTCCTGAAAATTCAGACGAGGATAAGGTTATTTCTAGGAGCATGTCTCTGATAAAATTAAACAAGAATGGAGAGAGTGGACATGCTTGACGCACACCACTTGAAGTAGAGAATTCCGGTGACAGTTCGCCATAAGCTCTCACTCGACCTCTAGTGTTCGAGTAGAGAGCTTGTATAAGGTTGATGTACTTCATTGGTACACCTCTCAACGACAGACACTGACACAGAACCTCACGATCCACTGAGTCAAATGCCGCTTTAAGGTCCAGGAAGAAAATTATTGTAGGACGCCCAAATGTGTCTGTGTTCCAGGACCTGTCGTAGCGTGAAGACGTGGTCTATACAACCACGTCCAGGTCGAAAACCAGACTGGTTTTCTCGAGTCTGCTCTTCACGAGCTTTCGTTAAGCGTCGAAGTATTACTGAGGCCAATATTTTTTGGATACTATATTAGTTAGACTTATTCCTCTGTGATTGTCACAAGAAGAATTGTCCTTTCTTATAGATTGGGACAGTCAGTCATTGAGACCACTCGGATGGGATTACGTCCAGTTCTCAGATTCTACCTTAGATCTCGGTAAATCTAACTGCTAAAACTGGACCACCATCCTTAAATATCTCAAACGTCAGTCTATCAGGACCTGCAGCTCGTCCTCGCTTCAGATTTCCTAACGCTTTCTCAACTTCGTAAAGACTAGGAGGACTTACGTCGGTTTGCCATTCAGGATGACTGGAGATCGTGGGTAACTGAAGAGTGGCTCGAGGCCAGTTCCGCTGCCTCTTCCAGCTCTCTCGCTTTCGCCACCCACCACTGTTCTCGATCATTGCGTAGGCTTTTTATCAGCCTACGTCTAAGCTGACTCTGTCCCTCGTCGCCCTCAGAGCCAGGCGGGATTCGTTTTCGAGCTTCCACGAGTTCGGTAGATGCTAGTGAGATCCACGGCTTCATCCTAACCTTATGGTTTACCTTACTAACAGATCTCACTACTGTTTCCACAGCCTTTTTGATATCATTCCAAGCTGCCTCCAGATGGGAATCACTTACACAGTCGCCTAATTGTTTTCTCTAGTTGCTCCTGAAATATATTCTTAGCTTTATTATCATTAAGTAAAACCCTAAGAGGCTTTCTTACGGTGTCTTTTCTACGTCCAGTAAGCCTCAAACAAATACGCACTCGTACTAGGACATGATCTGAATCTAAACATGTGCCCCACAACGAGCGACAGTCTTCTATCGAATCCCTCCATCGGTGGCTGATGGCGATGTGATCTAATTGAGTCCAACGTTGAGACGACTTTGGAGGTCGCCAGGTCAACAGATGCTTTTCCTTATGCCTAAAGTTAGTGTTTGCTAGAAATAGGCCGTTATCTGAGCATACTTACAACAGACGGTCGCCATTGTCTGTTCTCTGAGCCGCGACATCATAACATCCACACAGGTGTCTTTCATTCTCACTTAGTCTACCTACTTGAGCATTAAGGTCTCCAGCTAGTATTAGTATGTCTGAGTGCCTAGCTTTTTGGAGGAGGTCCGAAAGCTTTCTGTAAAACCCATCTTTAACCTCGTCTTAACTGCAGTCAGTGGGAGCATAGGCAGATATGAAGAAGAGGCAACGACGGGTATCCCTCTTTCCGAGTCCTTACTGTCCCATTTAGTCGGACAGCGCACAAGCGACTATCTACTGGGATCCAGTCAAGGAGAGATTGTTCAGCTCTACGACTCAATGCTATGCCTACGCCAGAAAGACCACGGAAAGCAGCATCAGGGCTTCCAGATACACGAAGATTAAATCGAGCTGAGTCAGTCAGAGTATGATTATCAATAGATACAGAAGATAGCTCCAAAATAAGAGTAATAAGATGAGATGATGCGTATATTTCACGATAAACCTGTTTCAAGATTTCAAATTTACGAATATTATGCAAACGTCGAGGTATTATTTAAAACATCAAAGGCTTTTTACCCAATTATTATTACAAATTGAATTTCCATGTAAACATCACTGACGGTAGATAAAGATGAAATCACAAAACGATACTGTCCTACTTTTTCAGGTAATACGTCAGTTTCCACATTTAGCAGGTAATTTTATAGTCAATAATCGTTAATATTGGTTCCAAATTATAAAAGGTATTATGCATCTCTCTCTTTTCAGAGCTTACGTGGCCAGTCGAAAAGAATTCTTTCATCTACAACTAAGAATTCTACAAAACAAAACCTTTATATCAATCAAAAATTAGACTTTCTGACAGCGTCGTACCGAAAATTCTGGTTACTTACTACCTGAGTAGTTTATTTATAAAAGACAGGACAATTATAAAACCGCAATAAACAGGAAGCTGATATAACAGTCTATTGTAGAAAACTCTTTGTTCTAAATAAAGTTGAACCAACTTAAGTAATAATAGCGAACTATTTCACTTTAAAAACCAATCCCTTCCAGTATTTTTGATTTTAGGTTAGGAAAATTGTTCGATCTCGTAAAGGTGTTCTAAAACAACAACTCGCAGCAAATCTTCAAACAAGGAACTATAATTATAGAGTAGTCTATTAAATCCTGCATTCCAAATAAGAACGTCTCTTTGTTTCTGTAATCCCCGTTTAAATCGCTAAAGAACTATTTGCGCTTCAAGCAAGTCGCGTTGAAAATGAGAACTTGTCATTACGACACACCACACAACCCTTTCCTAGATTCAACGGCGTCATACACTGGTGATATTGTGGGACAAAACTCGATAGCTATTTTTTTCTAAACAGCGTCTAGGTCTACAGCAGATGAGTGATATAACATAATACGATAATATCTAGACAAAATCTTATCGTGCAATAGACGGTTATCATTGACAATCACCCAGAAAGGCCAGTTGAAAAAAGGTCCTAGATTCGATCCCTGGTAGATATCATGATTATTTTGTTTACATCTTTCCTGCTCATAGATAAAGATACTAGAAACAACCTAGCGTACAGATTATTCGATATATAAGTCAAAAGGAAAGTGATTCACATGAATTGGAGAGATTACGTTTTAATAATTTCCGACAATAATAGAAAAATTTTCAGGATAACAGTCACCTCAAAAAATGGTTTACTTGGTGCTTACAAACAAAAACAAGGATTTACAAAAACTTCAACTTATCAACAAAGTGAACCAAATAAAATGGCTCTTACAGTCAATCAGGGCTAAGAAACGTTCGTCTCTCAAGAGATAAAGAAAACAAAAGCTTTAAAAATAAATAACCGGACTAAAAGGAATGTCCTGAACCCCGATTGTGATCAAAAACAAAGAAGGGATTGACGACTAAATCAAAATATTGAGTAGACGCATCACAAACTGACTGAAGACATTCAAAAACTGGAAACAACTAACCAAATCGGTCCTGAAAAAAATACACACATTTTAAGCGAAGTTAAAATATATTACTATCAAAAACAAAATGATATAAAAATACTTGACATTAACTGGGCAACAATAGTTCGGTAGTCTGATCGAAAGTAGATCACTACTGCGAACTTCGCTTCATCTACCAAGGTTGGAATAACCAATGGACGATATTTCCGACAAAATTTGAAGTCGAAATAACCATGAGGAATAACAAACTTTGCTCTTAAAACAAATGGATACTTACCTGTACGACAGCATCATAGGCTAAAGTTAACGGTGAAATGTTTGATGAACAGCTTATACACTATCAAGTTCCTAAGTTTTGTGAAATGACTTAAGAATAGAAGAAATAACTTCTATTTTCAAAATGCATGCTAATTTGAAGCTCGTTGATGAGCAATATGACAGCCACATCTTACTGTATAGTCTATATCGACTATCTATTTCCTTGTAAACTTTTGGAACGATCAATGTTTCTTTCATCAGACGTTTCGATCAGTTTGCAATGAGAACTACAATACGTCTTATTACTGGGATAATTTGGTACATATTGGCTGACCAAAACCATTCGATAAAACGTCTATTCTGCCACTTGTAATTTCTACTTTAATTGATTCAGGTAGTTTATTATATTTGAAATGTCCCTTTCGCTAAATGTCGCATTTCAATCTCAATTAGATAGATATTTACAGCTACTAATCCGCTAATCTTTACAGTAGTGATTCAAAGAGATGAGCCTGGTAGATGGGCAACAAATATAGGACCAACACAACATTACAAACAACTGTTATCGAGATTAATAACGTGTAAATAGTATTTTTTTTTCGGGAGAAATACATTATCCTTACTTTTATTGACCTTTAGTGCTAGACAGAAAAAATTCAATAATTTGAAAATCCCAATAAAATATGCAAAACTAAAATATTTGAGCGAACTTTATCACCAGGCTTTATATCTATTAGTTCAGAATTAATAAGCTATCTTAAAAAGGCCAAAAATAAAGCATTATCAATAAATTACAACAATGTTACAGTCTAAAAATGGGGAACCCTTGAATCTGTTACGATATAAGTACTACAAGATTCCGTCATTTGTAAATTAGGAGTCACTCAATAAAGCTCGGAATGGTTCGTTGTAAAGTATCGGGTTAAAATGATTATAATAGTAATACAATAAATCATGTGAATATAGCGAACAGTAGGAAAATTTTTTTCTCGTTAATGGAGACAATAACAATAACGTTGTATGAATCTAATGTGTTATGAGGTGTGATAAATGTAATTTAAGATAAAAAAATTCATGTAAAGTGGGAAAGACGAATAAATAGATCAAGAGAGATATAGGAACAAAAAGAAACGGGATAGGGGTTAGGAATTTTATAACAAGCGATTTAGGGTTTTGGTAATCCTATCGTGGACCAAAAGAAGCACAGGCTGAATATACCTTTTTTCGATGATTAGCAGGATAGATTGGACGGAAGCATGTCTGTTGCAAGATTATATGGGAGCACTAATTAGTTCATTCTTAGCCAGTCAACGCTAGCAGATAGCTAGAGAAGGTTGAAGGATATTCTTGTGTAAGAATATAAATATGCTGAAAATTCTTGTCACTATGATTTCCTCGTATTTAACTTGGTTCGTCAGAATATGAAGCACTAACCGTTGAAGCCGTGTTCAGATTTCAGGGAATAGTTGAGCGTTGTGTGTTATCAAAGAATGCTAAGAAATAAGGTAGCTGGGTCGTATAAGCGAGATCATTAATAGTGGCGACGGAAAACACATGCATGCGACAGATGACCAGCTTAAACGAATTTTATGACAGAAGCAATTACAACTTGATGCCCGAATGCGACTGCTAGAAATGTTGAGGGAGCAGTTAAACCATTGACTGCTCGAGTTCACACACTGCCATCCCAAGGCTAAAAATATCCCATGATGATGCATGGAAGATTCGGTTGTTGGTGCGCAAGTTAGGATACAACAGATATACTCGTTATGCTGATCAGATATTGCCGAAATTACCTCGAGAGCCCACTTTAGAAGAGATAGTGGCCGGACAGTCACATATATTTTGTCAATTCTTTTTATTGTTTAGTACTGGAGATCAGTGTCTTAATATATATAAAGCTGATAACAATTGTACTCTAGCACATGTCAACGTAGTGTGAACGCTTCAAGTAACGTTCACTGATAGATGAACGAAACTCCGTCATAATCATTCACCTAAGCTACAAATTTTCTCCACCATCTCAAAGCCGGAGAAGTGAAATCTAACGTCTTCAGATAAATCAGAAGATAATTGCTGATAATGTTAGATCACTTGTCCCAGCACAACTACAGTCATACTGAAAAGGAAGCCCTTGCAATCATACTCGCTGTCAAGATTCCAAAAATGCTCTACGTTCGTATACCAACTTTACTGACAGACCATAAACCTCTAATTGCAATTTTCGGTTCTAAGAAAGGAATTATTGTTTAAACAGCTAAAAGTTAATCATCAAGTATCCGTTAACGAATGCTACTGGTCAAGCTGATGCTCTCTCTCGGTTGGTCGAAGTTGAAATGCCTGGGTAAGACGATATAATCATTGCCTATTATTCAGAAGTATTTGAAAGATCACTGGACCGAACACATTTCGAAAATGCTGTTCAGAACATATTTCATATTTAGATGTTATTTCATTCAACTTACTTGAAGAGTGTGCACTACGTCAGTTGCCAGATTTGACAACCGCCCAGCAACTTTAGTTACACTTTGTTTGACACCATCTTTGATATTCTGTAATTCATTAGACACTTGAGATTGTCGCACTTTAGGACGACCAAAATAATCGTCACTGGAAATGGATGAACTCCCTTGAAATCTTGACAGCCCATCAGATTCAGACTAGTATAAGTGAAAAACAAGTGAATAAATAGATATCGCACATATATAGAACCTTCAAAGGATAGAAAAACAAACATAAAAGCTCATTAATTCAATTGCTATCGTATAAAAAGTATTGCTTTTACATAATTATAATTCAGTTATGACGAACTACACTTACTAAAAAGTTGACAAATAACAGATATTCTTAGATCTCTATGGAAGATAATGTGAGCGAGATGTATTCTACGAATCAACGAGATATACATGGTTGTTAACAACTTTTACATTGTTTGCGGCAATCTTCAATATAGATGTTACCTTAACAAGGTGATTACTCTTACCTGTTCATAATGATCAAGTGATTTGTACAACCTGGAAAGCTTGTTTCTCTCCGATCGTACCCGTACTCCTTGAATAGAAGAGGCACCATCCTACACTGCTAATCGGGAGATTTTTCATACAATCTGTTAATGAAATATGTAACAAGAAACATGTGAACTCGCTGGAGGCTATTTATCCGAAAACATTTAGTCGGATAAAACCTCATGGAGAAGTGACGTCGAAACTAACTACGGCAGATAATATAAAAATGACGTAACATGACTGAGATGGTTGAACCATTTTGTACAAATCCTAAATCAATACCATTTAATCACACATCGGATCAAATCATAATGATTAAAGTGCTAATATTTTGGACATAACTACGTTATTTTACTAGAGAAAAAATTCATTCTTCAGGGAAATTGGCTTTTTCCTGACATGTTATTTGGAAGGCTTGTGTCAATAATTTAGTGTCATGAATAGTTATTACTCAGCCACATCGTATCATTGCATTTAATCTGATGACCGACATTCAGTCATATTATAAGGCGTTCGCGCGCAAGACCAAAGGTTCGGGTTCGAATCCTGTGAGGTGCAGTAGTCGTGAACGAACACTGTTGATCAGTCTCATACTAGGATGAAACGGCCGTCCAGTGCTTCCAGGTTTCTAATGGTGGTCTAACATTGATCGATTCATGATTTCAACATTAAAAATTGGAACAAAACAACTGTTCTGACTGTCATCATCAATCAGTCCAACCTAGTTTAACAAGTGACAAGTGAAGTGTTGCAGTATTTGTATGACGTTAAAATTAACACAGAGGAGCAGCGAACAGAACATTTATCAACTTGACGTCAAGAATGTCCATTTGTGGGTTCTGGATTTCATCTGACATTAGAGCAAAAAAGCATTTGTTTGTTTTAATCGTCATAAGCTAACACTGAGCATAAGTAGAAAGGGAGTGAAATCGAGAGTGTATACCAAATTAACAATCAGAAGACGAAAAAATAACATCTCAGACTTAATGTTAATGGTGGAAATGCAACCAGCAAACGAAAGAAGTAGGTCAAGAACTAAATTAAGAGATAAAGAATGAAAACTACTTAGATCTAGTACAACAGCTATAATGAATATGTACGAAAGGTTCAATGTTAACCTAAAGGAGTTTCATAGTAATTAGAGTAATCCAATCAACTACTAAGTATTTCTGTAATTCGTTAGTTATTTCAGATTGTGTTCTCTAGTAATCAAAAGAATTTTTAAGACAACTTCATTGTCTATATATGTCTGCGATATGAAAATATACCAAATAATTCTGAATCTGTAGGTTGTCTCCAGTTAAATATTTTCGAAAAGTACGGAGATAAGCAATAACGTATCATCTCACGATTACAAAATATATAACTACTTTTACCTCACAATTTTCGTGGAAAATATAGGTACCCCCAATAACTGTCAAACGTTTATTATAGGTTATGACAGCATTATAGTGTAAGCTCAAAAATCGAAGATTAACATATTGATCTGTTCAGGCTTACGTTATCTCGGTCAAAAAATGCATCAGACGATATGGAAGTCGCATTGGCGAATTTCTTCATCAATTCACTCGAGTCTGAATTAGCTTCTGATTGTGTAGATGAAAGAGATGTAGGTTGTCTGTTGGGTGATTTCGTTGAAAAATCATCAGCAACATTAAGGAAATCACGTGTTCTAGCTTGTTTTTGATTGAAAGGATCTGGAAAATGTTCATCTCGATCACTATTTCCTGGTTTACTTTTTGACCATCCACCATTCATACCATAAGCCGTAGAGTCTCCTTAAATAAGTAAATAACACGGAAGCACATGTCAACAATCTTTAATTAAATATGAACGACTGATATAATTAATAAAAATGTGAAGTAAACGATCTGCATGTTTCAGAAGGTCAACTATAGTTAGAATTACTAGCTATACTGGAATGAAGAGCACTATGGTCAGGTTAATGTAAATATTTAAGAAGTATATGTCATAAAAATGCATTCAAGTTGAACTGCATAACGCTAAAACTGCATAAGACTGTTTAATACTCTTTTAATTGATCACCAACACGTCTTTTAATATTTACCACAGAATGGTAAAACACACACTGATAAAAAACTAAGACTTGTTACCAACCGAACAAACGGTCATCTGCAGGATCGAAAAAGTTGCGTGCATCACGGTCTTTATTGCTGTAACTTGAAATGAAGAAAGGGTCCAAATTTGAACTTAGGGAGGAAGAGTGGATAGGAACTGTGTTTTCTTGCTCTATTTTTTTAACATTTTCGAACGCTGAATGCGATATTTCTCTACAAAAAAAATTATAGATAGATTTGTGGTTACTCATTCAAAGTTAAGAGATTAAATTATGTTAATAGTTTAAAAAGTATTTTCGTTATGACATTGACAAATATACAGAAAAACAAATAAACAATGAGAAACAATTTCAAAATTATGTAATCTAAGTTTTTTTAAGTGGAATAACTATTGTATTTTAAGAAAAATAGCCGCTTATAGTTATTACAAGAGCAGATCATCCTTTGGGGAAATTCACATGGGTTGGCAAGCCCAGGCTGTGAAAAATGACCTCAGTGAAAAAATTCAAACCAGAAAAAGCAACTCGAACACACCACCAAAAGTCGAAGGGTCTATATTAAGAAGAGTGATGAAGACCCGCAGTGGAAGCTAACTTTACTCGCAACAAAATCGATCACATCTGCGTCAATCAAAAGTTAAGAAAGGTCATTAAGGACGTAAGAGCAAAGAGAGGAACTAACATAGCTTCGGACCATCGCTTGCTGTGGCCAAGATGAAACTGAAACTAAAAAAGCACTGGACAACTGAGCAGACAGCAGCACAAAAGTTTAGTACGGAGTTTATTCGGGAAACTGGCAAGCTCAACGAATTGACGACAGCTCTCAGCATTAAGTTCTAAGCCTTTCACTACCTACTCAATGAAGAGGAAACTACCATGGAGAACTGGAAAGGGGTCGAAGAAGCAATAACTTCAATATATCACGAGCCTCTGAACCACAAGAACCACCATCACAAAGCATGGATCACTGTTGATACACTGGATCAGATTCAAGAAAGGAAGGACAGGAAGAAAGCAATCAATAACAGTCGGATAAGAGCAGAGAAAACCAAGGCGCAGTTCGAATACACCGAAGCAAACAAGCAAGCGAAGTGGAGCATTTGAGCTAACAAACGTAAATGTATGGAAGAACAAGCATTGATAGCATGACAAGCTACAAGACAAGGAAACATGTGACAACTATACGGCAGAACGAAGAAGCTCACTGAAGAGTATAGTAAATTAAAACGACCAGCGAAAAACAAGGAGGGCAAAGCAATCACTGACATTGAACAACAGAGAAACAGGTGGGTGGGGCACGTTGGAGAACTCTTGAATAGACTAGTCCACTGAACCCACCCAACGTCGAAGCAGAATTTACAGATCTCGCAATTCGTGTTAACCCGCCAGCAACTGATGAAATCAGCAGGGCCATCAGACAAATCAAGGGTGGCAAAGCAGCAGCACCAGACAACATACCAGCTGATGAAGGTGGGTCTACTGCAGGCGTGAAGACACGGATTAGCAGGGTTAGAAAGGTATTTCTAGAACCAAAGAACACCTGGAACTTAAACAACTACCAGTTAATACAAAAGTCTGGATTTTTAAAGCAAACATCATGAAAGTCCTATTGTACGGAGCAGAAACTTGGACAACTACGAAAGCCACCATCCACAAGATACAGGTGTTTATTAACAATTGTCCGCGCAAGATACTGTGGATTTGTTGGTCAGACACCATTAACAACCTACCGTAAAAAAGAACAAACCAGCTTCCAGATGAAGAGGAACTAGGAAGATACGCTGCAGGTGAATAGGACATACAGGAGACATTGTCAAAATGCATCAGAAGGGAATTCCTGACCTAGAATGCTCAGAGTTATATATATATATATATATATATATATATATATATATATATATTCTTGCGTCTTGGGATTTTAATATGCGTTATGCTACAAATTAAGGGGAAAAACGGGGCTGGTAAATAATTGGAAACATAACAGTTGTTAAACTGTTCCGGAATCAAATCCCAGATTGATATCAGTTTGAAGTGCAGGAAATAAAAAATATACTATTATGCAGTTTACAAAGTGATTCAGAATCAACGAAAGAAAAGAACGAGAAAAACATATACTTTTTTTAAAAACTTACCTATTGTCTGATCCTATTTTACCCATGCCCAGGCGTTCAGCTTGTTTAGCACGTTGAGAGTCTATAGACTCCAAGTTGGCAGTATCTCGCCTTTCACATTCCTCAGTAATATCTTTATATGCCAACCGAAGTGATGCACTAAATAAATAATAAATTTGTTGATTCGCAATACAGTTTGATCTACATCATATATATATATATATATTACGGAGTGATCTAATCAAAATACAGTACTTATGCAATAAAATTGTAGTCAGTCAGTAATTTTTAAATACATAGAACTGAACATTTTTCAGGCGTTACTTACAGTCGTTTTTCATCGGATTTTTCCTTATCGTTCAAATCCTGATTCGATGAGAGAACTTGACCTTCTTTTTCAGAATCAGCATGTTCGGCAGCCGAAACAATGGCAGAAAAATCAGCTTTTACCTTAGATGCACCTAGTCCACCTTTTTTAGCACCAGACTAAGTAAAAAATTCGAATTTACAGAAGAACAAATACGTGTTAATTTGGAAAAGATACGTAATTTAAATAAATACTACTGAAAATGTCTACGTGAAAGTTATAACCTTTGGTATTAGAATATGTTTTAACAAGGGTATAGCATAAGGCATTGGAGTTGAACGACATTTTTTTGTTTCTTATTGTAATGCTAATAACATGCTTCAGATCGTGAACTAGCGGACGACAAAATTTACTTTTGATACACATATTCAAAATGTGCCTGGAGCGCCTTTAAAGTGATTGCTAATCCACAGTAAATGAGAGAGGTTGTGAATGGAGTTAGCGAACCGAAACTATAGAAAAGAATTTCCTTGAAGAAAAACTACCAATATGAGTTGTGTAAATCATTTCAGCTGAGTTATATGGTTTGAAGAGTCTTCAAATAGTAGAGCTATGAAGCCTTATGGCGGGAATCAAGTCACTGGAAGTTATAACGATGACGAAGAATACAAAATATTCAGGAGGGTCCTCCAAAAAGGCACGGAAAACGTTAATAAGTTCACTTAGTTCAAGATAGCCCTTAGTGACGAGTTCCAAATCTTACAAAAGTTGATGAAAGAGGAAACATCTGGAGTAGCATAAAGAAGCAATAGCTTCAGCATATCATAGGCTACTGACACCCAAGAAGCACCAGAAAAAGGAAGAAATTACTTCAGATAGACTGAGCAAAATTCCAGAAAAAAAAACAAGACACTAGTCAACAACAGCCGAACAAAAATGTAGAAACCCAGTGCTCAAAGTGGAAACACGAAAGCAAACATGTGAAGAAACGGACTAGAGCTGAAAGGTGGGAATCTATTGGGACCTTGAAAATGAGACAAAAACAACAATAAAAGGAAATATGAGAGAGCTATGTGATGCAACCAAGTATGCAGGAAACTACAGACTAGAGTAACCAATCAAAAATAAAGAAGGAAAATCAATAAACTAGGATTTAGAACAGAGGGATCAGAGGGTAGGACAATCCGAAGATCCCAACCGTAGATGATATCTTAACATGGTGGTCAGGCTTGCCCGTCATCGTAACCCAACCGAGTTATATTGGCTGGAATATATGTTCTCGTAGGCTCTACCATACCAGGTACGTCCATTGAAGAAAGGTAAGACTAAAAGCTGCAACTCAAGGTCTGAGGGCGAAGTCGCACCACTGACTGCAGAGGGGTGTGACAGCAGTAAGGTGTCTCAATCGGACAACCAGCATCTGCAGCGATTCTGCCTTCTCAGAAGGAAGGAAAAGCTTAGAAAACTCCGACCCTTAAAATGTCACACCTCACCTTACACCACAGATTTCCGTCTCCAGGCATAAGGCTACTTGAAGAGCGGAGCTAACATTTCCAAAACATCCCATAAAAAGGCCGTGCGCAACCGGCCTCAAGCAGTTGTCCCTTGGGCTCTGTGATCGCGCTCCCAGTTCGCTCAGATCAACACTAATCTAACTTCCTTTCCAGGTTTCTCAAGAAACACCCTTCCATTGTGTAGGAAGCCGGAAAGTAACATCCGCCCTCAAACCCGTAAAAGCACACGAAACCAATTAAGTCACAATCGAATCCTTCTTGCACTTCTTTATATAGCCAAAATCACAATTGGTGGGATTTATTCTAAGCTTGTAAAATTTCACCGGACCGATTTAGATTTGTTCAGGTCAGCAGTTGGTGAAAATATTAATGCACTAGTTCATGTCTGGAAAATGTTTAAAACTTGTGAAAGGATAGGATTTAATGAGATGACTTGAAGAATTGTTCAAATGAATGGACAGAACTGAAATGAAACAATGGGAAAAGAGTCCAGTAAAACGACTAAAGTTCAACCCATAAAAGTCCAGACGGTTGATTTCAATTAGGCAGATGGGTTCTGTAGAGATTAGTTTCGTTTGAAGTTACTAACCGTTACAGAAGGACCTCCGTTGGAGTACTACTAGGAACCAGGAAGTTTTTTGTAAAGATATGAAACTCGATTACATCCCCCTTACGATCCCACCAAGGGTCAGACACAAAAATTCCAGCCCTTATAAACTGTAGAATGAGAAAATCAAGTAGGTAAAGTGAGACTACATTGTTAATAATGCATTATTTTATTTTGGCTGGTAACAGAAATCAGAGCATACATCTTGCTTTTATTCCTATCTATTTGTATACTAAAATTTATGTACTTTGGTAACATTACCCGTGTAGTATTCGGTTTCCTAGTTCCAATTACAGAAGGCATTCTTGTTGAACCAGATTCAGATACCGGAGAATTGAAAAGATTATCAACAGTTGGCCCAACTGACTGCTCTGGCAACATTTCTATTAAATATGAAAAATGTATTAAGCTGTTTTATTTGAACATAAATTTAGAGTTTAAAATGTCAATATTATTCAACGGCCATGAAAAGTTGTAAAGAGTCTATTAAAAAACAATTTGTTCATTTGATAATTATGAAAAATCTAAAAAATAAAATTGGTAAACAGGTGAGGATCACCAAGTCATATTGCAAAGGTGGCTGCATTTCAGGTAAATTCAACCTAATTAGAAATCCTGAGAAATTAGAACATTTCGATAAACTGTTTCCGATTGCAAACGCTAAAAAACTTATGTATAAAACAGTCAAGTTGCATGATTTAAATCCGTGAACCATGATTCCATAGAGTCAGTCAGTCAGATGCAACGTAGAACTTCGTACGTATGTAAATCAGTTCAGGTTGCTATAGCACATTAGCACACATATGTAATTGTCAATTCAAATCCAATAGTAGTAGAGGAAGTAAAAGGATTAGAAGTAATCGGCTAAGTAATTGGCTAAGTCCACTCGTCAATGACTTCATGGATTTCTGTCATGTTTTGGTCTGGCCGCCCCTAGCTTTCATCCAACCTATTCCTACACCGCAAAATATAGCTCGACGAGTCAGTCGGTGGTTAGGCATACGTAACATATGTCCCAACCACCTCAACTGATGAAGTGTCACTACTGCGTCTATTGATCTGCCATTCTTACCTAGCACCCGATTCCTAATAACAGCGTTGCTCACTCGGGTGTCCCAGGATATACGAGCAGTGCTTCGAAGACACCTATGATTGAGAACTAGTAACCTACGAATATTTTGTACTCTCACCGGCCATCTTTCACAGCCATGAAGTAAGGCGGAGTGAACTACTGCACATTACACTCGTCCTTTAGTCAGCAAACGGATATCTCGCCTGTGCCATAAGTGACGCAGGTTGGCAAAAGCCAATCAAGCCTTCTGTATCCGTGCTGAGATTTCGTCAGTCACCAGACCATCAGCACTGATGAGACTCCCAAGATAAGTGAAGCGGTCTACACGCTCGACTACTTCACTCCCTATCACCAGTTCAGGTGCCGATGCAACCCAATCTTGAAGCAACATTTTGCATTTCGACGGGGAAAACGCATCCCGAACATGCTTGCATTGTTGCTTAGGGTGGTCAGAAGACTTTGCATTTTGTCAGCGTCTTCACCAAATAGAACTATGTCATCGGCATATTCTAGGTCAGTAAGCGATTTTCCTGGTAGAAGGTCTACTCCTGAAAATTCAGACGAGGATAAGGTTATTTCTAGGAGCATGTCTCTGATAAAATTAAACAAGAATGGAGAGAGTGGACATGCTTGACGCACACCACTTGAAGTAGAGAATTCCGGTGACAGTTCGCCATAAGCTCTCACTCGACCTCTAGTGTTCGAGTAGAGAGCTTGTATAAGGTTGATGTACTTCATTGGTACACCTCTCAACGACAGACACTGACACAGAACCTCACGATCCACTGAGTCAAATGCCGCTTTAAGGTCCAGGAAGAAAATTATTGTAGGACGCCCAAATGTGTCTGTGTTCCAGGACCTGTCGTAGCGTGAAGACGTGGTCTATACAACCACGTCCAGGTCGAAAACCAGACTGGTTTTCTCGAGTCTGCTCTTCACGAGCTTTCGTTAAGCGTCGAAGTATTACTGAGGCCAATATTTTTTGGATACTATATTAGTTAGACTTATTCCTCTGTGATTGTCACAAGAAGAATTGTCCTTTCTTATAGATTGGGACAGTCAGTCATTGAGACCACTCGGATGGGATTACGTCCAGTTCTCAGATTCTACCTTAGATCTCGGTAAATCTAACTGCTAAAACTGGACCACCATCCTTAAATATCTCAAACGTCAGTCTATCAGGACCTGCAGCTCGTCCTCGCTTCAGATTTCCTAACGCTTTCTCAACTTCGTAAAGACTAGGAGGACTTACGTCGGTTTGCCATTCAGGATGACTGGAGATCGTGGGTAACTGAAGAGTGGCTCGAGGCCAGTTGAACTGCTCTCTAAAGTGTTCTGCACACCGGTCCAGTCTCCTGGATTGAGAATGGATAACAAGACCATCCTTTTCCGAAATAGTCTCACTTACACTAGGATTCTTAATACCAGTTTCCTTGATGAGTCTAAATAGTTGCCTACTGTTGGCTATCACCGCTGCCTCTTCCAGCTCTCTCGCTTTCGCCACCCACCACTGTTCTCGATCATTGCGTAGGCTTTTTATCAGCCTACGTCTAAGCTGACTCTGTCCCTCGTCGCCCTCAGAGCCAGGCGGGATTCGTTTTCGAGCTTCCACGAGTTCGGTAGATGCTAGTGAGATCCACGGCTTCATCCTAACCTTATGGTTTACCTTACTAACAGATCTCACTACTGTTTCCACAGCCTTTTTGATATCATTCCAAGCTGCCTCCAGATGGGAATCACTTACACAGTCGCCTAATTGTTTTCTCTAGTTGCTCCTGAAATATATTCTTAGCTTTATTATCATTAAGTAAAACCCTAAGAGGCTTTCTTACGGTGTCTTTTCTACGTCCAGTAAGCCTCAAACAAATACGCACTCGTACTAGGACATGATCTGAATCTAAACATGTGCCCCACAACGAGCGACAGTCTTCTATCGAATCCCTCCATCGGTGGCTGATGGCGATGTGATCTAATTGAGTCCAACGTTGAGACGACTTTGGAGGTCGCCAGGTCAACAGATGCTTTTCCTTATGCCTAAAGTTAGTGTTTGCTAGAAATAGGCCGTTATCTGAGCATACTTACAACAGACGGTCGCCATTGTCTGTTCTCTGAGCCGCGACATCATAACATCCACACAGGTGTCTTTCATTCTCACTTAGTCTACCTACTTGAGCATTAAGGTCTCCAGCTAGTATTAGTATGTCTGAGTGCCTAGCTTTTTGGAGGAGGTCCGAAAGCTTTCTGTAAAACCCATCTTTAACCTCGTCTTAACTGCAGTCAGTGGGAGCATAGGCAGATATGAAGAAGAGGCAACGACGGGTATCCCTCTTTCCGAGTCCTTACTGTCCCATTTAGTCGGACAGCGCACAAGCGACTATCTACTGGGATCCAGTCAAGGAGAGATTGTTCAGCTCTACGACTCAATGCTATGCCTACGCCAGAAAGACCACGGAAAGCAGCATCAGGGATAAAGCAGCATCGCTGCAGATGCTGGTTGTCCGAGGGAAACACCTTACTGCTGTCACACCCCTCTGCAGTCAGCAGTACGACTTCGCCCTCAGACCTTGGGTAGCTGCTTTTAGTCTCATCGTTCTCCAATCGACCTGCCTGACATGGTAGAACCTTCAGAAACATATGTTCCAGTCAGTATAGCTCGGTTGGGTCATCACGATAATCACGCCCGACCACCACGTCAAGGTAGCAGCGGATTGAAATAGATTAGGACAATTATGTCATGTTTGTCCGCACAGTACACAAGAATAAGTGCTTCTATGCACTACTTTAATTAGACACAATGCAACAAAGGAGAACAGTTTTTGGAACTATACTATCTGATACATTATAAATCGATTAGATTGTTTCATTTTCACCTAAAAACAAAAATTGTCTTTTGAGGGTCCCATTAGCCCAGCTATCCAGATATTCTAAAAACACGAATAACCGAGGCACGTATTGTAAATATACAAATTAATTCCACTACATTATATAAAACAGGATTCATAGATCACGTTTGCAAATATCATCAGGACAATATTTCTTTAAAACCAATACATAGGAGCATCAACGTGACAATTACAAGAACAGCTGTTAATGATGACATGAAATCTTATGGATGAATTTATTCATTTGAATTTACTAACACCAGAGCTGAAAAAAACACCTCGATAATAATTATATAATTTGAAATTGTTAAATATTTTTTGGTAAATGTCGCTATCGATATATCTATTACTAGCAATCAAATCAACGTTGATTACCGATTCAAACAGCCTCAAAAGCATCCACGTAAGTAGTGTTGAATGGGTAAAGGAATGAGACATGGTAAAAACTTTCGTCATGGTTGTTCGAGTAACGCGAGTTGAATTATCAGGATCGTTCAAAAGTTATAGGATAGTACTTCTCAGCCAGTGGAGTAAAAAATTATGAATTGAAGAATACGAGTTAGCGTTTGTCATTCAGGACATATATGAAAATCAATGGTCTGATGAACAGTAAAAAATCAAGATATCGACACCCTAGAGACACTATGTTGTTGAATTATTGGATACGTTCAATGTAATGGGGAGTTTGCTGCGTTTACGAACATGGGCATGTAACTCGCAAAAATAGTATCCGAATTACAAATCAGGTAGATTTGGGCAACATATCGCGTCATATAACTTCATGGTTAATAATAACGGAACGATGTCCAACTAGCGCATTGACGCAACAATCTTTAAGCAACAGACCATTAGATCCTAGAGTAATACTTTTACCACCGTAAGATAACCGACGTTAATCCTTTTTTTCTCTGCCTAAAGAGGGGACAACCTTTTTAGTATATATAGTCGGGTTTCGTCAATTGAGGTTAAATACCATAAAATCATTCTTCGATTTCCCCATAAAACATTTGAACTCGTTGCCGGTCATCATCCATAGGTTTGTTAACAGACGAGTAATATCCCATAGAATGGATAATCAGGATATCAGAGACCAGCATATGTCTTAGATACAAAAACTCAAAGTAACAACGTGGTTGCTAAGTAATCCATATTTTTACGTATCATGGCAGAGAAGAAATATACAAGTACACAACTCACTTGTTACTGCCACAGGAACATCATTCCTGATATCAGTTGTACTGCTCTCAGTATGTTCTTCAAAGAAGTCAGCCACCTTTCCACATTTCCCCTTTACTTCATCAGATTCCAAATTTAACTGTGGGAACTATGATGGGTAGTGGTGGGTTACCTTGTTACCATAAGTTTTGACAGCTTCAACGGCAAGCTTTTCCAGTTTAGCACGGTACATTTGAGAAGCCCGACTCTGGTACTTCTCTTGTGCGTCCAAGGAGCGACAATTATTTTGTGAGAAGAAGGTAAGCTGCAAAATATTAGTGGGATATCATATTTACCGCATTCTTATTGCCACCAACTTGCATTGCACGCAACTGAACCCAAGTCCAGTTAGTATCCAGCTGCGTCGATCGAATAAAACTTAGATGAACTCCGAGTGAGCGGTGAACTGCTGAACAGTCAATACAAAGAAAAACACCATAGGTAACACTGGCCCATGTTGGATTTGTAGCACCACAGTCGAAGCATTGCTATACAAGAACCGTAAGGCAGTAATTATAGTACCTTGTTGGACGGCAAAGATTTCAGTTTGTTTAAGATTGTAACTATTTCATGTTTTGTTGGTGGTACAGAAACCATTGAGCCTTGCAATAATAAGACAAACGTACGTGGACAAATGTGACGCGCACTCAAAATGACGCGCCGTTTCCAACAGCCAATATCAGTTTCTTGATGTGGATTGTTAGGATGATTTACGACAAAACAGAAATAGCTTTCACTCAACAGGCATCGATTTCTAATAGAGGTGGATCATCGATGCCTCTAGATAGGTACTTATGCGTATTTAACAAGTGAAAGAAAATTATTAGTCCTATCTTCCAACTTCAGAGAAATTTAGCGGCTTCTCCGAAACCATTTACAAATTCTCAGCTTTCCCTAGATAATATGGAAATTTTAGGGATAAACCCAAAACTGGTGTAGCGCAGTTGTGTGAACAGGAGTTTCTTGTGCCAGGAAAAATTTCAGACGGTATAAATGAAATAAATGAAGTGTTTCTTTTCATGACACTTCACTTGTCCACTGTTAAAGATTATTTTTAGTGTGATATCGAGAAACACAGTGAAGGAAATAATGGACGCTTTCCAGTTAATAAAGTGCCAAACTTCATAAGCTGCAACCAGTCGATATTTTGCAGACGTTCAAACAAGTTAAGACATGAATTTGAGCAAACTACGCCTTAATTGTGGCAAGAAAATTTAGACAAACATGTAGCACTGGGCATACGACTCATTACGGCAACTATGAAGCTGTACAATCAGAGCCTGCGATTCTTTCGAGAAGTTACAATCATTGTGTAAATCCAGCAGCAACCGGTATTGTGGTGTATTTTGCACACTCCAAATCATATTTAGAAACTTTGACCATAAAGAAGTCACCACCAAAACATCTTTTGTTGAGATAACAGTTCGATCGAATCAGGATAGGAATGATGAATGGAGGAGACATTACTGTTAGGAAGGTCAATGAAATTCTAGACCTTATTAGATCAGTTTCCCTGAAATCCCGACGTCTGTCAGGAGTGTGCTCCGACGCTGCTACAAAGAGGAACTAAAATATTTGAAAAGCGAGTTTCATTACTATAATGGACTAAATTTTCATCTACTGAGTTTGAAAGAAGGAGGATGTAGAAAAATATCACTAAGGAGTAGACATTTTATCCGAACTCTTTTGATTTGGCTGAATTGGTAAGTTTCAGACAGCAGTTGTGGCCATCTTGACGCTATATGTCAGTAAAGTATTCATGGAAGGTACCTTCATTGTTGAAATCATAGTGATTTCACTTTTAAGAAGAAAAACAGCACCACTCATTATTGTAAACCAATTTGATTTCTTCGCGCTCGATTCTTGTTCTTTCGGTACGGTTCCAGGTGTTCGGTAATGTCTAAGTACGTTACGTGTTACAGCCGAACATATAACAAATATCCTGCAGATGCCACAATTTCATGTGATTGATGGCAAGGAAAAATGTAATATTAATGCTGTTGGACCAGTAAGCGAAATAGGATTAGGAGGAAAAGGTATCCTGAAACTCAAATCACTCAATGGAATAAGTTAATAGAGTAGTTGCCACTCTTTGCGATTGCTCAGATACCCTTATCTGGAGATCTCAACACTCAATTTCTAAATCTCGGCAAACGTAGTACGGCTTCTATGTTCGGTTCCGCAAGCGGTTTGGCGCAACCATCAAAGGTTCCGAACTGACTGAGCATGTATGCAGAGCTACTAGGTGGACTAGGGGTGGAAAAACCTCAAACTTGTTTTTTTTTTGTTGACACACAATCAGCTCCTGGCCTAGGCTGTCCATTGTCACACACCAATAGGAAGTAGTGAACATGAAGAAATCTTACCTTTGCTACTCTAAGGAAAACTACACATTCTCGAGAGGGCATCTTCTGAACGTTCCATAGCCACGAGAATGGTGGAGACTGACAGTGGAATATAAATGGCAAACAATAAGAGACATGATTCAGAATGTTGTTCTACCTAATGTCAATCAGGCAACCCGCATAGCTGGGAACAGAAGAACATGGGTTAAGCGAGGCATGAGCAACTAAGTGGTGATATGCTTGATGAACAAACTTTCTGAAGACAGACTCTAATACTTGAGGTTATTCTCTCTGAGCTAAAGTAGAATCTCAGGCGATCTGACAATAGCATACAACATATTAAGTACGCTGAATAGTCTCAATGTGGGCATCCTGCTGAAACACTGCCACCGCAGCCATCGAGGTATAACCCGAAAAATTTCGCATCAGAGAGCGAACACCCCGGTTAGTCCGCACTTTCTCTCCTCAAGAGTTGCCTTATCTTGAAATATTCTTCCTGACGAAGTAACCGTAGCATTCTGAATGGACAGCTTCAAGAAGAAACTTGACAAACATGCACTCATGTACGGAATATCATCTTCCTCTTGGATCAGCTGTACCTGATGCATGTCTCGAAACTTGCTAGTTGCTATTATAATCACTCCCCAGATCTCTGACTAATTCTATCTCGCTTATTTTTTCTGTTTCTTCCTCCTTGCTTACGCTTCTATCCTTTCACACGATCTTCACTGTCAGTTAAGTAATTTATTTAGTTACTGCATAGTTCTGAATTATTCTCGTTGGCATTGGAATTTTCATCTTATTTTTTTTCTTATTGGAACTTACTGATCTGAGACCTAGTAATGTGACACCTAGGAACCCCCACAATCATGGGACAAACGTACCCACTCAAATCACAGGACATACAATTTCAGAAGTAACTCACAACTAAATAAAATTAGTGCGTCGTGTAGCTGGACTACCATCCATTGGATACTGGAGTAGACGATAACCCTTGGACTTTAGAACATTTTACTTAGTCCAAAATCCATTTTTCTCAGTCATGTATGTTATGTTGTTGCGGCTACAGCATATCATCTGTCGAGTTTAACTTCTCAGTTCAAGGGATGGCATTATACACATTTTGAAGTCTGTAAGCTTAGCCTCATTTGTCTGCAAGTTCTCATTTATTTATCTGTCCAGATTTAGACATAATGAAAGAAGCATGTTCTTTAAATTTTGGGCTTCCGGAGATATGAATACCCGCATCATGTGCTAAAATGAATATTTAAACACCTAATTTTTGAGACAGATGGCTGCAACTGCATACCATGTACTTGAACGCAGGTGTCTCTTAGCTTAGTAGGGGATATGCGGTCAGAGAAACGATATGCGATCGCATTATCGAAAGGTATGATTCTCGTCGTTATTTCTTCAAACCAAAACTCTAGGATGCCTTCAGCTTTAGTTCGTCTTTCGATGATTCACTATTATTAAAAGCTCAAAGTGTGTGAAGGTGCTGATTGTCCGAGTTTATCATTATGTTGACGAGTGACTTATTTAACCGCCGGACATCGCTGCCATGGTGAGCAATATCGTAGTCGATGTGGGACGATTTTTTAGACGCTTTGGTTTGTGAAGTTATGAAAACGTTGTTCTAGCTAGAAAGTTCCTTTAGCTCATATATATTATTTAGGAATGTAATTCTATCATAGGTATGTATTAACTGATTGAAATCTAAGCAGCTAAGCTCTCAGATTCGAAGTAGACTAAAAATAAGATATTTTGATAATATCAGCATTATATTCCCTGCAAAGGTATAAGTTAATAAAATATCTATTCAGCGTAAGTTATTTGCATTACACTGAGACTACCATCTCTTATTAGTAGTCGTTTGATTTCCTTTTACAAAGCCAATGTGATACCTGAACAGTTCAAATGATAAGTATGATTGACTTAAAGATGTTAAAATTTCCTTTCATTGGTTCACTACTAGCGGCTTTGACATATATTGGATGGAGTATTCTCACAACGATAGTAGATTCTTAAAGATTTAGCCTTAATTAAATGTTTAATTAGTTAGACACCAACAAATCGTACTCTGCTTACTGAACTTTTGGTTTCTGTATACAAACATCCAGCTTCTAACTTGAACTTCTCTTCTATCCTATAGACACACTCGACAACCCTTCATTCTTCATTGCAATACTCCTTCATTTGTGGGCTACATTATTACAACTTACTTAAATTTTAGTAACCAGTATGAATTCTATCATGGCTTACCAATGCATTATCTACTTCCACATGAAGGGTTAAGCAGTGATCTCGTAGACCTCAGATATGATTGTCTTAGTGTAAAGGGTCATATCTCAAGTAAGTATTCAATAAGATTACATATTTTCTGCTTTTATGAATATTCACTCGACAACCATGAAATTTTTATGTATTTGTGTTCTCGTATTCCACAATGACAGTGGGTAGTTCCTGTTGACGCAAAATTTTTAGCGACATATTTCGTTCAGCAGCTGAATATGTTTATCCGCGTAATACATCTCAAATTCACAAGCACTGATTTCAGTCATAATAATAATATATTTGTTAAAGATTCCGATTGTGAAAACTAGAACGACACGATTCGATCGTCATCAGGCTTTACTCTGACCTACATGAATATTTATACGAAAACGTCTAACCAATCAAGGCTATTTGAGTCAGTAACCACAATGAAATGAAATGGATTAGATCACTACACATAATAGGCAAAAGTACAAGTTGATAGTAGGAAGACAGGTGTACTGATAGTAGTAAGAAAAATAAAAAACGGTAACAAACTTAGCAATGGTGGGTCAAACGTGGATAAATAGACTTATGATAATCATTACAAAACATACAAAAGTTGTTATTTCTTTGCAACGTGGTACAGTTAATTTTGGAAAGTAATACTGATTCCTGTCGTGTCTGTGACACAATCACTTTATTCATGAAGCTAGTGACCCTGTTATTAGACTCTAAATAGATTCACCAACTATTTACTGAACTCAAACTTCATTTCAAGACACACTTTTATGGTCCACCTTGTACTTAAAAACACTGCCATTCATGTAAGTAACAGTAAGTGATAAACAAATGGTTTCCCTGTTCCTACCAACTGTTACAGGTCACGCCCTAATGCCCTGATGATGGGCTGTCAATTCAGCAAAGGACGGTCTCATTATTCATTCTCAATCTAGGAGATTGGATCAATGGACAGGGCACCTTAGGGACCAGTTCAACCAGTTAAACCACACCACTTTTAACCAAATTCTCTAGTCATCCTGAATGGTAAATCGACGTAAGTCCTGCGAGTCTTTACGATATTGAGAAAGCGATAAGAAATCTGAAGCGACGGCGAGCCTTTTAGCCTGACAAAATTGTCCCTGAGATCTTTAGGGATGGTGGTCCAGTTTTGGCATTTAGATTATCTGCTATGTTAGGTAGAATTTGGGAAGTGGGTGTAATACCATCTGACTGGTCTCTATCCTTGATTGTACCGATTTATAAAAAAGGACGAAAGTCCTCTTGTGACAAGCGCAGAGGAATAAATCTAACCACTATAGTGTCTAAAATATTGACTTCAGTAATACTCGGACGCCTAACTAGAGCTCGTGAAGAGCAGACTAGAGAAAACCAGGCTGGTTTCAGACCTGGACGTGGATGTACTGTCCAAATATTCACACTGCGTCAGGTCTTAGAACAGAGACACAGGTTCAGACGCCTGACAATAATTGTATTTGTCGATCTTAAAAAAGGCATCCGACTCCGTCATTCATTAGGTTCTATGGCAGTGTCTGTCATTATAATGAGTACCATAGAAATACATTAACCTTGTACAGGCTATCTATTTGTTACGTAGTTATTTGAGCATAAATATATTATTATTACTGACCGAGTGGAAGCTTATGGCGAACTGTCATTGGAATTCCTTACTTCTAGTAGTGTTTGTCAGGACTGTCCACTCTCTCCATTCTTGTTTAACTTTGTCGTAGATATGTTTTTGATGCAAACATCATCATCGTCAGACTTTTCATGAATGGACCTTCTAACAGGAAGCTCTTTCATTGACCTAAGATGTGTCGATGACATAGATGTTTGGTGAAGACTCTGACAAAGTGCAGAGTCTTCTGGCTACTCTAAGTAACAGTGCAAGCATGTTCAAGTTGCGATGCTGTTCCTCGAAATTCAAAAATGTTGCTTCAAGTTTGGGTTACATCAGCACCTGAACTAGTGATAGGGAGTGAAGTAGTCGAGCGTGTAGACCGCTTCAGTTATCTCGAGAGTCATGTCAGTGTTGGTGGTCTGGTGACTGACGAAGTCTCAGCAATGCTGTAGTTAGGAAACGAGTACTAGGCCCGGATCGCAGACCAATGATTGAAGTGTTAAAACTTCATCAGTTGAGGTGGTTGTGACATGTGTTACGAAAGCTCAACCACCGACTGCCTCGAAGAGCTATATTTTGTGATGTAGGAGTAGGGTGAAAGAAGACTAAAGGTGACCAAACCAAAAATGGCACAAACTCATATAATTATTCACAAGTGGACTGAGTTATGTTGGCAGATGTAGACTACTTGGTTGGGGTAAACGAGACCATGGTAACCGATGGTTAGACACGAATGTCATGGCTCAAAATCGTTTGCAATAGCGCCGGTGCATTTATTCCTTGTGTTCTCTTAAATGCAACCTCCTGAATTCCTCATCATCTTTATCTTTCTCCCTCCAAAATCATCTTACAGAATTATACTTCTCTAATCATAACTTCGAACCCTAATCTTCGCCATTACTGCCAATATTATGCTATTGCTAACACTATGGGAATGAACAGACACTAGCGTCTCCGTGGTGATGATGTATGGTAATCTGAACGTATGTACTTATGTACGAAGTTCCACGGTGAAACTGACTAAATGAATTGTATGTTTTCTACCACACTTCAGAATATGCAAATGCACTGTAAAGGTGAGCGATGCAGTCATCTCGACGACTGAGAATTAAACATTATGAAGAGAGATTGAATACACTGGTTCAATGGATTAATAGAATTTCGTCGTCTCAAAGGTTAAACTTCAGTGACTTAGAACATCCGTGAGACACCTGACCACCCTGTACATCATTTACATCTGCTTCTTACCAATACAAACTTTTGGAGTAACACATGGGTTTTAAAACACAATACATCAGAATGAACTGTAGTTAGATCTGTTTTAAAGGCAGTTACATTCTGGATTTCAGTGCAGTCTGTTCAAATGAGTTCACAGCAATCCTTTAAACGGTGACTTGATATATTTTCTGGGACTTAAAAAAGATTTTAACCATAGTTAACTAGTATTTCTCTTTCTGTTTTCCAACATGCCTAGGTACCCAAAGGAAGTCATCAGTGATCCACTGCCTTTTGAAAGGTAGCCCGTTAAGTGAAAATTTCGATTTTTCCCTCAGCTATGTTAACCATTTTCTCCTGTTACATGTTTTTTTGATGCAAATGAATCTGAAATCACTCTTAGCGATATGTTACTGGTGAGTTCACAAAAATTAAATACTGAAGATGAAGAAGTTTTATGGAAGAGACAACATACTTGATCCGAATTCAACACAGAAGGCTGCTGGTATCCAGAAACCCTACTGCCTCGAAGCAAACGCACATGTTCAAATCACGTGACATACAAACTCACGAACAGCTGCCATATGACTAGAATTAGACATTCGAGTGGCTAGACCTCCATTCATTGGACACTACCTAACACCTGTAACCGTACTGAGAGAACAAGAATCAAGCGCAAAAAATCAATTACTTTATACTAGCTCGTGAATAAGATATTGGATATTGGAGAGGGTGGTTTGTTTTTCCAAGGTCGTCTGTATCGGTAAATAAGCACGGGTTCCACCGAGAGTTTTCACAGTTGACAGTTACCTACTAAGATGGATCTTACTCTAGACGATTTAGTTCAAGAGTCTGAAAAGTTACTCATGGATGTACAAGAAGACAATGATCTGCCGCATATCACTAGAAGTTTAGACCAAATGCGTCACTTAGGTGAAAAACTTTATTTGTCCAGGGGATCTAACAGTGATATTAAAGCTGCGCGTCTGTTGGGGCCAAAAATGAGCTACGAGCTACCGCAGAATTTGACAACAAAGTTGGAAAATTTAGTTTCAACTGATGTGCACGAAATATGTCCCTCATTACCGAAAACCGATATACAGTCATTCCTACGTTCAGAGAGAAATAATGCATTACTAACAGCAGTTCTCATGACTCGAAAGTCGGTGAGTTTTAATGATTGATTCCCATTTCTGTAATACATCATACTTATTGAGATTTTGGTGTCTGCTAGCACTAGATGACCTAAACATACAGATTATAATCGACTGATAATTGATGCCCAAATCTACCACAAGTTATCCATGCAACAGTTTTTGATGAGTCACTTCAAGGTTCGTATGTAAGTAGGTTCCTCGCTGAAGACCATGTAAATGATCTCGCTTATTCGTTTTCGAATTTGAGATGTCGGTCACACTTTGGTATTTTGTCTACTAGGTAAGACCCACTACTGCATATCGGTAGTAAACTTTCTGTTGCATTTATCTCCCTGCAGTTTGCTTGAGATTTAACAAGTCCAGAGGTTTAAAGCAAAGCAGAAATCTTGTATGCTATCACATGTCAACCAACTACTATCGTTTCATATCAAGTAATCTACGCCTGGAATTCCGTTCCTCATACCCAGTAGTGAACTGCCAAAATCGTCTGTTAAATGCTTTATACCAGCAACTTTGTTGAATTCAGGAAGGGATTGATTCCTTACAGCTATACTAATCTCAAGGATTGACACAACTCACGTAATCTCTTATCCTTGTTTCTAAGGGCTGATGTCTATACTTATTTCAAATCAACAGACAGTGGCTCATCAGAATTACATCTAAGATTACAATTGTTGTATAGCATTAGATTTTCTCAGATTAATTAGTAAGATAAAGGTGGAACGTAAGTATAGAATCCAGGTAGTCTATTATTATGTTTTAAAATGTTTGGAAGCCATTACTACCCATAATATGGTGAGATGCAAATATATTTGGTTGATCGATTTAAGAAACTATTTCATAATATCGAGAAAAATACAAATCCATAAGAACGTGAGTTGGATGAGAAAACAGGTTACATACCACACGTTCGCTATATTTTGATATTCCTAGTCTTTAAGTAGAAACATCAGTTTTGCAGATATCCTCAACTTGACCCAGTATAAAATCAATCAAAATGCGTCAAGTTTATCGATTGTATATCAGTAGAAAAGGATTGAAGCAACGAAACTGAGTATTCGTCATTAACACAGAATATCGTATAATGTATTGAAATTTTATGAAGTGTTCATACCGTATAATTTACTGACAGAATTCCAATCTAATGTCTATCAATCGGCTTTGTGTTAGTTGTACTTAGAGACTACACATGACCAACTAAAAATTATTTTATTACGAATACCGTATGTCACTAGCTAATAGTTCCAATCGTTCGATATACATATCTGTGATTTTACCCCACTAATCGAATCTGAAACGTCCAATCATAAGTTATCACCAGACTGTAAACCAATACCAGTCGATGAGGAAGACTTCTCAAAGAAATGCATGATATTAATCTACAACTTTCGTTCAGGAATACACCTAGTTTTTTTCGAAAATCCTAGTAATGTATCAATGAGTAGTTGGCGATAACCGAATCTTTAATAAAACAAGAATAATTATTTAAACAGAATTCTATGAAATCATTATATTTTGTCGGGTTTGTTCAGCCGATTCATTCAAATTTATAAAGAGAGTCAGTTGTGAGAAAATAAATTTTAATTCAACAATTCATACTTATGCTCTGGTGTAACTGCGGGTAGAGTTCGCTTTATTGAAGTACTCTTATATGGCAACCAATCTCAACAAAGTCCTACTTATTGCCTTCTCGTGGCAGGGGCGCTTAAGAAATCAAGCGGACATAGAGCAAGTATCCGGCAATCGAATCAATCTAGTAAGTATAGAGGATCAACTTAAAGGTGTTAGAGTCTCGATCCCTAACAAATGGGTTGAACAGACGCTGGGATCTTTTAAAGTTGCTACATATTATTCCTATAATTGCAGCCGTTCCTGTCTAACAAAATGTTCTGATAGTAGGGAAGTTAATTGAATCTAGAAATTGGTCGGGTTCTTCAATATCGTGTTAAAAACCAAAATATTATAAACTACCTTATTGTTATTGTCAAATATCTGTTTGTTTGTGAAGATAATTCAGGCGTCGATGCATTGTACAAGCTGATGACTTCATGCAATTGACAAACTGTCTTATGAAATGAAGTCTTTACTTGCTCTCAGGTCGAAAAATATAGCATAAGCTTGGAGTCACTTAAGCTCTCCGATTTGCCATCACTCACATACTGCATAAAAAAAAGAAAATCAGTCCTTCCAGTCTACTACGTTTGTAGCATCATACCTAAGAAAGTTGGAGAGATCAGTTGGCAGACTCCACGTTTCCTTTCAACGTTAGTTTAGTTATGAGGCTTTTTTAGGTTGCGGATTTCGGCAAATGAGACAAACTACAACGGTATAGAAATATATTTGCTCCGATTCGCGATCTAACGGGTTATACTCACAACTATTCACATCTAATCACTTGTTTGTTCTTTTGCAGTCCCATTTTTTGCATTCCTTTGTTTCTCACCTCGTACAGCATTTGAATTCACCATCACCTTTATCTTTCTCTGGCTGTGAAAGATGGCCAGTGAGAATATAAGATATTCGTAGGTCACTGGTTTTTGATCATAGGTGTCTTCGAAGCATTGCTCATATTTGGTGAGACAAGTGTGTGAGCAGCGCAGTTGTTGGGTTACAGGTACTAGGGAGGGATGGCAAATCAGTCGATGAAGTACTGTATCTTCATCAGTTGAGATTGTTGGTACATGTGTTCCGAATGTCCAACCACCGACTGCCTAGACGAGCGATGTTCTGTGATGTAGGGGTAGGCTGGAATAAATTTAGGGTTGGTCAGACCATAATATGGCACAGATCCATGAAGTCACTGACAAGTGGACTGAGCCATGTTGGTAGTTGTAGACCCCTTGTTTGGGGTTCACGAGATAATAGTAACTGATGGTTGGAGACTTTGAATGATATGGCTCAAAATCGTTAACAATGGATCAGATGCATCTATTCTTTGTGTTCTCTCAAAATCTAATCTGAATTCCTCATGACCAGTTTTTTCTCTCTTCTTTTCCTAAAAATCTGTTTTTCTGGGATATACTTCTCGAATGATATCCTCGATCATTAATCTTTTCGCTTACTGCTTATACTACTACTTCTACTCCTATGGGATTTCAACTGAAAATGTCCTCTCTGTGTGCTGATGTGGTTTTGCAACTTGAACTGATGTACGTATATACAAAGTTCTACTTTGAAGCTGGCTAACTTCTTGATGTCATTCGTCGTTAATATGTTGATGATATAGCTTCTTATTTCAGATGTTTGAAGAAGTAGAAGAACGCTGTGATGCTTATTTACAGTCCTGGTGGGAACAAGAAGCTGCTGGTGTTTTAAGTGCTCTCTCGGGTTCAAATGGGCCTCTGGATACAGAACTCACTTGCCTTCCCGATTTAGAAAATTATCGTCACTCAGATTTGGGAGATGTAATACAAACTATGCAACTAACTCGGGACGAACTACTTTATGCAAACCAAGTACGTTTGTTTGGACCATTTTTATTTAGATTTCTGTAGTATGTTACCCGATTTATATTTATTTTTTCAGTTAATAGTTTTATGAATACTTCACGGGTGTTGTTTGATGGTGGTCAGCACTTTAATTCGAATTATTGTTCTTCAAATTTGGGCTTCGGAGATACACATGGAAAGTGTGTCGTGAAATCAAGCGGTCTAGTACAAACCCATTTAAAAACCATCTTTTTGATAACTCAACTAAATCTACTGCTTTGATATTCATTAGTCACGCAGTCAGTTACGTACATCAGTTCAAGTTACAACACTACATTAGCACAAAGACGCATTTGTCAACTAAAATCCCATAGTAGCAGAGGTAGTATTAGCTGTAATAAAAGAGATTAATGATCGGATATATCATTCGAGATGAATACCCCAGATGAAGCAGTTGAAAAAAAGAAAAAACGGCCGATAAAACCCAATCCTGAAACAACATTTTGCATTTCGACGGGGAGAATCACATCCTGAACATGCTTGTATTGTTGCTTAACGTGGTCAGAAGATTGTATTTTGTCAGCGCCCACAACTAACAGAACGATGTGATCGGCACATTCTAAGCCAACAAGCGAGTCTCCTGGTAGGTCAACTCCTGAAAAGTCAGATGAAGATAATGTTTACTCCAAAAGCATGTCTACGACAAAGTTAGACAAGAATGAAGAAAGTGGGTAAACCTGACGAACACCACCTGAGGTATTTAATTCCGATGACGGTTCGCCATAAACTTTCACTGGACCAGTGATGTTTGAGTAGAGGGCTAGTACAAGGTTAATATATTTCCCTGGTACACCTTTTAATGACAAACTGCCTTAGAACCTCTCGATCAGCGGTGTCGAATGTCGCCCCAAGGTCGAGAAATAATACCATCGTGGGACGCCAAAACATGTGTCCATGTTCTAGGACCTAACGAACAGTGAATATCTGCTGATACTTTACTACCTCTACTACTATGGTATTTTAACTGGAAATGTCACCTTTGGGTGCTAATGTGGTTGATATTCATTAAGAAAGACTCCTGATTTTTAAAACGAAAAGCTGAAGATTTAATGTTCTAATAATGACAAGATAAATTTGCTCATTATGATCCATTTAGTCACTAACTTTTTAGTTTTGTTACACTAATATCTTTCAAGTAATATAGTAAACATTATTATCGTTCGTTTCTTGTGATAACTCGATCGTGTAGGTATTCTCTAATGCCATAGCTAAATACCATATCCGAAAGTCAGTCTACTCTCGTTTATAATAAATTATTTCATAACCCACAGTGTTAATTACTATGGTTATGCTTGTAAATGGAATGCCTTAGAGCGAAATGAGGTCTAGAATTTATCCAAACTGTACCTTATAAGTTCTTATGGTGTGACGTATCGCTTTTTTTCTAATCTTTCAACAATGTATTAGGATAAAGCACGGATGGCTGCTAAGATTCAGTGAAATTGTGTATTCCACTGTAAGACTCACTTCTTTCTCTACATCTGAAAGTTATTAGACCTCGATGCATTAGTAGTATTCACTGCACCAGCTCACCTTATCAGTCAATCGTGAAGAAATGAATAATCGAAGGTCTTACGCGACTATCTTGTGAATGCAGAATTTTGGTTAGTGAGTCTTCTTTTAGAAATCATTACGGCGTTCGAACCTTAGCAACGTGGTTTCAACGATAAAGAATGCTATTTCGTAAGTTAAACTCGTTGGTAATGATCATAGAGTAAGGACATTGAAATAACTGCAAGCGATATCACCAATAGACAACGGTAATCAATGTAATAAAATTAAGAAAGTCTCTAGTACTGAGAGCCCCGACTGTAGCTACTTCCTTGACGTGGTCGTCAGGATTGCCTATCGTGATGACCCAGCCGGGCTATATTGGCTGGAACATATCTTGCTTTAAGTCCTACCATATCAGGCAGATCAATTGGGGAACGGTAAGACTAAAAGCAGCAACTCAAGGTCTGAGGGAAAAGTCGTACTGCTGACTGTAGAGAGGTGTGACAACAGTGTTTCCCTCGGACAGCCAGAATCTGCTGCGATGCTGTCTTCCCACAAGGATGAAAGGGGTTAGAAAGGATCGACCGTAAAAATGTCACACCTCACCTTCAACAGTGTGGGCAGCTGGGAAGTGACATCCACCCTCTTACCTTAACAGCAGACGGAAACAAATAAGTCACAATCAAATCCTTCATTTACCTCTTATTACTCAGAGAGGAGTGCCTATTTTAGGACTATATGAGTAAATGCACTCTCAGCTTAGCCATATTTGGATCATATGTAATGTACTTATCAAATGTTGTCAGTTTATTTATGTTATTTATTTTCTATCAGAACACGGGATCTTTTGATAGTGATAATTTTGCTATCATTTTTTCCATTAACCTATAGTTAGATCACTACCTTACCATGCGTCTTTCATCTACCGATTTCACAAGTTTTCAAAATGGAGTTCCTCGCGATCTACTAACCTATATGTTACGGACTCAGGATTCTGTTTCTCGCGAAAAGCAGTTAAAAGTGCACTTAAAAAATCCTCATTCCGACGTCACAGAGATATGGAGCCTCATGAAAAGAATCTCTGATCGTATGCGTAATGAACATGCCAGTATGTTATCTTATGACCGTCCATTGGAAGTCCGAGCGTCTGTGTCAGTACAGAATACTTTATCAATGTGTTCTCTGGAGCATCTGGAGTCTGAGTTTCTGGAGTTTATAAAAGTGACAGTTTCCAGCCAACCTCGATTAGCTCGACTTGGTGGACGTCCGGGAACTCGATCATTAGTGCGTGCATATCTAAGTCTTCGTCTACCCTCTGAAAATATGACAGATGTTTCATCTCTCAGTAACCTTTATCAATTATCCGAACAAAATGGTTGGGAATTTGATGTATGTTAGTAGTTTTTAACTGTCTAATGGTTTGTTGTCTGTTACACCTTGTAGTAAAATTTCATCTTATTAAATAAGAAATAAGTCAGTTTTACTATAGATTTGGTTTTATAAGCTTAAGTCACCTGAATTAGTTGGTTTTATGTTCACGTAAATGTCCAATTTCCAAATTAATTGTGTTATGATTCTCTCCAAAATACAGTTCGGAGCTGCTTTTTACTGGGCAAACTTTGAGTTAGGCTAATAATACTCATTGGAAAGCTTATTTAAATGCCGAGGTTTTTCTTTATTTAAGTGGTAGGGTCTTAGTTCAAAGTTGATATTAGTGAACTAATAAGCACGTTTAAGGTTCACCAACTAACTCACAATTTCCAGGTTTAATTTATGAAAGTTATTATTCTAGTTTCTCCTCTTTTCCTAGGATGGTCTTGTAGATGGTGTTCCTGTGTGGCCAATGATTTTTTACTGCCTTCGCACGGGAGATACTCAGGTTACTTTGGAAGTTGCTCGTGATGCCCTGTAAGTTATTTATAACAGACTTACCTTACTTATTAACATGCTAATGGTGTATTTGAAGTAGTTTATTGCCTTCGTTAAATCATGTCTTAAATGCGTTTATATGTGTGAACAGTTTATATGAATATGAATTTACTTTAAGTAGTAGTTCTCATCAAAATCAAATTCTCTAAAACCGCTCATTAAGTCGTAGTGAGTGCGAACAATTGCGTTTTGTTGAGAGTGTTTTGAAATAGTAGAAGCACATTCGGTATATCATGATAGCGTTGAATTAGATTTCCTATTCCAGTTGTTAAATAGAGAAAGAATCAAATTATTCAATTTGTCATCAAATGGCACCCAAAAGTTATACTTTTATGATCTGTTTTATGTCAAATAAGAGAAAATTAAAGCTTCAAAAAATAATTTTAGTTTTGGTACTTTCCATTCTTAAAGGTGTAAAGTGGGCTTTAGTTTTCTGGTTTAATTCTGCGTACATTTCATTGGTACTTTGTTTTTCGAAAAAGCTATTTTTCGTTATTATTCTCATTCTTATCGATCAGTGACACTTAAAATGCCAGCTAACCTATGATTAAACTCATATGTGATTTATGATTCATTGACTTACGCCAATAAATTCTGGATTTGTCTTGTAACTTGATTTATTCTAAGAAGCTTAGTTACTGATATGGCTTAACGCTGTGTGACATTTAACTCCTTAGTTCTTTTGTTACTGCATTGATTTAAGCTGATCTTTTGCATTTTGAAGTATAACTACTTATAGTATAAAATCCCAAACTCTGTAGAGGTAGGCTGGAATAAATTTAGGGTTGGTCAGACCATAATATGGCACAGATCCATGAAGTCACTGACAAGTGGACTGAGCCATGTTGGTAGTTGTAGACCCCTTGTTTGGGGTTCACGAGATAATAGTAACTGATGGTTGGAGACTTTGAATGATATGGCTCAAAATCGTTAACAATGGATCAGATGCATCTATTCTTTGTGTTCTCTCAAAATCTAATCTGAATTCCTCATGACCAGTTTTTTCTCTCTTCTTTTCCTAAAAATCTGTTTTTCTGGGATATACTTCTCGAATGATATCCTCGATCATTAATCTTTTCGCTTACTGCTTATACTACTACTTCTACTCCTATGGGATTTCAACTGAAAATGTCCTCTCTGTGTGCTGATGTGGTTTTGCAACTTGAACTGATGTACGTATATACAAAGTTCTAAATTGCAGCTGATTGACTGAATGGGTTTGTTTTACTGTTTTACTTACTCCGAGTTCTTCCAAATGTTTCCATTTTAACTAGAATAGTGAATATTGCACTATCATTTCCCATATAGTAGTATCTCACTTACATCATTAAAATCGTTAACAGACACTGACAGTGACAGGAAATATACCGAGTTCTATTGAAATTTACAGAGTTTTACTTCGAAATAGACCTTTTGTGTTGGAAGATTTGCAGTAGTAGCAAAATTCTTTATTCTCAGACGTATTTTATTCATTAGTTATCAGGTCGCGAATGTTTACATTTCAGAACATTAAGAGTTAGAAACCAAACGTACTGAAACGCTGTTTTATTATTCGTATGGTAGTCTTTAAATGTTTTTTTTTGCCTATTAATCTTAGAAACAACTTGGGAAATTTTGTTAATGTGCTAGAGGATTACATAAAGCACAATCGTCGTCTCCGAACTCCCAACCAAGGAAGATTTCGTCAGACATGTAAACAAGTGATCAAGTCTACTCGTGATCCATATAAACGGTCAGTAGCTAATATCATGCGGCATTGTTTTTGTTAATGTTATAAAATCCAAGTAAAGTACTATTTGTTGCTTTATTTGATAAATTCGATTGATTTTATTTGTTCAAAAGCTTATGGAAGTTTATTCTTCGTCTTTATTAAAGACATCTTCTTACTGATCTGTTGCTCTTTTTGTACATTAGTTTACCACTCCATCTTCAAGGTCATCGTAAACATATATACGTTAGCCAGCATTGTTTGTTTAAATTAATTTTTCATGATCTCCGATACATCTTTGGAAGATTATCTTTTTATATGGAATGAAGAAAAGGTGAACTGTTGCATCCCATCTGACCACTTACTGAAGCGTTTTACAAGCTCTTTCCCAAGCTAATAACATTTTCATTCTTTAATCACAAAAATAACTATTTTATTTTATTTTAAATCAGTACATTATATCCATTCACTTTTTTTACCGTCTATGTAGCGCTTTAATAAAAAAAATGATATTCCATGAATAACAAACACTTGTTCAGAACAGTACTGTATTCAAACATCTAAATGAAAAAATTATTTGTCACGTTAAAGATCAACCATAGTCTTTTGTTATCTAAGATCAGTAATTGCTGAAGGTTTATATATATATATATATATATATATATATATATATATATTTCCCATTCATATTTATTTCTTACTGCAGGTTAGATTGAATCAAATTGTTTGTATGAAACAATTCACATTTTTGATGTATATATCACTGTTTTTCTTACTTTGCTCCCGTACTTAAAGATATTTAGTTTTCAAATAAATTTATTTGTTTGTTTCCACTACAATATCTTTTATTTTAGACTAACGTATTCTATCCTTGGTCAATGTGACCTCAGTGAAAATCATTCAGACATTATTTCAAATATAGATGACTTTTTATGGATAAAGATATCTCAGGTTATTGCTCAAGAGTCTGCAGAACCAGTGGTTTCATCAAAAGTTGGTATGGAGGATACGCTTACTTTAGGTCAATTGCAAAGTTTACTATATGAAACCTATGGTATGATTGTTTTTGTTAATTATTATATAATTACTGCAATCTTATAATTGATAAGCTTCAATCAATACTAAGCTTGTTGTTTAAGAAACTACTCCTTGATTTACCGTTTGTGTACACTGATTCCTTTCCTCGTTGAATCAATGCCTATACTTGTGTTAATTATCTGTCAACGCTTCATTCTGTCCACCAGATTTCGAAAATATATATTAATCACGTCTTTGTTTGATCATCTATACCATCATCTTAAACCATGATGAATAATCTGATTACAATTAGTTTTGAAACAACAAATTAATTTTTTAAAAATACCGTACGAAGAATTCAGTTCTTTGTTTTATTCTAAACTTGCATTTTAATTTATATAATACAAGTGCATTCATCGAATGGGCTTTTTCAAGCAGTATTTTGCAATTTCCGTACCCTTTCAAACTGATCAACAAAATATTCCTTAGTTATTTCATAAAAAACTCATGGCAAAATCCACAGATAATTTGGTATGTTTTGTAATTCACCGGGCTAAAAGAATTAATGATTAGCTGGTTATAAAAATAATACACCTGTACTTTATTAGCTTTAGACTTTCGGTTACAGTATTGTTTGCAAACGTATTAATTTAATTAAATTCCAGGTCTCAACAATTGCTCTTTATCCTAACTAGACGGAAATTAGTCTAATTCATCTGATCTATGTCATACATTGTTCTTACTAGCATTTTTTTCTGTTATTAGTTTTTATCATTTTACAATGTTCACGTTTCCTTTTTTTTTAGGTGAAGTGCATTTTGACGCGTGGTCTCAACCACTTGTTTTCTTTAAAATTTTATGTCTTACTCAACAGTATGAAGCTGCTATCGGATTTCTTACTCGGTTTGAACAACTGCGATGCCATGCTGTTCATATTGCTTTAGTTCTAAGGGATTTGCATATGCTTTTACTTCCTAACTGGCTCCACTCGCCACTTGGTAAATCTCATCAATTTCTTTGTTTATTTTTCTGACATTAACTTCATGATGTACTATCTTATACTATTTGGTTTACGGTGATAATCAAATCAGTGTTTATGAGGTTCCATTTTGTCCTTTGTCTGAAAATATAATTGCTAAAATGTACTCAAAGCTCTTACTCAAACAATGTTTGTTACGATGAATAAAGTGGAAAATATAGCTCTCAAATACAACTTGATGTAAAGCCTTCACAAAGATGATTTTTTAAAATTATTTCCCTATTACCAATGAATTGATTTTACGTAAATGAACCATCTCATAAGTCAATGCGTTAATCTCTTTTATGAGAGCCTTAGTAAACCATTTAACATGAATAGTTTAAGTCTATTTTTTTACACAATGGTTAGATTCTCACAAACTTTTAATTTGCACTAAAAGTAATTTTTACAAGCTGAATTATTTACAAATATGACTTAATATTATTTCCTTTTTAACAGTTTTTACTAATAAAAAAGGCAGTATGTAACCAATCATCTTTCAGCTCAATAAGTAATTAGTTTTCAATGTGTACTTTCTTATCATACCTAGTGGTTCGTAATGATTACGATCCTACAGGGTTTCGTCGACTTAATTTGGCTCGTTTAATAATGTTGTATACGCGGAAATTTGAAGTCACTGATCCAGAGAAAGCCCTTATGTATTATTACATGCTTTCTGACATCCCAATTACTACTGATAAACCACCTGAAGATTCTAATGCGACTATTCCCAATGGATTACATAATACATCTATTGAAAATTTGACTGCTAAAAATCAAAATTTGTTCGTCCAATGTGTTTGTGAATTGGCTTTGGCAAACAAAGAGGTAGGTTCTTCAAAATCGTTTTTCAAAATAGTACTATTGCCTAGTAATATACTTAGGTTACAAGGATCTGTACGGTTCAATACTCCCTAGAACAAACTCATCATCCGATCACGTTCTTTAACCAATTAAGGTCCAAGATACTTAATAATTAAGAGGTGCATGTTCATTCCTTACACTTGTCTGAAAGTTTATCAGAGCAATAGGGTAGTGGTCTAACCCATTTCGCCTCTTATTGTTTTAAGCGGTTGGATAATTTTCAATTCCTTTTCACACAGTGTAAATCACAGACGAGTTCATGAATTGGTTGTCTGATTACGATCCGTCTTGAGTAAACTATAAATATTAGTATTTTTGACTGTTGATCTGTTGTCTTTATGCGTTTAATAAAAAATGGAACTGTTTTTGTGCTACCTTTTCACTGATTAATGGTCGGGTGTATGTTACACTTATCAAATAAACATAGCTACTCAAACTTAATATTCCATTGCTAGAAATTATCATAGGTCTTCGAATCACAACGATTTGTATTGAATCATGCGATCTTCGTTACCAGTAGAAACTTCTTGGATGGTTTTCTGAATGTGACCAAAAACATTCAATAACTAGTTTACTTTTATAGAGATATAGTGTTATGGCTTTTGGTCATATGGAATTTCTTTGACTAGAAAGAGGTATATATTTTATCGGTTATACTCATTGTTATAATTTTATAATTTGCTGACTCAATCACTTTCGTCCATTCCAACATGTAACTATCATTATTATAAAGCTTGTTTATACTTCTTTTCGATTCACAATTAGGGTTTTTATTACCAGCTTATTTTACATATGGTCCAGCTGATCCATTATATTCCGAAACTCACTTAATACGTTTTGAAATTCCTTATTTCATTGTGAACTAGTCATGTCTAGTGTCTCTGTCAACCTTAAATTTACGACATACTATTAGAACTTCGGTTACCCACGATCTCAAGTCAACCTGAATGGAAAATTAATGTAAGTCCTCCAACTCCCAGTAAAGTCGAAAAAGCTATAGGAAATCTAAAACTATGGAGAGCAGTGGGTCCTGATAATAATTAATTAACATCCAATTTCTTGAAGAACAATCGAATTATGCGCGCAGATTGTGTGCAGCAATTTTCGCTGCATAAACCTAAAATGCAACTAGGCGAATACACCACATTTTTACTCCATGAAAATCGACTGTTGCAGGCTTCCAATCACTATGATAAGGCATGAATTCATTTTTTCTAAAATCTATTTGTTCTCTTCCTTGTTCATATACGTGTCAGTTGAATGCTTTTGGAAATTTACTTAGCGATATTCACCACCATTGCACGTTCATAAGTAACTAATTATTCACTTTCATTTTTTTTACAGTTAGATTTACTCTTGGGGTGTATCGGTGATAACGATATTCGCAAAGTAAGTCAATTTCGTATATCTATTTATAAATTGTAGATCTTCATTGTATTTTTTGATTACCAATCCACTGATACTAAATAAATGTTTGCAGAGAAGAGTGAGATTAAAAGCAGCAACTCAAGGTCTGAGGGTGAAGTCGCATCACTGACTGTTGAGGGGTGTGACCAACATCTTCAGCGATGCTTCCTTCTCTCAACGTAAGGAACGAAATATAAAAAGTCGACCCTAAAAATGTCACACTTCACCCTACCCACTAATTTCCTTCTCGTTTAAAACAAATTCGGAGCTAACACTTTTAAAACTTCTTGTAAAAAGGCCTTGAGTGACCGGCCTCAAGCAGTTGTCCGTTGGGCTGCGCGGTTACGCTCCCAGATCTCTAAGACCAACGCCAACCCGATTTCTTCGCCAGGTTCATCAAGAAGTACCCTTCCACGGTGTGGGTAGCTGGGAATAACAACCACCGTCATACCCTTAACAACACGCGAGACCGGATCAGTCACGATCGATTCCTTCCTACACCTATTAACCTCCACGCCCAACCCTTGTTTCGTTCCTGTCACCTCGCGCCGCTGATGCAGACGCTTCGAGCTCACGAGACGCTATTCCTGGTCTCCTAAATTCTCTCCAAAGTACAAGCTGGAGCTTTTAATGTTCAAACCTTGTGTCGAATAGAGCAACAGGCTTCCTTGGCTGGGACTCTGGAATCCCGTGCCGTCGATGTATGCCGCGTCTTTGAAACGCGCATACAGGATCCGAGTAGAATAATTAATTTGATTTCACCTTGCCAAATAAAGAACCCACTCGGCTTACGCTCCGTGTATCAGGAAGCCGTGCTGCTACTTCCCGTGACTTCACTGGTGTAGGTATATTGTTAAGCCCTAGAGCAGGACTAGCTTTCTTAGACTGGATCCCAATGGACAGTCGCTTGTGCGCCGTCCGAATAATTAGGACAGTAAGGACTCGTGAAGGTAGTGACAATCGCTGTTGCCTCTTTGTCGTCTCTGCCTACGCTGCAACTGACTGCAGCTCAAATGATTTAAAAAATGAATGTTATAGGAAGCTTTCTAACTTCAAAAAGTGGCGGGTGACTTTATTGCTCGATTAGGTAAACTGAGTGTAAAGGAAAGATACTCGAGTGGATCTTATGGTGTGGCAGCTCATCGGAAAGAAAATGGTGATCGTCTGCTGAAATTGTTCTCAGATAATCGCCTATTTCTAGCAGATACTAACTTTAAGGTTAAGGAAAAAAACCTTTGGACATGGTGACCCACAAAATTGACACGAAAGTAGACCCAACTAGACTACATTGCTATCAGCCACCGATGGAGAGTCTCTAATGAAGACTGTCGCTCATCCTGGAGCATTTGTTTAGACTCAGACCATGCTCTAGTGCGAGCGCATATTTGTTTGCGTCTTACTGGACGTACGAAGGACGCTGCAAAGAAACCTCTTAGGGTTCTACCTAATAATAGCAAAGCTGAGAATATATTTCAGGAACAACTAGAAGAACGGTTAGGCGACCTTGTAATTGGTCCCCATCCCGATACAGCTTGGAAAGCTGTGGAAACAGCAGTGATAAAAGCGAATAAGGAAAACCATAAGGTTAGGCAGAAGCAGTAGATCTGTGGCTTCTACCGAAATGATGGACGTTTGAAAACTCATCTCTTTCGGCTGTGAAAATGATGAACTGCCAAGCCAGCTTAAACTCAAGCTGATAAAAAGCTAACGCAATGATCGGAAACAGTAGTGGGTAGCGGATGCAAAAGGCAGTAGTAGCTATAATTTACAGTATACAACTATTCATACTTATCAAGGAAACTGGAAATTAGAATCTGTCTGTTAGTGAGATTATTTGGGAAAAGGATGGCATTTTGGCGGTGTTCGTTCTCTGAGCTGGATGTTTTGGTTGTGAAGCTTTCATTTTGCTTCCGAACAACATCATCAGCACAAACTTCAGATGAATGGCATTATTATTCCTTCTCAATCCAGGAGATTGGGTCGATGCGCGAAACACTTTAGGAATCAGTTCAACGCCTTCAGCCACACATCAGTTACCCACGATTTCCAGTCAACCTGAATGGCAAATTAATGTAAGTCCTCCAACTCCCAGTAAATTCAAAAAAGCTATAGGAAATCTAAAACGATGGAGAGCAGCGGGTCCTGATAGGCTAACTCCTGAGATTGCTAAGGATGGTGGTCCAGTTTTAGCAGTTAGATTTACTGATATCTAAGGTAGAATCTGAGAACTGGACGTGATCCTATCCGACCGGTCTCAATCACTGATTGTCCCAGTCTATAAGAAAGGATGAAAGTCCTCTTGTGACAATAACAGGGTAATCAGTTTGTCTAATATAGTGTCTAAAATGTTAGCCTCGCTAATACTTATCCGCCTAGCTCGCGCTCGTGAAGGGCGGAGTGGAGGAAATTAGGGTGGGTTCAGTTCTGGACGTGGGTGTATAGACTATATATTCACACTACGTCAGGTCCTGGAACATGGACACACGTTCAGACGTCCCACAAAAGTAGTATTTCTTGACCTAAAGGCAAGATTATCCTCTGTTGATTGTGAGATTCTATGGCAGTGTTTGTCACTGGAAGGAAAACGAGAGAAGTACGTTAACCTTGTACAAGCTCTTTTCTCAAACACTGCTATCCGAGTGAGAGCTTATGGCGAACTGTTATCGGAATCGATTACCTCGGGTGGTGTTCGTCAGGGTTGTCCATTTTCTCCCTTCACATTCAACTTTTCTTTTGATATGGTTTTATAGATGACATTGTCATCGTATGAATTTTCAGGAGTTGACCTTCTACCAGGATACTCGCTTGTTGACTTAGAATATGCCGATGACATAGTTCTATTCGGTGAAGACGCTGGCAGAATACAGTCTTCTGACCACGTTAAGCAATAATGCAAGCATGTTCGAGATGTGATTCTCCCCGTCGAAATGCAAAATATTGCTTCAAGATTGGCTTGTATCAGCACCTGAACTAGTGATAGGGAGTGAAGTAGTCGGGCGTGTAGACCGCTTCATTTATCTCGAGAGTGTTGTCAGTGCTGATGGTCTGGTGACTGACGAAATCTCAGCAGCGATACAGAAGGCTCGATTGGCTTTTGCCAACCTGCGTCACTTATAACGTAGGCGAGATATCGGATTGCTAAGCAAAGGCTGAGTGTACTGCGCAGTAGTCCGCTCCGTCCTACTTTATGGCTGTGAAAGATGCCCATTGAGAGTATAAGATATTCGTAGGTCACTGGTTTTCGATCATAGGTGTCTTCGAAGCATTGCTCATATTTGGTGAGACAAGTGTGTGAGCAGCGCAGTTGTTGGGTTACAGGTACTAGGGAGGGATGGCAAATCAGTCGATGAAGTACTGTATCTTCATCAGTTGAGATTGTTGGTACATGTGTTCCGAATGTCCAACCACTGACTGCCTAGACGAGCGATGTTCTGTGATGTAGGGGTAGGCTGGAATAAATTTAGGGTTGGTCAGACCATAATATGGCACAAATCCATGAAGTCGCTGACAAGTGGACTGAGCCATGTCTCTAGGTTCCAACTACCTGGTTATCGCCATCAAGTTGCTAGTAATTGATGGTTAGCGACCCTGAATGAGATGGCCCAAAACAGTTTGCAGAACCGCACGTGCTTACTTTCTTTGTGTTCTGTTAAGTCCTTACCTTCTAAATTTCTTATCATCTCTATCTTCTCTTTCTAAATATACCTCACTGAATTATACTTCTTGAATAAGTATCTAATCTCTCCGATTAGTGCTAATACTTTTACTATCTCTACTACTATGGGATTCTAATTGACAATGACACCTGTGTGCTAATGTCTTATGGCAATCTGAAATGATATACTTACGTATGAAGTTCCACTCTTCTGTTGGTGATTAGTCTCATTTATCATCTTGATGAATTAGTGTGACATGTGACAAAGGCAATTTGTTCGGGGCACAACAATGCTTATCGTATATGTATATCCTCCATTTTAAAATGCTTTGTCGGTCGTTTGATACACTTCTTATCATCGTATGTTTTAGTAGATTAGTTCAAGACGATTTCACCATCTTCTGCTACAGAAACGTAAAACAATTTCCTGACGCTTCTTTTAATCAAATGCCTCTTATATTGAAATATGATGAATAAAAATTTCGATCTTTTTTTTTAGCCTGGTGCTATCGACCGTTTTTGCAGGTCTGTAGAATCACGTCGAGAATTGATTCGTACTGTTGCTGATGTTTTTGAATCCAGCGGTCAAGTGGTTGAAGCTATTCATTTGTACTTGCTTGCTTCGGCCTGTGGAGACCCTAAACCTGACATTTTAGTTTCTGTTGCTTTAATAAATACTGTGCTATCAAGTGTGATAGTAACATCTGACCTGGGGGCAACACCAATAACGCAATCCCGATTTGGAGGACAATTAGATCGTAGTTCACTTCTAAGACTTGCAACAGAGGTAAGGCTTATTTTCACGAAGCATTGTTTTCTGCATTTCTGTATGCCTAATTTTCTTATTATCTGCAGCATCTGTTATGAAAATTATTTTAATACGGCTTGTCCAACAATATGATCCCTACTGTTAATATTTCTTCGAGGTTTTACGGTGAAAAGATACATTTCTTCCTAGTAAAAACTACTCTAGTGAAGTAAACATTCCTTTTCATAAGTATACAATAGTCACATATTCCTAATTAACAGCCATTTTGACTTAGTATTCAAGAGTACTAATATATTAATATTTAACAGTTAGTGTTTTCGACCATTTCGGCCTCTCGTGGTTTACCTAATGCATGAATTCCAAGATCTTGACGGAGGAGGTTATTATTACGCCATAACTAGCAAAAACATCAACTTTATGCTAAAAAAATGTACGGATGGAACAAAATTATAATCGTAAATTATACTATTGTTTAGAAAACCATATTTAGTTTGGTCATAAGATCGTAAAGAATTTTATGATGTTCAAATCACTAATAAATAACATTCTATCAGGAAATGTGTTAGTCAATCAGCTACAGCGTAGAACGTCATACGTATGTATTGTGTATGTAAGCTAAATTAGGCGTATCAATCCCTATATAGGATCTAAACAGTACAGACTGAAACCATCTAATTCTTTTAAATGTTTTTTTTACCAAATAGATTGCTCATAGAGTCCGCCGATTGGGCTTATCTACAGATGGTAGTAATTATCTCGTTCAAAATGAGGTAGAAACAGACGCGACTGGATGTACATCAGCTATAAAAATATTATTTTATCTCCTCGATTTAGCCGCGTTCTTCGACCTAGTTGATGCAGAAAGATGGCAAGCTGCTGTTGACCATATGGACCAGCTGGGTCTATTCCCAATTAATTCACAAGCTTCCAATGTGGAATCATGTGCCATGTTATTCTCACAACTCCCAGATCTTGTTCGTCGCCCTCTCCCGTGGGCGCTCTATGCTCTAATGCGTTGTTTATCAGCGAAGTGTGGTCGAGTCACATCTGTCACAAGGTCAGTTCCCTGATGGTTTAAATAGATACTAAGACTACTGTTTTTAGCTTAATTAAAACTCAGTACCACTTTGTTTATTCGAACATTTTTAGCAATGGAACGCGAGTGGATAGTACTTCGAAGATGGCTACTTCTGAAATTCGTGCTAGAGCGAAGGGATTGATAGCATATGTTGGTCGTATTCCACACAGACTACCAAGTGAAATTTATGCCGGACTTACTCGAATGGATATGGAAATAATGTAATCTGCTAATGAAACCCTGATGTCCTTAAACAATCAGATATTAGTGTTATGTACATTATCTGTCCTTATTCGTACACCTTTCCTATCATAAATAAACGAATAATGTTACTTTCGCTTATTGTAAACTGTCTTCACTGTTTTTATGCGTGACTTCTCTGCTGAGTCGATATTCTCAATGATAATTATAACACAGTAAAATATTATCACATTGCGAACTTTAAGCACGACCACAATTGTATGATTACTTCAGAAACCAAAAAGAATTCACGAAATGCGTATTCTTAGTACAATTTTATTACAAATCCATAATGTGGACCTCACATACTTACATTTATGTATCGCACCTACTGTTGCATCTTTTAACAAGTAAGTGCAAAAGTTAGGCGGAAAACATAGAAATTACAGATTTGATAATATTGCTTAGCATATAAGCATTGATTCAGGAAAAATAACATTGGATAGCTTGCAAAGTAAACAGTCTGTAAGTCTATATACAAGAGACTCAAATAAAAATGATTTATTTAAGTCACTAGCAAGTTGTTCACCACTGTAATAGAAAAATTAACTTCAAAGCAACAGGTAGATAGAAAAATCCAAATTAACGACTGGAAGAGTGGCAACACAAAGGCATCCTCCAAAAATACAGTTACGGATATTATTTGCGCTGCTAGCGGCGTGTTGGAATAACTGCAGTAGTATTTATGGGGGCAGCAGATTGAGAAAAAGTATTATCTACATAACTCGTATGGTAAGATACCGTGCTGAGATTTTGAGGATGCGTTACTGGTCGAGAACGCATACTACTGTTAACAGATGGCCTAAAATGAGCGGGGTCTGGTTTTAATTGGGGTGCTTGTTCTGGACGTGAAATACCTGGTCCAGGTATCGACTGAACACGGCGACGATAGAATGCCCCCTTAGACTCCATATATCGCTTAACATAAGTAGTTACTCTCGACCGGACTGTTGAAGGGAGTTCAGGGGTAAGGATAGTTGAAAATAAGGAAGTATTTGCCGCCTGGGTTTGATGAAACTTCTGTATTTCTTTTAAAATCACGGCTTGTGCAAGCTGGAAAAAATAGGAAGCAGTAATTTCTTAGTTTTAATGTATAATTTTATTGCACAACAAATTATTGACATCCTTAACGTGCTTTACTGCAGTGCAAGGCGATATAAATTTACTCTGATTATGGAGAATGTAGAAAAATTGTTCCTTAACAAATAATCAGTTGTGTTAAACTGTGATGAAACTAGATATTGTGGAGAACAATTATATACAGCAAAAGTGAATAATCTACCTTTTTGGTTAAGTAGTATAAATCTTCATCATTAACAATGCGACCAAGTTTACATCGAGCATCACGAAAGCTACGTAACGTATTGTGAACCAAAGTGAATAGCTGAAACAAAAATTTGTAGTTTGTTTACAATATATTGGACGTATTTCTATAAAGTCAATGATACTAGTTATTAAGAGAATCCTACGTGTAGGTAGTAAAGAATTTTTTTTAAATGACAGCTCTAAGAAATCTAGGTGTTTAGATAGAATTATATGGGAAGTTTGAAGATTAGTTAGTGAGGCTATCTTAATATTAGTGGATACTTTTCCATACATGTAATATAGGCTTTATAGCCTAATCTTTAAAATGTTACACCAAGTGAATGAAACATTATTATAACTATTCAAACTTCTCTGATTCAACAGTCAAAGTACTTAGTTATCAGAAAACAGCACTTAAAAAAAAATAGGACTGACTTCCATGGCAAAGTTCTGTTCAGCTACATCCTGAGGAGCATCTGGTCTGCCTGCCAATTCATGCAGAAGATCAATGCACTGACGTTCCAGTATTCGTTGACGCACACGATTGTACATCTGTAACATAAATTCAGTTTGGAAATTATAATTTTTTGTACAGAGGAGCAAATAGTTCTGAAGATAAGATTGAGTTTTTAAGTTACTGACAAACAATTTAATCTAGAATAAGCGTTAGTTAGTTTTTTCATTTTTCGACACCGTTATAACAAAGGCAAGAGGAAAAATAATTTGGACGGAAAGAAGAACCCAGATTGACGTCATGAAACATCAGGAACGACATTCTTAGTAATAAGGTTTTGAAGATGCACTAACAAGAGAAAACAAACCTGTTTAGTAAGTTACATCTAAAGAATTGTGAAATAATGATATATGAAGTACGACAGACTGAATTCGGTGCCACGAACAGTGAATGGTAATCGTAGAATGAATGAAAGTATAAACACGAACATAATCATAAAAATATGATAGCATGACTTACAGCCTCAATTTCTTCGTGTGTGACAGCGAATCGCGATGCGCAACCCCAGTTGTAGGGAGCTTCTGGGTCATCCTCTCCAGTTTCACCAAGAAGAGTGTCCGTCGGATCGGCATCCCATGGATAAACAGGTGGGTCCCATCGGGTTTGACGAGTGCGGACATGGTAATAATAATAAGCATATGTGCCAGAACTATCTCCTGGATCTTGGCCATCGGCCGAACGCTTAGTATTTGGTGCTCTTTGCCAACCCGGAGGCAGGGGACTTGTACCATCTTTGGATAGGTGCAAATGCAAAGCAGGTAGTGGTTGCCTTTCGGCTGGCTGTGTTCGCCGACGTTGCCTTAACTGTGCGCACCGTTCCTGGAGGAGTTATCCAAAAAATAGAATTCCTTGGAACATAATGTATGGTAAAAAATTTCAAAAATGAAATTCATGGGATTTGCGACAGCTACGAATGTTTTAGTCCGACGTTCAATATTTTGCTGGTTATGAAAATATTTGAGTGTAGTAGTACAGAAAGTGCCACATCAGGAAGAAATTTAAGGAATGCTAATTTCCAAGGCTGATTTACGGATTGTTATTGTGTATGACGTTATTGCATAATTATTCAGTAACCACATTATATTCTTATTCCGTTTATTACGATCTCCCGATCAACTCTTCAGCTACTGTTGTGTTTTATTATCACTAATCTACTGTTGGTTTGTTATTCAGATTCCTGTTCACAGCCGATTTTGGCTTGCTCACGCATAAATGTGTTTTCTCACTTTATGGTAAAATATGGTCTTCGGTGTTTGATAATAAACTGTCTGCTTAAAATATAAAATCTTATGGAGATTGGCTTACGGACTTCTGGACTGGTCGAGAGAAAGCTATCGAGCTGTGGACCAATCAGAATTCGGAGCTGACTCGCGATTGCTGGCACTAAACGTGATTCTGATTGGCTTTGCATTTGTCACATAATATTGATTGGCTGATAAGGCTACAATGCAGTTTGTAACAGTCTCGCGATTTTTCGGACAGTTTCTTGAAACAAAATCATTCTCTAAAAATTAAGTAGTTTGTCCAACTTATTGACTTTTTATGGAGCTATGCAATATCCAGAACATCATTTGAATATGTGGTTAGGAATTTTTAAATAGGATGTTTGCCTCAAAATGTTTTTATACAACAGTAATTATCTCAATTTAACTTTTCATTTAAAAAAAAATATGTAATGCCAATAAGCAAGATTAAAAATGTTGAGATGAACATTCAGCTGAAAATTACAAGCTTTATTATCTGTCTAGAATTTCCTCTACGATTGAAGTTCAGTTGACCGTAATTACACGTAGGTTTGTCTAGAACCACTAAAGGAATTACAAGTGAAACCAACACTAAAGTTTTTAAAAAATCTGATAACAACATGAATAGAAATCCTTTTGGTTTTCGGTGGTAATTTTAATTCATAACTCGTGACTATTTAAAAATAACTTCAGTACTAAGATAAGAAAAACAGAGGCATTCTATGAAATATAAATGAAAAGATGGTTTCTAGTAATACCTACCTTTGTGGCCTTACTTAATTCCATTCCAGCAGAAACAGCACTCAGAGATGATGTGGCAGCCGAAGATGTACGTCTTTTTTAAGGCAAACAAAAGAAGTACTGAATATCAAGAACAATCAGATAAAAAAGGAAAGCTTCAGTTGAATACCTAATAGTGGAATTAGGCATTTACACAATAACATTTCTGAATATCTTTATGAACCTTGAAATAGATGAATCAATGCTAAGAAGATCATCATTGACTTTAAATGAACAACCCAAAAGATCTATTCATTTTAGCTGTTGTGAAGCTTTGAAACAATGGTAATTTGACAATACTCCCAGGTATTTAAAAGGAGAACAAGTTTATTTACCAGTTAAACTTATTGATAAAACTGAATCTAATTTCGGTTATGATTTTCAGTTGGTCTTTTGTTAGGGAAACATTTACATTTTTGATGATATGATTTTACTCAGATGTTTCATAGTTTTTGTGACAAAGCATGATTAGTCACTTGTGATTTTACCAAATCACCCTGCCATCAGTAAGTTGTCTTAATCCAAAATAATTTTCGCAAATTTATTTTGAGGTATACGTTTTCTCCTAAGTTTCAAGAGATGCACAACTCTTATTTTATTAAAATTGGCACAGATATGTCAAATATAGTACAGTGTTAGTGACTTCCCACATTAATTATAATAGTCGAAAAGGAATATTTATATAAGTTTAAAAAATACCATTGCTAGGTTCCACATTACTGTATAGTGAAAGCATTCATGTGGCTTTCGACTAACTATAGTTCGAGGTCATCACATATTAAGTTAACCATTGAGTCTGGAGATATCTTATACAAGCGACACATTCGAAACTATAAACTAAATAAAATTATTTGAACCAATAGTTTGATACAACAGCATAAGTCTGATGAATTTCACTAGTACCGAGCCAGTTGGCTTTTGGACTCTATTTAAGACAAAATGAGAAAGGAAAATGAAAATGTTGCAACAGTTTTCTTTAAAACAGTTCTGCAAGTAATTCATATAATGTAAGAAACACTAAAATTGAAAGCATCTAAGACACATAAACTACCAGGCATTTCTTGAAAATTATTTATGGTCGTGAACTTCATTGCTTAATAGTAAAACTCATTTGTTTTTCTCGGTGTTAAGTTAGCAATTTTACCACACTTGCAAATAGAAAAAACAAACTGGTGATATACCTTCGTGCGATGTTGGAGTCTAGTTGGTTGAGAATATGAGACGAAGAGAAAGGTCCAGCAAGAGCACATGATATTGTGCTACCAGGGTCAACTATTTTCGGTGAAGAAATCGGAGTTCTGCTGAACCTAGATATAAGATCGATGGGCTCACATTCAGAGTCGTCTATAAGTAGATCTACTCCAGGTATATAAATACCAGAGCTATCAACAGCTTCCTGGATAAGACAACTGTCCCTGTTAACATTACGGGAACGTTTTGCAGCGGAACCAATAAAAAGGCTATTTCGTTTTGAAGCTGAAAAAATAAAAAAAAGCAATTTTAATTATCATTTCAAATGTTAATTAACATTTCACTGACTGAACCAGTATATAAATTCTCAAAAACATCAACACCCCACGAAGTATGCAGACAGATTATTTCTTGGTACGAAATAGTCAATTTGAAGAGAGTGACATACCGAAACGTTAAATTGTTGATTGAATAATTACTGAAACTAGGTCGTTTTCTGAATTTTTTTCGCGTTACCAATTATACAAATAAGTCACACAGAGTAAGTAGAGTAGTTTGATCTGACAAATGTCCTATATAAAATGCTTTCAGAAATCATTTCTAAAATCGATATACTGAAGACCCGACTTACGATGGTCTTAAATTAAAACAATCGAAGTCATCTTAAATGAAATAGTACCTAGAAAACTAATATTATAGATTACAATAGGTAGTTATTGAGTAGTTTAGCCCAGGTACTTTAAGCTTTATGTACTACTTATGTCTAAGGGCTAGGTTCAATCGCATATACTTCAGTTTAAACAGCCAAGACACATTGTAATTCTTTGAAAAGCATCATGGCCTCAGCCGAATACATTAGTTTCGTAATTGGCATGAATTGCACAGTTATTACGATAATATATGATAAAAAGGTTTGGCTAAGATTACCAAGGCAATAACCCACCTTTAAAACATCTAGGGTTGTCAGACTTGTTTTTAACTGTGCTTAAAAGAAAAACAATCTTACAGGAGAGCCTTAGAAAATTCTGTCAAACAGCCACATGGTAACTTCTCAACAGTAATCATGACAGGTGATAATCATAGGTTCATCTGATTTCAGAAAATAACTGGGTTTAAATTTAATAACAACATGTGCTCATGAAAAATAAAATCTCCCTTTAAGAGAGTGATTTTGTAATTCAAATCAATTCATTCGATCAGTCGAAATTGCAGTCTTCAGATCGACCGTCATCCGGGTGCATCGTATTATTGCATTTTATTTCGTGATCATCAAGCAATTTACTCTAACAATCTAAAACTTGTTCATAATTGATTTTCACGTACCGAAAATATGATTTTAAAAATATAAACTAGTCATTAGATGGTTTTGTGGTAAGTTTGAAGGCTTACAATCTGAAGGAATACAAAGAAATAATGCACCAGCACAATGGTCAACGATTTTGAACCATTTCATTCAAAGTCTCTAACCATTGGTCATTAAAATCACACGGGTACCAACCACGCAATCTGTCACTTTTTACGGTTCAGTTTAACGGTCATTGTCTTCATGGACTGATGCTGTCTTGGTCTGACCAGTCCTAGTTTCCTTCGGATCTACTATACGTCATCAGCACACGTTAAGCAAGTCGGTGGATGGCTATACGTAATACATATCTTAGTCATTCGGGTCAGCTAAGATTCACTACTTTATCAATCAACTTGCCATACTTATCTAGTACTCTGCACTTCACCTTAAAATCGCTAACTTGACTGTTCTGAAATATACAACTATAGCTTCGGAAATACTCATGATTTACCACAAGCCTAAAGATAGCTATTTTTAGAGACCAGATTATAGTCATAAAGTGGAAAAAAAGGAGCTTCTGAACAGTAAAACTATCTTTGATTTGGTAGACGGTTATCTTGCTACGCCACGAGTGACGTGAGTTGCCAGAAGCCGCGTAAGGAGTGATGGTCTTCAAGTATTTAGTAAGTAGATGATATTCATAGGTTACCAGTATTTATTCAAAGATGACTACGAAATATTGTTGTGACCACTAAAGAGCAATGATTGGGTTAGATATCGGAAACTATGCAAAGATTAGACATCGATTGGTGAGATTATGAATTCCCATCAACTCAGGTGTTCGGGACATACATTGCGTGTCGAACCATCGTACAACGTTGATTTGGTGTTAATAGGTTGGTAGTAAATCAGGGCTGTTCAAATCGAAGTATGGGATAAATCCATGAAGTCAGTAACTTTTAGAGTAAATTGTGTAGGTAGGTATAGAATAATTGGTTAGGGGTCGCACAACTGTTGCATACAACAGTTGATGATGTAAGTTAGTGCGGCTTGGAGTCAGTTGCAGTAACACATCCATACTACATGAGTTTCACATTTACATTTTGTTCTTGCTTCTGGAACCATATCCTCTAGGTTTATCATTCTTGATTATCACCAAGACCTCTAATTTGGTATTAATCTTAGCAATTTCATCTCGATCCGTAGATATTGTGCAGCAACTTGGACTAAAGCACGTATGTACTCCGTCCTGCAATGAGTGAATGTTCGTGATAATTTGATGTTGATATTGAGCCGTGTCACCCAACTTTCATAGTAATTTACGACGACCGCATTGACACTTGCAAAATATTCTGACCTACCAACAAGGTTCAGTCCAACAGTTAGTGTTTTTATTGACTGATTCTATGTCTTGGTTTGCATAACCCTAGCTTTCACCTCACTTATACATGAGTAAAAATCACTCATCAAAACGTAAATATCCGGCATATGGTCTTGATTATAAACATATAGGATGTTAATGTCTTATAGATTACGATACAACTCGACAGTTAAGAAAAAGCCACATTTATTATGTAGGTAATTTGTTAACAATAGTTTGGAAACATTCATAAGGACTGGGTAATTTTAAGAAGTTTGTTGATCAAGTTAAGACTATTATCGAAGCATGGGAAGATGTTTGAAACATTAAATGAAGGCGGATAAAATAACAACGAAGTCAATTTCAATAATAACGAATAACTCACTTGAAACTACTGAGTTGCCAAATGAAGATTCCGGGGATACTGCCGAAGAAGGAGCTCGAGACTTACTTAGAGGAGAAAAAAATGGAATGGGATTTTCATTCTTTTCCAAATTTTTATCTTGTTCTAGTTCAGCAACAGTTAATGGATGAGTTAGACAGAAAGCAGGTGATTTACGTTCAAACTGGTGTTTATTCTCTGTTATTTTTTGCAAGTCATCTGGATTATCATTCACTACTCCTATCTCATAACTTAAGTTAGCGGCCGAAGGTAAGGAATGATTTCCTGATCTGTGTGCTCCTGATCTAATTCCTGAGGCTGAATCAAAACCACAAAAAGCAGGCTTATCACATTGAAGATTAGATGTTGAGGGTTCATCTGATTGTTGTTCATATTCGTTATCTTCCCCACCAGTACAACACTTTCGCTTAGCAGGAGACTTAGGAAGAAGACTGATGGATTCATGGGAACGTTTAAATATGTGTGAATTCCTTGAGTTATCTTCGAATATTTGTTTATTTTCTACTCGTGGCAACTTTGAACAGAGAAAAGAGTTGGACAGGTGCTCACCTACTGACTCGTCACATCTTTTTGAATCCATATCCTTTGTCATACAGACGTCAATATCATTATTCAGAACGCGGGATCTTTGAGTACGTAGCTGTGACTGACCATCTGTGAAAACTTGGGGGCGAAAAAACTGCCGAAATGATTCATCGACATTTGCACATTCTGTCAAACCATTAGGAATGTTATCACCATCCAAAGTTACTTTTTTATCCCTATCACGTTTACCAAACATCCGCTTGCTATGTAGTCCGCCCAACTCAAACGAAGCGCTGATTAACTACAAAACTAATTTATACTTCTTGATTATTGGTGAAAAACTGAATTCGAAATTTTTATTATTAGGTGAAAAGAAGGTTTGAGATCTTTGTTTATTCCATGTGGAAGTTTTGTTTGCAGTTTCTGGCGCCAAGTAAATTCCGCGATGTTTCCTGCCGCAGGATCTGGCTCCATTATGGCCGCTGAGTCTTCCTCTCACCAGTTAGTGGGGTACGTAACCAAGATGTACCCCACCTTCGGATATATCAATAATGAAATTTTTTTTCAGAGGAAGTAAGTATCGTTTTACTTGCACTGTATCCAAATTTAAGGTGTGTTATTGGTCCAATGGTTGAAGTAGGAGATAATGTTGCCGCAAGTGCAGTGTATCAACCTCATATGCCTATTAAGTGGAGTGCTGAAAAAGTGTGGCGAGTTGAAGAGCGCCGTGGAAAGTCCAGAGACAAAGCAGAGGAAAACAACTACTGGAAAAGCCAGTCCCCACACAAACACTCTCCACGTGATAGCTATACTAAACAAGCTTCCCGTGAGCGAGATATTCATCCATCTAGTGGTGACCGACGAGTTGACAAAAAGCGTTCTCATGCCTTAAACAGGTATTTTGTTTTCGATTTCTATAATCTGTGTTAGAGAAGACCACTCAATCAAAAAGTCTCCCAATCGTGAACGAAGGAGAAGCCCTTTGGATCCTGTTACAACGCGCCATTCCTCCCCTACGTCTGATTTGTATTGTAGAACCCCAATCAACCCCAAACGTATGCTGAATGTGAAAGAGTATTTGTTCTCAGACCTACAAAGGCGCTTCCCAAATATTCTTCCGCCGGTTGACTTATATCGTGTTAGATGCAATTGGCAGGAATCTTTTCCGTTGCTACGACCTTTTCAGCCTCAGTACCTTACAACTTTTCAGGTGGGAATTACAGCCCTTTTATTGATATGCTTAACTACCAACTGCAATTGTTACTTTCATATATTGACTAGTGCTTGGAACAATTAGTTGTTTAATGGTAGAATCCTAATCTTCAGTTAACATTTACAAGTTTCTTGTCTTTTAAAGATACGCACTATTACTACCAAAACCCTTGGTATAAAATCGCTTTTTGCGGTGTAATTTTGAAAGACTGATATTATACTCAACCATTAGAAACCATAATATTATAAACTACCGTGGTTATTGTCAAATATCTGTTTGTTCGTGATGAACATAATTCAGGCGTACAATCTGAAGACTTCATGCAAATGCGCCCTCCGACTGAACGGGACAGTAAGGACTCGCAAAGATAGGGACACTAGCCGTTGTATCTGCCTACGCTCTCAGTGACTGCAGTTTAGATGATTCTTACGCAGAAATTTCGGGCCTCCAAAAAGTTAGACGGTATGGTGTAGTAATAATGACTGGTGACTTGAATGCTCAAGTAAGAAAGCTAAGTAAAAGGAAAGACACCTGTGTGAGCGTAATCACTGATTGTCCCAGCCCATAAGAAAGAACGGAAGTCCTCTAGTGACAATCACAGAGGAATAAGTCTAACTAATAATTTTTCTAAAATACTGGCCCCAATATTACTCCGATTCTTAATGACGGCTAGTGAGGAGCACACTAGAGAAAACCAGGCTGGATTAAGACCTAGGCGTTGCTATATAGACCAAATATTCACACTAGGCCAAATCTTAGAACAAAAACACAAGTTCCGACGCCCGACAGTGCTAGTATTTCTCAACCTTGAAGTGGCATTTAACTCTATCATTTATTTGGTTCTATGGCCGTGTCTGTCATGAAAAAGTGTACCAAAGAAGCACATCGACTATATGCAAGTTCTACTCGAACACTACAGGTCGGGTTAGAGCTTATGGTGAACTATCTTCTGAATTCCTTACTTCAAATGTTATCTGTCAGGGATGTCCACTTTCTCCACTCTTTGACTTTGTCGTAGATTTGCTTTTAAAGCTAATAAAATCATCGTCTGAACTTTCAGGAATAAACATATCTGGAAATTCAATGGTTGACTTAGAATCTGCCGATGACAGTTCTACTTGGTGAAGACTGACGAAACGCAGTTTCTCCTGATTACCCTAAGCAACAATACAAGTATGTACTGGATGCGATTCTCCCCTTGGAAATGCAAAATGTTGATTCAGGATTAGCTTGTGTGGGTATCGAATATAATGATAGGGAGTGAAGTAGTTGAGCGTGTCCTCTGTTCACTTCTCCTGGGAATCTCATCAGTGCTGATGGCCTGATGTGTGACGATATCTCGAGTGCTATTCAGCAATTTGGTTCACTCGTGGCGTAGTTGAGGTATCTTTTCACCTACGATAGGACATTGTGGGAGACCGCGATAGCGAATCATGTTGCTATTAAAAGAAATGATAACCTGGGGGTACTTGGAATCAATGAACACATTGGGCGCAGGTTAGCAAAAGATATTGGTTCCAGAAGAGATGATGCTATATTCCGTGAATGTAAACTAAAATGACACTCACAAGGTCGGAGGAGAAGAGGAATGCCAAGGAACAAATTACGCCTAGAAATGGAGACATACATAAGAAGAATGAACAAAAGTTGAACAAAACTGGTAAGGGTAGCCCAGGACCGAGCACGTTGGAGAATACTGGTCGGCGGTCTATACTCTATGGGGTTAACAGGCGTAAATACAAGTAGTTGAATGATGCTGTCCTAAGAAGCATATAAAGCACTTACAGGGTTGTTGCACGGTTTATCGACACAGTCATCGGCAATGTATTACATGGTGTCCTCCCTCTGCCTCTCGAACGTGATCTCAGATTGATTACATCACGCCTATCTATTGTTAGTGTGGTTGTGTGCCAGACTGCTGTTCATCTTGGAGCACCTATCTGGACTCTGATCATGCCCTTGTTTGTGCTAATCTTGTCCTAAGTTACACTGACCAAAAAATTCATCGTCCTAAAGCTATCAGTGTAAGCAAATTGGTTCCAGCTTCCGTTATAACCAGATATCGAACTGAGCCATGTTCAGTGGTAGTATAAACCCTCCGAAAAGCATGAATGAGCATTGGCTGCATTTGCATGACGCCATGAAGTTGATGTACAAAGTCGTCTGCAGCTTCGCGAAACGTCCCGTTTATAAGCCTCCGTTGAGACGCAATGAAAATGTGCAAAGTTTTCGTATGGATCAAAAAGCCTAGTGTTTGGGGCCAAGATGAAAGCAGCAACTTCATTGGTAACTGCCGGAATCTCTTTCAACTCATCCGAGCTACTGGCAGCAAAGAAGTCTGGTTTAAGTGAAGCAGTTCTTGAAGCTTGTGTCAGCAATCAGTAAGGTCTGCCGACGTCTTAGATGACAAACAGTTCTTCGAGGAACAGTTTAGCTGGTTTTCCTCCCTGACGACGTCGATGGGACTTTTGTGTCCTCCATGACTGTTGACGACTGGTCCACCCTAACGAAACAGAAGTCTGCAAAACACTCCAATTCTTGTAGTGTCATGAGTCGCCACGCCTAGAAGATTTACAGTCGGCCCTTTTCAATATGGTGCCGACCTTCTGAATATCGTACTGACGGAGTTTCTTCCAACCATTTGGCAGTTGGAGATTGTTCAAACATCTTGAAATACAGCTATAGTCGTGCCTATTTTTAAAAAGGTTGACATAACCAAAGCAGCAACTATGGAAAGGCAAACATACAATTGAATCAGCTCGTGAGGAGCATGATGGGATTCTTTCTGGTCGAAAATGTATTGTTCATATCTTGACTCACCCCAAATGTCAGGACACAGCTATGATTATTGTGGGCCAACAGTTTCTTAACACCAGGGCCGACTTATATTTTTGGACGGAACTGCTCTTGGAGGTCGCTTGTTGAAGGAGGGTGTGCCTGGGGCGTTCAATAAAACATTACAGGCTTTATATACAAGCATCTAAGAGTGAGAGCATACAAACGCCTCTCAGGCGGTGGTTAAGCAGGTGTTCTGAATGACAGACGGATACAATACAGAACTTCGTACGTATGTACATCAGTTCAGGTTGCCATACCGCATTAGCACAGAGACGCAACTGTCAGGTCAAAACCAATAGCTGTAGTGGTAGTAGAAGTATTAGTAGTAATGGAGATTAGGGTAAAATTCAGTGAGATAAAGTTAGGAAGAGCATATTCTAAGTCGATAAGCAAGCCTTCTGGTAGAAGGAGATGTGTATGGCAAAATTGAACAAGAAGGGGAGAGTGGACACCATTTGAAGTAAAGAATTCCGATGACAGTTCGCCATAAGGTCTCACTTGCTTTGTAGTGTTCGAATAGAGAGCTTGGTACACCTTTTAATGACAGGCACTGCCACAGAACCTCACGATCAGCAGAGTCAGCTGCCGCGTTAATGTCCAGGACGACCACTATTGTCGGCACCTAAATGTGTCTGTATTCCAGAACCTGTCGTATTGTGAAAATGTGGTCTATGATTCCACATCCAGGTCTGAAACCAGCCTGGTTTCCTCTAGTCCGCTCTTCACGAGCCACAGGCATCTAAGGATAATTGAGGCACCATCCTTAGAAATCTCAGGAGTCAGTCTATCAGGACCCACTGCTCTCTCGCTTCAGATTTCCTATAGCTTAATCAACTTCATAAATATTCTGAGGGCTTACGTAGATTTGCCATTCAGGATGACTGCAGATCGTGGGTAACCGAAGTGTGGCTGAAGGCCAATTGAACTGATCCCTGAAGTGTTCTGCCCTTGTGCAGTTCTGAAAACTGCGCTGATTAATGTCAGTAATGGTGGTGTGGACTTGTGACTTGGACTATGCATATGATATCGTCTTATGTGCGATTACACTACAAGCCATGCAATCCGAACTTGATACGTTGGCAATCAGTGTCCACATGTTTAATATAAAACCGGATCGGCTTATACCAGTCGGTGCCATCATTACACCCTAATAATGTTAATCTGGCTGTAAAGGTTCGGACCAGCAATCTATCGGTGAGAGCGGTCTTGCTCCATACTTTTGGAACCTGGCCTCTGAGTTGAGTCTGTTTAGGCAACTTCCTGTGTTATGCCATCGTTGTCTCCATAGGGTGGCTGACATTCAATGACAACAGGGTGTTAGTGGTGTAGAGGTCAGGCAATGCGTGTTCGGGCACAGCAACGGTAATTAAATTGTTATCAACGACTTCGATGGTTAGAACATGTATTACCTGTTTCGTTCTAGCGAGTTCAACATCGTGCATTATATGCCGACCGTGGAACTGGTTGGAATAAATCAGTTTACGACATGGCGTTGTGGTATCAAAAAAAACTGCAGGACTGACTTCTGTTCATGACTTTATGGTTGGGATCCTAAAAATGGTGTAGCAATGTTTTGAGATTCGTTGTGGGACATGGTTCAGAATCAAAGCTACTGGCAGCTCAGTTGTGATTTTCTTCTTATAAATAACACTACTTTTTCTCTTTGTGTTTTTCTGAGTGGAGCTACTCTCATTGTTCTTAGTTTTTTTCATTTTGATTTTTTTTTACGATACCTTCCTTTCACTATCTCCACAACCTCATTCTCTTATTGTGTGGTGCTCACATATATTGATGTCCCTTTGCGCCGAATTTCGTTCAGTTAAATATACTATTTTTATAACCTCTGGAATTTCCGGCTACTTTCGCAATGCGTAAGCCATTTAAGGTGCCTCGACTGTAGCTGCTACCTTGACGTGGTTGTTTGATTTTCCTGTTGTGATTACCCAACCGAGCGATATTGGCTAGAACATATGTTCTTGTAGGTTCTATGCCAAGCAGGTTGATAGGAGGACGGTAAGACTAAAAGCAGCAACTTAAGGTCTGAGGGCGAAGTCGTACTGCTGACTGCAGACGGGTATGACAGCAGTAAGGTGTTTCCCTCACAGTGTATGGAAGAGGTAATAAACGGTCAGCCCTAAAAAGGCACACCTCACCACGTTGATGCTTTGTTGCCAGACATATAAATCCTAAAATCAGTTTAAAATATAGCGGTTTTGTTTGTGTGGATATGTCATACTACAACGAGTTTCATGGCAATTGAATATAATCGAGATTAAAACACCTGTTTCCATTCTGTTTTTTGTTCCAAATACATTATTTGATAAAAGTATTCAATTTATATTATATAGATAATCAAAGAACCCGAAGACACTTGTGAAGAAATACATCAACCTTACAACAATGATAGTGGTTTTGCTGCTTATGTTTTACTTTTATCGCTCCCGGCAATGGCAGAACTGATGGAAAAGATAGTTGTCCGTGCAGAGTCTCCCAGTCGTGTTCGTGGCTCATTACGTAAGTACATCAAGATACTGGCTGCTGGAAAAGTTGACGAAAGACTCAAGGCTATTGGGGGTTCGTGGAGTCGGGATTTAGACGGACCAGACCCAGCTACAAATCCGCAAACGCTTGTTAACACGGTCATTCGTACTTGTAAACAGCTTATCGGTCTCGATTTATCGTATTGCACACAGTGGTATGTTACTCTATTTTAATTTCTAATCTGATCTCTCGTTTTACACAGTTCTTGAACAATTATAGAAGTGTAACTCTTGAATCTAACGTCCTTACTCAACATTAATTTTAGTACTGATAAAATATATCATCCACCTGACTACTTATCCATATGTCTAAACGAGTATGTGGACTAAGCTAGCTGTCTTCACATTCACTTGTTTTATTTTTGTAAAACCTTTTTTCAGTCTTTATACAGAATTCGAAAAAGTTTCCATAGTGAATAAATCCATATTTACGAAGTACTAATTTCTCAGTTCCTGATATTTTAACTTCGAGTTTACCCATTAATAAACCACACAGTCAGGTCATAAGTGCGCAATATAGCGCCATCGATTTTAAATTAATCCTAATTTTTTTTCACAATCTCATTGCATAGTTAATAAATTATCTATTTTTTTAACTGTCCTTTTATTGTTTATATGCAAATATCAAACAATATGGATCTTACGCGTCCCTTTGATCAACGTCGCGTTTACTGTTGTTATCATCCTATCCACTTTCCCCAGGCATCGTTTCTTGGAGTTTCGTTATAGCCGTACCGAAGGTTCAACTGCCCAACCAACCTCAGTCTTATTTCCTGGTTCTCAACTATGGGGTCGACCCGTCACAGAATCTTCTGAGTCCGATACAATTCCTCCAAGCAAACCGTTTCATCAAATCGTTGTGTATTTTATCCCAAATGTTTGGTCACTCATGCCTGCAGACGAAGAATGGTCAACAATAAAGCTGGCTTATGAAAATATCCTGGCTTCCAAAGAACCTCATATCTTCCCAATGAGTCCTTCCAATTTGAAGACGTTTTCTGGTTTAGATTCTGCTAAGGAAACTGGCGATGGGAAATCGAAGGTGGTTATTGAAATGGATTCAAATTCACTCAGATCCCCTAATCAAGACAATGTACATGAAGATGCTAATTTGTCTAAAATGGATGAAGGCAACAAATCAACCTTTCAAGTACCTAATGAATGCTATCGCTCTACTCCGTATTTGGCTGGTCAGGAAAATATGACAAAGATGGCAGATATTCCTGAAACAGAGGATGGGTGCGAATCTGTGGATTTATCAATTCAAGGAAATTCAAATCAGGAGGTTGCTACCTAACTTACTGTTGTCATATTATGTTCCTACAATATGTCTAGCATTTAGTCATTTTATTTGCATATAAAGTCTAATTTATTTACGATCATGAGGTTAATGTAAAATACTGTATCAATGTATTATAGAAATTAATCTATTTTTCTGTTTTATCACTCACAGGGGACTGAAAAGTGCCAGAAAAAGCTTCATACTGAACTCAACCTAGCTAACATGAAGGTAAGCATTTTCATTTCCATTTTTTGTTGTCATTATAGTGTTTTGGAGCATTACTTGCGCATAGGCGTTCGTGTAAACTATTTTCCCTTGAAGTACTGATGTTAATTTGCTTCACTTAAAATATCGTTTCTCTGAATTTATCGAGTGGGTTTTGCAGCTACTTTGTGTATATTAAACTTGATGACAAATCAAATATCTTTTTTCAAAATACTCAGTCAACCTGTCCAAAACTTCATATCATTCATACTCTGCTTCTATCAAGTGTCTTGTATATTACATGGAAATTAGTCAGTCAATTACAACGCAGAACTTCGTACGTACGTACGTCAGTCCAGTTTGCCCTACCGCATTAGTACAGGGACGCCACTAAAATCAAATCCCAAAGTGAAAGAGGTAGTAGAAGTAGTAATCGACAACCTTAGGGATCGAAGATATTAGATATAAGTTCAGTGAGGTAACTTTAGAAAGATAAAGGCGATGGGGAATTCAGAAGGCTAGAATTTGAGAGAATACAAAGAGTGGTTGCACCTGCCCCATTGCAAATGATCTTGAGCCTGTCGTTCAAGGTCTCTAGCCGTCGGTGGCTTTCGTCTCGCGAGCCGCAACCAGGCAGCCTACATCTACCAACATGACTCAGTGCGATTGTCAGTGATTTCATGGATTTGTGCCATCTTTTGGTTTGGCCGCCCTTAGCTTTCTTCCAACCTACACCACAAATATAGCTCGCGACAACATTGCTTACTTGGTTTTCCCAGGATATATGAACAATGCTTCAAAGACCCCTATAATCGAAAATCAGCAACCTAATAATGTCTTGTACTCTTACTGGCCATGTATGACAGACATATAGTAGAACGAAGCGAACTGCTGCACAGTACACTCGTCCTTTTGTTGGCAAACGCGCCTACGCCATAAGTGACGCAGGTTGGCAAAAGCCAATCCAGCTTCTTGTATCCGTGCTGAGACTTTATCAGTCACCAGGTCATCAGCACTGATGAGACTTTCAACTACTTCACTCCCTTTCACTAGTTCAGGTGCCGAAGCAACGTAATCCTGAAGCAACATTTTGCACTTGGAGGGGGGAAAACCGCATCCCGAACATGCTTGCATTATTGTTTAGGGTAGTCAGGAGAATCTGCGTTTTGTCAGCGTATTCACCACGTAGAACTATGTCATCAGCATACTCTAAGTGAGCAAGCATGTCTTCTGGTAGAAGGTCGACACCTGAAAAGTCAAACGAAGATAATGTTATATCTTGGAGCATCTCCACGACAAATTTAAACAAGAATGAAGAGAGTGGACATCAGTTGAAATAAAGATCAAATTCTGCTGCACCTAGTTACTGACAAATGATGTTTCAACTCATCCAAACTACTGGGATTTTAAAGGTCGGATGTCAGTGAAGCAAACTTCTAAATGGATACTACACTGACTAGTAACTCCCAGACGTATTTCGAGAACTTAGAACGTCTGTATAGCTGGGGTTTTCCAAGTCAGCAACGCTTCAGCTGACAAGTCTTTGAAATTTCAACTACTCAGGCTTACTTTGGACCTAGGCGCTCTTTTAAACAACCGTTTAAACTATCTGGAATATTTTGTGAATTGAGCCTCCATTTAGATAACTTTAGCCACTGCCTAAATAATAGGAACCACAAGACTATCAAGAACAACGAAAAAGTCTGTTTTTTAACCCTGAAAATGTTACTAACGCCGAAGTAAGTTGGCAAAGCAGCTGTGATATCTACCGGTGGCTTAATCGAAAAGGTTAAAGAAACTCACTAAATTCTTCAATAAATCTTGGCCGTTCTTTGCCTGGGATAATCAAACCACTTTCTGTGATCAGTCGTCGTCTTCAAAGGTTTGTTTTTGTTATTTAGCAACACTTTGTTAGTAATATCCATGATCAGTATATACTTTTAGACCATTTGGAATTACATATTAGGTTCACTTCGCCACCTTGATTGAATTACATAGATGTTATTCTAGGGACTTCTAGTATGTGGTGTATATCTGTGACAAAAGATAAATACATAGAATTGGCATCTGTTTGGGTCTTATCATTTCCATAACTGTATTTCAATAAAAAGCCAGTGCAGATCCTACTGTTATTTTCGTTAAGTAAATAAATTCTTCCTTGTTATTTGTTGATGATGCCACTCCATTTGCATCACATTTTCACTGTATTTGTACGGCATATTTTTTGTACACCATTGTATACTGAGATATAAATACATGAAGTCATTGAATGTTAATATTTTTCAATTTTCCTAGGTTTTTGAACTGCGTGAACAATTGAAGGCTCGTAGTTTGCCTACAGATGGAGTTAGAGCTCAGCTATTGACACGTCTCAAAACAGCTATTCAAGAAGAAGAAGAAAAAGAATCTGCTAAGAAGGCTGAAAAAGAAAGTAAATTATTTCTCAGATAAATATTGGTTTTGATCTAATTATAGTTGCTTATCACCTAAGTTTATACATCTTCCTAATTTATACTTTCAGAAATGGAGCAGGACAAATCATTTCTATCAGTTAGTATTGATAAATCACCTCAAATCTCGGAGGAGCAACTAAGACCTTCAAATGCAGAGTCTGGATCAAAACCTAAGACTGATGCACCTAAAGTGACTCTTCGCGATCTCCCTTCGATAATCATTCTACGCAAACAAAATGTCGACTTTACAGTGCAGTCAGTTGGGCTGGATGTAAGTGAATATTTTTACATTCCTCTGCAACACTAAGAAACAATTATGATGAACAGTCGAAGTTGTGGTATAGCAACCTGAACTGATGTACTTACGTACGAAGTTCTACGTCGTAACTGACTGACTGAAGAGTTAATGTCTTCCATTTCACGTTGCCCTACCATATTAGTACAGTTCTACGTCGTAACTGACTGACTGAAGAGTTAATGTCTTCCAGTTCACGTTGCCCTACCATATTAGTACAGAGATTTCGGATTATCAATCCAAATCCCACAGTAAAAGTATAGCGGTAGTGGATAAGATTAGGGTTTGAAGACAGTATTCGGTAAAATAAAAGACAGTAATGAGGATTTCAGAATTGAATTTGAGAGCAGCCAAAGAATGGATGCATCTGTGCCCTGTGAACGATTTTGAGCCATGTCGTTTAAGGTCTCTAACTATCAGTTACTATCATCTCGCGAACTTCCAACCAGGTAGTCTACAACTATCAACACGGCTCAGTCCAGTTGTCAGAGGCTTCATGAATTCGTTCTATGTTCTGGTCTGGCCGCCCTTAACTTTCCTCCACCCTACCCCTGTATCAAGAGGTGTCCGTCAGGGATGTTCACTTTCTCCATTCTTGCATATTTTTGTCATAGACTTTCTTTTATATACAATATTGCCTATCAGGAGATTCAGTGGTTGACGTAGAAGATGCCGACGACATAGTTCTACGTGGTGAATACGCTGACAAAACGCAGATTCTCCTGACTACCCTAAACAATAATGCAAGCATGTTCGGGATGCGGTTTTCCCCCCTCCAAGTGCAAAATGTTGCTTCAGGATTACGTTGCTTCGGCACCTGAACTAGTGAAAGGGAGTGAAGTAGTTGAAAGTCTCATCAGTGCTGATGACCTGGTGACTGATAAAGTCTCAGCACGGATACAAGAAGCTGGATTGGCTTTTGCCAACCTGCGTCACTTATGGCGTAGGCGCGTTTGCCAACAAAAGGACGAGTGTACTGTGCAGCAGTTCGCTTCGTTCTACTATATGTCTGTCATACATGGCCAGTAAGAGTACAAGACATTATTAGGTTGCTGATTTTCGATTATAGGGGTCTTTGAAGCATTGTTCATATATCCTGGGATAACCAAGTAAGCTATTTTGTCTTTAGGAAACAAGAACAATGCTTCGACGACCCTTATGGCTAATTACCAATAATCTACGAATTTTCTCTACTCCTACTGGCCATGTTTCACACGCGTATGGTAGGACAAAGCAAACTGATCCTCAAGGTTGTAAAAATACTACTTTTTGTCAGCAGATAGCTGTTTCCAAATACACAAATTTTAAATTTAGTTGGTTCTTTATCATAATAAAGTGAGATCAAATGAATGGTTTTACCCTGATCCTTTGTGCATTCTTCGGAGATGCAGCTTACGTCGACGGCACGAGATTGTCGAGCTCTAGCTACGGGCGCATGTCCTATTTCGTATAAGCTCCAACATGTGGTTTAAGACCGTTGTTTCCTTCTGAGAAGACAGCATCGCGGCAAAGCTGGTTGTCTGCGGAAAACACATTGTTGTCACGCCTTTCTACAGTCAGCAGTACTTCGCTATCAGACTTTAAGATGCTACCTTTAGTCTAACTGTTCTCAAATCAACCTGCCTGGCATGGTAGAACCTACAGGAAAATATGTTTCAGCCTATATTGCTCGGTCGCGTTATCATGGTAAACAACCCTGATCACCATGTCAAGGTAGCAGCTACAGTCGGGATCAATTTAAGTGGCCATACCACATTTGCGCTGAAAGATGGAATTACCCCATAGTTGTAAACGTAGCTGATTGACTTTAACCGTCGATGCTCCTTTCTCTTTTCGATTTTTTAAATTATTTCCAGAGTACTCATGCTTGTATGCACGTTGCATCATTCTACCTTCCAAATCGTTTAATCTGTCTTTAATATTTCTTGAATCACACCACAGGTTACTTTCGGTAATTCTTTTATTTGAGAAACGTAAGTAGAATTAACAGCCTATATGTCTTGGACTTATTCCACTTCTTATTTACTTCTCCAATTGTTAATTTTAAAGGTTGTTATGGATTCGAAATCTGATTTTATGGACTGTAGATCGTATGAATTCATGTTCTGTATCCACACAATTTTCGACATGATTCGCAGAGATTCCGTATTCACTTTGTTTCGTGCCCTTGTTACGGCTGCAGATAGAGGAATTTGCGCAAAACCTAGAAAACGCAGGTATTTTTAAAATCGTAATTTATTTATCCTTTTTTATAGTTTATGTTGTGTATTACCTCCCTTTATACATTCATCGAGGTTTGCACGAATTCTTAATTATTTTGCCTTTATCTCTTACTGTTGTATTATACTTCGTTGTGTTTACGTGTTTGAGATCTTCCAACAATCGCATTTTTAATTTCTGTCTTATTAGTGAACCAGATTACGCAGCTAAACGCGCTCGTTTAGAACGCAATGAAAGAACATCTATTGCAAAAGATGAAGAATTTAAGGAAATCCCATTGTTTACAACGGATTTGTCTTTACTCTTTGCGTGCACAGTACTGGATACAAGCTATAAGAGTTATTTTCTTTCTTCAGAAGTTGAAGATTTCATTCTATCATTGGGGTTACCTATCTCCCGATACCAGGTAAACTGTCGTTCTTATGTTTCGTTTGACACGGTTATCGTTAACTTTTTTTATTTATGCTGCATTTATTATCTTAGTATTATTATTCCTTGACAAGCCTGTTTGTTATGCTCTTTCCATAACCGATAAATATCTGATTTCACCTCACTTGAGAATGCAAGGGTACGTAGTTGCAGTATTTTACAGTCAACTGTGTTTATTGAGCATTTCCTGATCCATTTTAATAAGGTATTCCATGGAAAAAAGCTAATTTTTCTCTGTCTATGTGTATAAAAAATATTATCATTTGATTTTGAACTTGTGTGATACATTTTTGTTATCTCATGTATTTTAATGATGACTTGCTAGTTCTTTTCAACTTTCTTGAAAGTCAATGCTGACATCATCATTTTTGTATATTTTGTAATGTTGTATTATGCTATTTAAACTTTTCTGTGACAGTCCAGTTTTGTTACTCAACTTGTTACTTGAATGAAAAAAAATGTGTAGGAAGCTTTTATAACCAACCTTAATCGAATATATGTTCAGACTCATTCTTAAAAATATGGGTATACTTCAAAAAAGGTAGCTCATCTCCATTTCATAGCATTTATCTATTTCCCTACATAGTCAAACCTGGACCGGTAACATCCAGTTATTAGCATCTCTTGTCCATCATTTAGCTTTCAACTAGCATAACTGATTGATTCAGCGTATCACCTTTCAGCTGCGAGAATTTACTTCGAGGTACAACTTTCCATTTAGTCTTCTTGGCTTTAGTACTCACTTCTTAAACCACAGATATTCACAAAGCAATACTGTTTTTCTTATTTAGCTTCGGTCTCTCATATACAAAGTACTTGATCATGGTCGTTTCCATTATCGTTCTTTGACGGATTCGGAAGAGCCCCTTTCTTTAGCAAATAAATCATCTGTTATATTCTCCGATATTGATGATGATGAATATTTGCTGGAACTTGTACGTGGAGGAGATGCCATTTTAGACGACCAAATAGATACGCAACCTAGCGGAAGGTTAGTTATTGATAGTAGCTTATGTTAGTTTATTTTGATAAATCTTTACCTTTTGGAATTTGTAAATTTCCAACAAGCATACTATATACAAACTCATCAAACGATATATTTCTGTTATTGATTTATTCACTATTGTGCACTGGTTTGTGTTTTCACTACGTAATGTTTTTACCTACATGTCGCTTTACTTTTAGCATTATTGTATTTCAAAAGTCTGATGAGTCAGCTAGTTCTCAGGCAACGCATCCCGAAGAATATCTCTATCATATCAGAACATCAGAACGGGAACATTGTAAACTGATGACTCAGATCCGACTTCAAGAGCAGGAGATTGGTATGTCTCTATTATTGTAGTTTAAAATATATGTATTTGTTACTTTCTCTTTGTTATTCATACCACTTATTGTAATAGTTGTGTTATTTAATAATCGTAGCTGCCAATTTTACGTAGTAATCGGGCACGCATATTGTAGTAATACAATGGAATAATATTAGTCTTAACACGTACTTTTAAGCTCCACCATCCGTAAAACCGAAATCAGTAGAGATGCGACATTACTGGCTGTAATTGTGTCTCCACTAATCCATGGAAATGCTCAATAAAAGACTGCTACTCGGTTTGCAGCACATGTTTAGTCACTAAATGTGTTTGAATATCTGTCAGTGATTCCAACAAGTTTAAGAAAAATCAGTAGATTTCGGTACAATCTATCTAATTGATAAATATCTTTAACAGCAATAAAAATAATTTTGTCCACTAACATGTCGGTTCTATGCTGACCACCAACCCTTCTCCTATGAATTCCTCTTTATGTTCTGACAATCCTAGATATTTGAGTCCGTGAGATATTTCTCCTGTCCTCTTGAAAATGCTCTCTGTAGTGCGTGTTGGTCAGTCAGTCACTTGTGACTGACCATCTTGGGACTCCTAAGGTTTTGACCTTTTGTTAACAGGCTTCGTCTCCTAGAACTCTAAAAACCTTTGCCGTCTATTCTCACCTATTAATCAACTCAAACTGTCATCACGATAAAAAGTGAAGGCAAATTAAACCTATACTTCAAAAAAAGTCTACACATTGATTGTGACCAGTAATCGGCTTATAATTCAAAGGAAATAAAAAAAGTGTGAAGGCGATATGCAACACTGGAAAACTATTCGGATATATTAAAGAAATAGATTTCTTAAAATCGTGATTATCAAGACTATTTCTAAAAAAGGATAGGACAATAATCCGCTCATCCGAGGAGATTAAAACGATGAACAGAATACTATAAATGACATTTTAGTTGCTCTCCTTCTACCCTTCAGTTTAATTAGAGCATGAATGAAAAACGTAGCAGAACAAGACAAATTCATTTGATTTCATTGTTTCTCATCAGCAGCATACAAATCAGTCCACACTTTATATCATAATATCAGAAAAAATGTCATCTATAAGTATTAATGAAGTTGTAATAAATATGGAAGAATTGTAAAAAAGGTTCAAATGGTAGAATATTTAAGTAATTAATATGAATATTCTTGGAGAGGACGTTACGTAATTTACGTAATGATTACAAAATAGTATGACTAAGGATCAGATAAAACTGGGAAAATGAAACAGAGGAGAACCATTTTGCTGCATAATCATACCAACCAACATGAAAGAGGTCTAATCACAAAACTCTTAATTCTTATAGATAAGCCATAGCTAATCAATGGTAAGATACAGCAGTAAGCTTTGATGAATGATTCCAGAAATCTTGAAGGATGGTAGCCCAATCATAATTATTAGATTACCTGAAATCTTAACTGGTCTTGTAACTATACTTAGTTATACTTGACTGCTATCGATCGTTGCGGCGTATAAAAATCCTATTACAATTATCACCGGAATCTGCATAATTGACAGTCTCTAAAATATTGACCCCAACAGTAATGCAATAGGGGTTTGGTAGTCACCAAACCCAGCTGGTTCAGACAAAAACGTGAAATTCACTTATACCAAACATTAACCCTTCGCCAGATTTCAGAAAACTGACTCCTGACCATAGTTGTATTTCTCAACCTTAAGGCATCGCACGACAGCGTAAATCTCTAGGTTTGGGGAGTGTTTGCTTTTGGAAAATTTACCAAAGAACTGTAAAGACTTCATTAAGGTTCTCTGCTTAGGCACTGTTTGTCGAGCTCAGTATTACCATTTCTATTTAACCTTGCTACTTATGTACCCTAAAGTTAGTAATTTCTTCAATTACCTTTTCGTGATCCGGTCTCCTTTCAGTAGGTTCGCTTATTGACTTATATTGATCTGATGACATGTCTGTTTGATGAAAATGCAGTCTTCTGTTCGACTTGAGAAACAGTGCCTAGCATGTTTGGGATGCATTCTCCTCCATTTTAATGCATGGTAAGCGTAGCTCGGGATCGTTCTCAATGATTCAGACGCATCCTTTCTTTATGTTTCCTCGTATCCTGATTCTCGTAAGGTCTCTGTATACATATTTTCCTAGCTTTTTTGGTCCACGACTGCTGATTCAACTATTCTTAGATGTATCTTGATAATTCTTTCAGTGTCCGCTTAATGTTGTAGGTTTAGTTGATTCATATATATCAGGTTCTACGTATATCTTACTGAAAAGATGTCATATGGGTATTTAATTTTTTTTTTGAATCTTTTTATAGCCCGACTTCGTGCGTCTGTCGTGGACTTTTCAGAACTCAAAGATAAGTTGTCAAAAACTGCTTCAAGTATGGAGGAATACCGACGGCGATACAGAGATGAGCGAGACAAAGTCGATTCTTTAGCTCGTGTCTTGGAACAGCAGGCTTCTGTTCTTGATGCCTGTCGGTCAGCACTTCGACAAGCTTCCAGTCGTTTTTATATTCGTCACTCTGCCAACGAGTCATCTAAACCCAAGCGTTCGTTGTCACCTTGTTCAGTGACCAGTAACAAGGAATCCGTCATATCTACAAGGAAAACCAAATCTTCAGATTTATGTAAAAATGATCTAATACCATCTGATTCACTAAATGTAAGGTTCTTCTTTCTAGTAGTCATTACATTTATGCCAATTAATTTTATTGCAGGAAGGGAATGTAACTCAGGTTGTTGAAACTGATCCTGTCACTGTCAAAAATGTGTGTGAACAAAGTGCTATGATTACAAGCGCTAATTCCGATGGTTCAGAATGTGTAAGTGTAAAAAAAGTGCTTTAATCCTCCTATTTTTTGTTTAGTCAGGTAGCTGATGTTTCATAGTTGTAGTTGTGGTGTATCCACCGGTAGTATAGAAGAAATTCCATTGTCATTGTAGTGATAGTACTTGGATTTTAAATCATATAACTAGGTATTGCTTTCTATTCCAAACTATAGGTATTGTCTTCAATAGGTCGCTCTTTCTTTCCCGTCACGTCATCCTTACAATCACTTTACTTTGACAATCGACTTGATTCGTTTTAGATTAGTAAACTTTACTAACTATATTTCACTTAATAACATCTTGAGGATACATAAACCGTCCTATACCTAACAAACGAAGGCAAGTCTTTCAAGATTACCCTGTATTGTATATTATATGATGGATAGCTAATCGGATTGGAATTTCAGTAATTATTGGGTTTTTTAAGAAAGCTGGACGTAATGAATACATTTACTTCAGAAATAGGAATCAGTAAAATATTCAAACGGATTCCTCGTGGGTTATTGTTCCTGTGTAGATGTTTCTGATCAGACAGTAAAATTTTACCTTTACATTGACCTTCGACACTTGGCAAATGTTCTGTATTTTTAATTTCGTCATCGGTATATAATTTTCTTGATTATAGTTAGTGAATGGATTAAAAATGGAAGAAATTTTGGTCCCGTGTAATGTCGAGGAGAACGCCTCAAAAGCTACTGATCAAAAATGTCCGATTGTCGCTACAGGACTAGAACCCCATAATACTTTAAGTATGTTATCTGTTGTCCTTCGTGTTTTCGATCCAACCTGCCTTGTCACTGTATACTAATTATCTTTGTTTTTAGTTTCAGGTGAATAAAGTTTAGGACTTCGCTTGTGGATTCGTTTGTTCATTGATAGCTATCTGTGCTGCTGTTCTTTGATGCTGACCATACGAGAACTTGGTTTTTATTTTCACAACTAATTAAAATATATGTTTGTCTTGTTTTTATTGTTTGCTTTCACTTTTAACCCACTAATCGTTAATACTGTCATCAATTATGAATGAACAATGAAAACGTAAAAATTCATTCCTCTAGTCATTAATACCAAAACTTCGGAATCATTCTATTTCACGAAAACAGTGAAATTTTTGGCCTGAAGATTGAGAAAATGATATAGCTCTGTTTCTTTGAAAGGAGGGTAATCAATACAGTTAGCCAACCAAATGTAGATTAATGAGTATGCGTACCTGACTAGTCGAAATTTGACTTTTCCGTGGATAATTAATGAAACCGGTGAAGCTATCTTAAGTAGCTTTGGATCGGTTAGCGATTAGACGTCGATTTGATGGAGCCTTGATAGTCGACTCATGCCCTGAGATATCGAACTATCAATCCGAATCCCACAATAAAGGCATAACGGTAGTGGATAAAATTAGGGTTCGAAGACAGTATTCGGTAAAATAAAAGACAGTAATGAGGATCTCGCGAACTTCCAACCAGGTAGTCTACAACTATCAACACGGCTCAATCCAGTTGTCAGTGGCTTCATGAATTCGTTCTATGTTTTGGTCTGTCCGCCCCTAGATTTCCAGCTGATCAGGCATTATAGCCACTGCAGTCGGCGTTTGGGCATTCCTAACACGTCTAAACTGATGATGTCGCACTATTTCATCTATTGATCTGCCATCTGTACCCAGTGCCCTTTTCCCAACAACAGCATTGTTTACTCAGTGGTCTCAGGATATATGAACAAAGCTTCGAAGACCCCCATGGTCGAATGCCAATAACTTAAAGTATCTTATACTCTTACTGGCTGTGTTTCACACACGTATGGAAATACGAAGTAAACTGCGCAGTACACGTCTTTTGGTTAGCAAACGCATATCTCGCTTATGAAATAAGTGATGCAATTTGGCGAAAGCCATTCGATCCCTCTGTCTCCATGTTGATATCTCGTTACACCAGGCCAGACTCCTGAAATAAATGGAGCGGACGACGCTCAACCGCTTTGCTCGCTATCATTAGATCAGGTGCCGATGGAAACCGATTTAAACACAACATTTGGCATTTGAATAGAGGAAGTCATATCCACAACATGCTTGCATGTTGCGCAGAACTGTGTCGTAGGCATACTCTAAGCCAACATACAAGTCTCCTGGTAGAAAGTTCACCACTTAAAAGTCAGATGAACATAATGTTAGTTCCAAAAGCATTACCAAGAAAAAGTTAAGCAAGAATAAACACTTGAAATAATGGATCCCGATGACAGTTCGCCGTAAGCTTTCACTCGAACAGTAGTGTTCGAGTAGAGGGCTTGTATAAGGTTAATGTGCTTTCTTGGTACATTTTTCATTTACGGACACAGCCATAGAACCTCACGATCAACAAGGACAAATGCCGCATTAACGTAGAAAAATACTACCCGGCCGTAGCTGCTACCTTGACGTGGTGGTCGGGCTTGCCTATCGTGATGACCCAACCGAGCTATACTGGCTGGAACATATATTCCTGAAGGTTCTACCATGTCAGGCAGGTCGATTGGAGAACGACTGGAAAGCGATTAGACTAAAATCAGCAACTCAAGTTCTGAGGGCGGTCGTACTGCTGACTGCAGAGAGGTGTGACAGCAGTAAGGTGTTTCCCTCGGACAACCAGCATCTGCAGCAATGCTGCCTTCTCACAAGGAAGGAAGGATTAGAAAACATTGACCCTAAGAATGTCACACCTCACCATACTTCACGGATTTTCGTCTCCGACGGTAAGAGTGCTTTTAAGAGGCTTTTAAGAGCGGAGTTAATACTCAAACCCTTCCATCAAAAGGCCGTGCGTGACCGGCCTCAAGCAGTTGACCCTTGGGCTCTGCGGTCACGCACCCAGGTCTCTAAGACCAACACTAATCTATCTTCCTTCTCAGGTCCCTCAAGAAACAACCTTCCACGGTGTGGGCACCCGGGAAGTGACAACCGCCCTCATACCCGTAACAGCACACGAGACTAAATTGGTCGAAATCCAATCCTTCCTACACCCCCTAATACCTCTATCTCCACAACTAACTCTTCTCACATTCATTTATCACAGTGCACAGCTAATGCAGACGACACGAGTTCGCGAAACGTCATTCCTGGTCTCCTTAAACCCCGTTCTAGACTACCTGTTGGAGCATTTAATGTACGGACATTGTGTCAAATAGGGCAATAGGTATCATTATCTAGGACATTAGAATCTCGTGCCATCGATGTATGCTGTGTCTCGGAAACGCGCATACAAGATGGTAGTAAAATTAATAATCTGATTTCACCTTGTCAAAATAAAGAAGCTGCTCGATTTAATCTTCATGTATCCGGTAGCACTGGTGCTGCATCCAGGGGTCTTGCTGGCGTGGGCATAGCATTGAGTCGTAGAGCTGAACAATCTCTCCTTGACTGGATCCCAGTAGATAGTCGCTTGTGTGCTGTCCGACTAAATGGGTTAGTAAGGACTCGGAAAGGGGGGTACCCGTCGTTGCGTCTTCGTCATATCTGCCTATGCCCCCACTAACTGCAGTTCAGACGAGGTTAAAGATGAGTTTTACAGAAAGCTTTCGGACCTCCTCCAAAAAGCTAGGCACTCTGACATACTAATACTAGCTGGAGACCTTAATGCTCAAGTAGGTAGACTAAGTGAGAATGAAAGACACCTGTGTGAATGTTATGGTGTCGCGGCTCAGAGAACAGACAATGATGACCGTCTGTTGCAAGTATCAAGTATTCTTAGCAAACATTAACTTAAGCATAAGGAGAAGCATCTGGCGACCTTGCTTATTGACTTAGAATATGCCGATGACATTGTCCTACTTGGTGAAGACGCTGACAATATGCAGTCTTCTGACTACCCTGAGCAACAATGCAAGCATGTTCGGGATGCGGTTTTCCCCGTCGAAATGCAAAATGTTGCTTCAAGACTGGGTTGCACCGGCACCTGAACTGGTGATAGGGAGTGAAGTAGTCGAGCGTGTAGACCGCTTCACTTATCTTGGGAGTCTCATCAGTACTGATAGTCTGGTGACTGACGAAATCTCAGCTCGGATACAGAAGGCTCGATTGGCTTTTGCCAACCTGCGTCACTTATGGCACAGGCGAGATATCCGTTTGCTGACTAAACGACGAGTGTACTGCGCGGTGGTTCGCTCCGTCTTACTTTATGGCTGTGAAACATGGCCAGTGAGAGTAGAAGATATTCGTAGGTTACTAGTTTTCAATCAAAGATGTCTTCGAAGCATTGCTCGTATATCCTGGGACACCCGAGTGAGAAACGCTGTTATTAGGAAACAGGTGCTAGGTAAGAATGGCAGATCAATAGACGCAGTAGTGACACTTCATCAGTTGAGGTGGTTGGGACATATGTTGCGTATGCCTAACCACCGACTGACTCGTCGAGCTATATTTTGCTCTGTAGGAATAGGTTGGATGAAAGCTAGGGGCGGCCAGACCAAAACATGGCAGAAATTCATGAAGTCATTGACGAGTGGACTTAGCCATGTCGGCAATTGTCGACTACCTGGTCGGGGTCCGCGGGATGATAATAATCGATCGTTAGAGACCTTGAATGACATGGCTCAAAATCGTTCGCAATGGCGCCGTTGCATTTATTCTTTGTGTTCTCTCAAATCCTAATCTTCTGAGTTCTTCAACACCTCTAGTTTTGACTTTCTAAACTTTTCTCACTAAATCATACTTCTTGAATAATATCTTCTAATCCTAACCTCTCCGATTACTTCTAATCCTTTTACTACCTCTACTACTATTGGATTTGAATTGACAATTACATCTGTGTGCTAATGTGCTATAGCAACCTGAACTGATGTACATACGTACGAAGTTCTACGTTGCAACTGACTGACCATCGTCGGATGTCTGAACATGTGTCCGTGATCTGGGACGTGACATGATATGGATATGTGGTCTATACATCAACATCTAATTATAAAACCAGCCTCGTTTTTTTGATTCTGCTCTTCACGAGCTCTGTTTAGACGTCTAATTATTATCGAGGCTACCAATTCAGATACTTTTTTAGTTAGACTTATCCCTCTATGATTATCACGACATGGCCTTTTGTCCTTCCTTATAAGTTGAGACAGTCAGGGCGTTGGACCAGTCGGATGGGATTACGCTTCTACCTCATTTCATGGTTTTACATAACTAGCAGGTATCACTGCTTTTTGGATTACGTTTCAAGCTGCCTCCAGTTTGGATACCACAACATGGTCGCTAAACTGTCTTTCTAATTGCTGCTTAAATATATTCTTATCTAAGCTATCAGTAATTATAACCATAAGAGGTTAATTCGCAGTGTTTTTCCTCCGATTAGCCGCAAACAAATTGGCGTTCGCATAAGAGCATGTTCTGATCTAAACGAGTGCTGCAGGCTGAGCAACAATCTTCAAACCAACCTCTCCACCGATGGCTGTTAGTGACAGACCCAGTTTTTCTCAGCGTTGTGATGACTTTGCAGGTCGATGAGTCAACAGATGTTTTCCTTCATGTTGCGCCATCATAAGACCCACCCACGTGTCATTACTTTCCAATCAGTCTACACACCTGAACATTATAGTCATCAGATACAATTACTATATCAGAGCACCTAACTTTTTGCAGTAGTTCTAAAAGCTTTCTATAAAACTCATTTTTACATTTGAGCTTCAGATAGTGAGTGAGAAAGAGGTAACAGAGAGTATCCGTATCTTCACGAATCCTCACTGACCCGTTAGGTTGATATTGCACAAAAGACTTTTCATTGGGATCAAGCTAAAGAGATAACTCTAGCGCTTATTACATACACTAACGATTACACGGGGAACAGCAGCCATGCATTCGTACATAAGATGCGTAAACGAAACACGCTCTTTATGATAACTAAGAAGAATCAAATTAATAATACTACTCAGATAACCAATTTGCATTTCAGGGACGTAGGACACATCGATGCCCCGAGATTTCACATTCCTAGCTAAGCAAGCCTGCAGCTCGAATTGACAAAAACTCGGTTGTTGCAATCTCAGTCATCTCGTATATAGAGAAATTTAGAGAAAAGCAATTAAATTGCATTATCTCCAAATATCCACATCTACTTAAGAATATGATAAAAGAAAGTCTAATTCGAAGCGGTGAATAAATAGATCAAATCAATCATAGCAAACGTGGTAACAGGTCTGATATCGGTTTTGGTTAAATTATCTGCTTCTTCAGACTAATGGCTCCAATGTAATGTGCTCAATACACTATGATATGACTACCTAATCTCCATGATCTTGATATGGGATCAGATCATTATCTGTACTGACTTTCCCTACACTGCCAGTAGGCAGTGTTGTTTTAATGGCTCTTTTGGAGTGTTTAAGTTGGTGACAGAATTATACTATTATTTCTACCATATTTCTCAAAATGTGTTGCTGGTAAGAAAATAATCCTAATTAAAAAGTTTACGTCCACATGGGAAATTTCGCAGTGGAACTTAATGAATGGCGCATTGGGCTGTGTAGTGAATAAATTTAGTGAACCAGCTATTCGAAGGGGTATTGCTTTTGAAAGTGTCCTCTTTGTTTGACCACCTAGTGCTGCTAGATACATTTACTAATCAGGCCAAATTGGTGTTTGTGGAGACTAATAACACTAAAATGAGCTAACATGAATTGATCGATGTCAGGTATTCACTGGATAATACCGGTGTACTGTTTACATTCTGCAATTTATTTTCCTGCCACCATTCTGCAATCGACCCTCCTGGCATGGTAGAACCTACAGGAAAATATGTTCCAGCCAATATTGCTCGGTCGCGTCATCACGATGGACAACCCTGACCAGCATGTCAAGGTAGCAGCTACAGTCGGGATCATTTTACGTGGCCATACCACATTTGCGCTGAAAGATGGAAGTATCCCATAGTTGTAAACCTAGCTGATTGACCTCAACCCTTGATGCTGACTGTTTCTCTCGAGCTTTTAAATTACTTGAAAAACGCCACATTTGGAGTTCATTTACTACTGACTCGATCAACATATGTCTTAGCTGTGTGCCGCCCCAGTCTGTCCAGTTTTAAAGTACATGTTCACAAGGCGCGATCAGCATTCAGTTAAAAATTCATTCAGCTTATGAGCCGACACTAAGAGAACACAGTAAATTTCTAAGCAACATTACGGTTTCTTTTGTGAATGCAGATTCACCAGCCACGCTTTCAAAACATGTACAGCCGTATACACAAGAAAATAAAATTTTCAGGATTTGGAACAGAGAGACAACCGTGAGGACGAGAGGTTATCCATACACTGAGCCAGTCCAGTTCTTGATGAGACGAAGAGGAAAATGGTCTTATCAAACACAGACCCTGGCTTTCTCTCTTTTAATACGAACTAAATCAGCTACAACGTATACTAGGGGGAACGTTTAAACATTTGGTCACCTTGAGGTAAAGACCTGTCTATCAAAACTGTCATGAACAACAGTCATCTGGAGGCGACTCAGGCTGTAATGACATGAAAGCTGTACGCCAGGTACCGTCGCTATCGAGAAGTTGGTTAGTAGATACGACACCTAGGCAATCCCCATTAATGACGACTACGCACTGACTAGTTATATATTAGCCAACATAATGTGGGAGAACAACGCATATAACTTGTCACATGTTAATATGAAGACTGATTACTGAACCTATAAATCTTTGACCTCTTTAGTCAATTAGATGAGACTGACAAGCACAACTGACTTTCCTGGACAGAACTACTAAGAACAACATTATACCACAGATATTTATTCCACTGAATAATAATCATTACTCTTCGTCACTTCCATTTTCGTCATCACCACCTTGGGCTTTACGCTCCTTTTTCCTTTTGACACGACCTAAATACGTAGAAAATAAGATATGTGAACTCACCTGGGCGACCACCACCATATGGAGATGTTGTGCTGTACTCTATGTGTTTTCCTGAGTCCAAACGTACCAAGAAACCCGGACAGTTTACCATTTGTTTTCTCACTCTTATATGTCGCTGACGGATGAGAACTCTCGCATGATGGATACTTCTGGCCAAGCCAAGTTTAAAAACTTGAGTTTGAAGTCTTCGTTCTAAGAAGTCTTCTATTTTTAAGCCCAATACAAAATCCAGTTTCATTTTATCTTCGGGAAGGACACCAACTCGAACCAGACGTCTCAACAAAGCGGACCCTTAAAATAAAACTTAGAGTAAAACTGGTACCTCCGAATAGTCGTCTAGGGTCTTTATCGTCTAGTGTCAGCAGCTCGCGAGCAGACTTGCGTATCTTGGCTAGCACATACTTTACTCTCCACACTTCGCGTTTATTTCGAAGACCATATTCACCAATTAGCTTCAACTCCTGGTCTAAACGTTCCTTTTCGAACGGTCTTCGCGGAGTCGTATAAGTCTTGCCGAAAACTTTGGGTACCCTACTCATTTGTCACAAACCCGACGTGAAGAGAACTAATCCCGGCGCGTTCAAACACCTTGTGGACCGAGCTAAACAAATTCAATTAACGATATCGAAAGCGTCATTTAAAGATTGAATGTGGCAATGACGAGTGATTTGATTCGAAATAAAGTTAAGATGAATCATCTCTGATGGCTTGATTGCGACTAGTAGTTTATGAACCTTTGATGATCTACTGTGAAAAGTTACAAACATTATTTAAAAGACGTACATGTTAATCATTTCAAATTTTTGGTATTTACGTTTTGGTCAGCTACAGAAGAGAACTTAATATCACGGACGGGTTTCTGTATTAAAACTCAAAAGGTTTTCGGGCAGAAATATCACACACCCAGAGATGCTGTTAAGCAGAGTTCTGGTTTCATAAAGAAGAGTGAAAACTAGGAACGTTCAAGTCACTAACGATGAAAGTTGTTAAACATTTATTTCTGAAGATCTTCAGATAGCTTGTAGAAATAAACGACATAAATTGCTAGAGCCCTAGATCTGCAGTTTCGATGGACTGTTTTCCGCAACAAAATACGCTGGATATTTTGTCCCAGGTATCGAGAATCCGTGAGCTCCTGTGTACGATACACATAACACAATATTAACACACATTGAATCTGATCGATCATTACGAAGTACACAAACATTGCTTCAGTAAAGCTAACTTTCACAGAGAGCCATTACATTTTGACATTTAATACATGTTAACTATTTGATCACACTGAATCATGGTAGTTGCGCGTTTTCAATGTTTTTAAACAGTGACTATGAGAAGAGTGGACAATTAGTGCAGTGAAACCTGAACACGTCCTTTTGAGAAGGCTATTTTCAAACCATAAATGGCCTTTAAGTTTAGCAGCTTTAACAATAACGGCATATGGATGAAGTTCTACATAGTTGCTCCCCTCCAAGATAATGTAGGTACAGGTCAGTTTGGTTGTTGATAGAGTAGAAGTACTTCTAATGGTTCAGTAGTTGTCTGATGATAACCGGGTTTGAACTACAAAATTTGGTCCACAACTATGGATATGTTCAATCCTTCTACCGATTTTCAATTATCCGTAAGGACAAAAGTGTTGGCTTACTTGGGCGACTGAAGGGTAGAAGGTGATGGATATCATCTTCTTACTTTATCATTAGTTTGTCCGATCCGACTGCTGTATTACCCCAGCTAACGTTTTAGGAATAATCGATTGGAGGACCTTCGCTAGCACGACCGCTATCAATGTAACAGTAACGAATTTACAACAGTAAGCATTGGTGGGTTTTTGGGTTTCAGGCATAGCAACACCTATTTTGAGACAAGGAAAGTGAATTGACTGGCTCATGAATTGATTTCAGAAGATGTGTATGTAGGTCTAATATCGGTTTTGGTTAAATTATCTGCTTCTTCAGACTAATGGCTCCAATGTAATGTGCTCAATACACTATGATATGACTACCTAATCTCCATGATCTTGATATGGGATCAGATCATTATCTGTACTGACTTTCCCTACACTGCCAGTAGGCAGTGTTGTTTTAATGGCTCTTTTGGAGTGTTTAAGTTGGTGACAGAATTATACTATTATTTCTACCATATTTCTCAAAATGTGTTGCTGGTAAGAAAATAATCCTAATTAAAAAGTTTACGTCCACATGGGAAATTTCGCAGTGGAACTTAATGAATGGCGCATTGGGCTGTGTAGTGAATAAATTTAGTGAACCAGCTATTCGAAGGGGTATTGCTTTTGAAAGTGTCCTCTTTGTTTGACCACCTAGTGCTGCTAGATACATTTACTAATCAGGCCAAATTGGTGTTTGTGGAGACTAATAACACTAAAATGAGCTAACATGAATTGATCGATGTCAGGTATTCACTGGATAATACCGGTGTACTGTTTACATTCTGCAATTTATTTTCCTGCCACCATTCTGCAATCGACCCTCCTGGCATGGTAGAACCTACAGGAAAATATGTTCCAGCCAATATTGCTCGGTCGCGTCATCACGATGGACAACCCTGACCAGCATGTCAAGGTAGCAGCTACAGTCGGGATCATTTTAAGTGGCCATACCACATTTGCGCTGAAAGATGGAAGTATCCCATAGTTGTAAACCTAGCTGATTGACCTCAACCCTTGATGCTGACTGTTTCTCTCGAGCTTTTAAATTACTTGAAAAACGCCACATTTGGAGTTCATTTACTACTGACTCGATCAACATATGTCTTAGCTGTGTGCCGCTCCAGTCTGTCCAGTTTTAAAGTACATGTTCACAAGGCGCGATCAGCATTCAGTTAAAAATTCATTCAGCTTATGAGCCGACACTAAGAGAACACAGTAAATTTCTAAGCAACATTACGGTTTCTTTTGTGAATGCAGATTCACCAGCCACGCTTTCAAAACATGTACAGCCGTATACACAAGAAAATAAAATTTTCAGGATTTGGAACAGAGAGACAACCGTGAGGACGAGAGGTTATCCATACACTGAGCCAGTCCAGTTCTTGATGAGACGAAGAGGAAAATGGTCTTATCAAACACAGACCCTGGCTTTCTCTCTTTTAATACGAACTAAATCAGCTACAACGTATACTAGGGGGAACGTTTAAACATTTGGTCACCTTGAGGTAAAGACCTGTCTATCAAAACTGTCATGAACAACAGTCATCTGGAGGCGACTCAGGCTGTAATGACATGAAAGCTGTACGCCAGGTACCGTCGCTATCGAGAAGTTGGTTAGTAGATACGACACCTAGGCAATCCCCATTAATGACGACTACGCACTGACTAGTTATATATTAGCCAACATAATGTAGGAGAACAACGCATATAACTTGTCACATGTTAATATGAAGACTGATTACTGAACCTATAAATCTTTGACCTCTTTAGTCAATTAGATGAGACTGACAAGCACAACTGACTTTCCTGGACAGAACTACTAAGAACAACATTATACCACAGATATTTATTCCACTGAATAATAATCATTACTCTTGCGGTCATCTTAACCATAAACACTTTCTAATATTTTTGTTGTTTACTCCACTCGGATGCATCACATCTTGTATAACACTATCACTTTCCATATATCAAAGTCCAGCAATTGTAAGTTGTTGTGTATTTCATTAATAATCTTGTGCACAGATCGATAAACTATATACATATATATATATATATATATATATATATATATATATATATATATATGTATATACATATATAATTGGGTCCATTCGCCATTAGGTTACAGCTTTGTCATTGACATGCTTTATGGAATAACACCATCATCTGACTTTTCAGAAGTTGACATACTGCCAGGATGCTTGCTTTATGACTTGGAATATGCCGATGAGACAGTTCTATTTCGTGAAGACGCTGACGAACTGCAGAGTCTTTTGGCTACCCTGTACAATAATACAAGCATTCTCTGAATGCGTTTCTCATCCTTAAGTCAGTCAGTCAGTCCGTCAGTTACAACGTAGAACTTCATACGTGCGCACATCAGTTCAAGTTGCCATACCGCATAAACACAGAGACGCAATTATTAATTTAAATTCCATAGTGGTAAGGGTAATAAAAATATGAGCAGTAATCATAAAGATAACTATCGAATATATCATTCGAGATGTGTACCCCAGAGGAATCAGTTAAAAAAGTGGCCTCAATTATCCTTAGACGCCTAACTATAGCTCGTGAAGAGCAGACTCGAGAAAACGAGACTGGTTTCAGACCTGGACGTGGCTGTATAGACCACATATTCGAACTACGACAAATCCTAGGACACGGCGTCCAGCAAGTTTGTAGTCCTTGATCTTAAAGCGGCATTTGACTCTGTGGATCGTGAGGTTCTGTGGCAGTGTCTGTCATCAAAAGGTGTACCGGGGAACTACACTAACCTTATACAAGCTCTCTATTCGAATACTACTAGCCGAATGAGAGCTTATGGTGAACTGTCATCGGAGTTCACTACTTCGAGTCGTGTTCGTCAGGGATGTCCACTTTCTCCATTCTTGTTCAACTTTGTCATACAAATGCTTTTGGAGTTAACATTATTCTCGTCAGATTTTTTAGGGGTAGACCTTCTACCAGGAGGATCGCTTACTGACCTAGAATATGCCGATGACATAGTCTTATTCGGTGAAGACGCTGACAAAATGCAGTCTTCTGACTACCCTAAGCAACAATGCAAGCACGTTCGGGATGCGGTTTTCCGCTCCGAAGTGCAAAATGTTGCTTCAAGATTGGATTGCATCGGTATCTGAACTAGTGATAGGGAGTGAAGTAGTCGAGCGTGTAGACTGCCTCACTTATCTCGGTAGTCTCATTAGTGCTGACTAAACGACATGTGTACTGTGCAATACTTCGTTTCGTTTTGTTATATGGTTCGAAATATGACCGGTAAGAGTAGAAGATATTCGTAGGTTACTAGTTTTCCATCATAGATGTCTTAGAAGCATTGCTCGTATATTGTGGGACAACCGAGTAAGCAATGCTGCCATTATGAAACGAGTATTGGGTAAGGATGACAGGTCCGCGAGACGAAAGTCACCAATGGTTAGAGACCTTGAACGGCATAGCTCAGAATCGTTTGCAATGGCTCAGGTGCATCTACTCTTTGTGTTCCCTCTAATTCTAACCTTCTGAATTCCTCATAATCTCTGTCTTTCTCCCTCTACATTTCTCTCACTGAATTATATTTCTCGAATCATATCTTCGCTCCCTAATCGTCTCCATTGCTGCTAATACTTCTAGTATCGCTATCAGTCTTAGATTCGAACTGACAGTTGCGTCTCCGTGTTGATGTGGTATGGCAACCTGTACTGATGGACTTACGTAGGATTATCTTCGTTCTGTCTGCTTGTTTGTCTGGTTAATAGGCTTAATGAATTTTGTATCTGATTCCTTTGAGTGTTACATTGACCCTGGTAAAACAACGCAGCCTGTCTAGAATGTTCGTGCATGCTTATTTAGTTTACAGTTCTTTAAATTATTTTGGGAGTTTTCGAATATTTGTATCTTTTATCGGATATCAGTGGCTGAACTGATGTGTCCTTTTTCATTCGTTAAGCCATGTAATACTTTCCTGAGAGGGTTTAAATATAGTGTGTAACCCTTCGCGGTACTGTTTCTCATTTTATTTACTTCTTTAGTCCATCGCACTACTTTTAAAAATACTGTTCCGTATTACAGAATTTTGTGATTTTTGTAGACTTTTACCCTGACTGGTTTTTTTGGTGTGTAAGTGATTTTCAGTTAGAAAAACTAATGCTCCCGGATGATGATTTTTTTAAATCTATCATTTGGTTTGCACGAAAATCCATAAATACTGCACTTATGTTAAAAATGCAGGTTTTCATTAATGTAAGCATCTTCGTTTGATTTCAGTTTCCTAGTGTACGAAGATTTCCATCTAGCGTGTTGTTCATCATAGCTGATCTAATGATAAAATTATTTGCTTTGGGTTTAGCTGTGGGCGTCACACTGTCTGTTGGAATTTTAGCTGTTTTCCAGTTGAAAGCTGTTGCAAGAAATCAAACGGGAATAGAAGCATGGATTGTGGCAAAAGTAAGTCTCTTGTTAAGGAAATGTTTAGTTCTCATTTTTTACCAGTCCTTACAATCACATTAAGCGTCTTCAGTTTTTATAGAGGAGGATTTTTATTAAGCTGGCAAATTTTTTCCTGTTAAATGAACGACAGAATGGTAATCGGTATCTGACACAAAGTGTTGGTTATGTGGTGATTGGCACTACGTACGATTTTGTCCATTTAAAAAACATGAATGTCAGATGTGCCGTAAACGTGGACATAAAGAAGGCCATTGCCAACCAAATCGTACGTCTCAGCCCAAGAAGGAGCACAAACATACTCGACATGTGGTGAAATCAGCCGAGTCTAAATCACTTTCTCTCGTGGCTGCTTTCCAAACAGACTATGACGTTCGGAGAAAGTATGTGACTATCCAGATGAACGGTGCTTCAGCTCGTTTTAAAATCGACACGGCATCAGATATCACCTTAATGTCTAGAGAAACGTACAACTTGCTGGGAAAACCGCCAATGAAGCCATCTAAGAAAACAGCTAAAAGCGCTTCAGGTGGTGTGTTAAAACTGGTTGGTGAGATGCAGTGTGAATTTTCTTTCAACGGAACAAAATATACAGGAATAAGCTATCTGACAGAACGGCCAAACCTTGATCTTCTTGGTCTAGATATGCTAGAAAAACCGGGAATAATGGATCTACCCATTAACAGCGTCTGCAGCGTATCGTGTTCATCATTGGACACCCCGATACTTAAAAAGAAGACAGGTGAAAGGTTACAAGATAAACGAAAGAGGAAGTCAGCCTCTGTTTCTCAGAATAGCCTTGGCCGCTGTACGAATCTGAAAGCTAACCTACCAGCGAAAGCAGATGCCAAACCTACTTCACGTCCGAGACGCCCTATACCATATGCTGTTCATGAGCCTCAACAAAACCTATCGGTGGGGAAGCAGCCCGATCGACGGTTGTCTAAAGATATGGTTCCTACAAAGCAGGCGGCTCGTAAGAGTACGGGTGGCAAGGCACCCAGGAAGCAGTTGGACCCTAGCACCAGATCCTACGAATCTTCTCAAAGGGGAGGTGTTAGTGGGACATAGATGGAATTAAAGCACGACTACGTTGCTGCGCGCTGATTGGCTAATTTCCTATCCAATCAGCGCCTGATCGAAGCTTGGAGAACAGGATAGAAAATTCTCGTATCATTAGCTGCGTGCTGATTGGTTAAATCTAATCCAGCCGATCACGTGAATTTTCTTCCAGAAGCTTTCTCATGTAAAGGCTATAAATAGACTAGCGTTGTATTTATTCTTTGCCTTGGCTTTCGCCATCACCTCCGGCCTCTTATTCCTTGCTGTTTGGGAATATAATCTTTCCTGTTCAACCGTGTTTTGATTTGGGTTACTTGTCCAGTGTTTTGTGTCAAGAACACTAAGCAATAAGATTTAGCCGGGAATTATCTTAAGCAACCGTTACAACACAAAGTGTGAACGAATGACGGTTATTCACAGAAATGAACAATTACCACCGAATGATTTAAGATTGAAGTCAAAATCACTAGTCAGAAGAATCGTTTTTATTGTGTGATAAAATGATCTGCCTATAATTTTAGGAGTTAACACCAGATAATCAAAATACCGTAAGCGATTGGGGGAAACTAATTCGTGGATCATTCATTCAATTAAGATCAATTTCAGTAATAGTTTAGTGCCCTCATTTGAAGTTACCTTTTTAATAAAAAAGTAAACAACCAGCGCTCTACGTTTCTGTTGATTTTCTCTAAGCATTTGATAGTAGTTATTTTCATTCTCGAATTTTGTATTTGTCACATATCCATTTCTAAGGTAACCATGTATCGCACAGACGTACGTAACGTCTCTTTGAATTGAACTATTTCTAGCTGTTCTGTTAATCTCTTGACCAGACCACTTCACACTTTCATGAAAGTGATTTTATGTAAGTATACTGTTCCCCTGATTTCACGGGAACGTAATTTGATTTCCTTTTTGAAAGAAACCTATGTTTACTGCTAACTCTGCGATGACTTTAAATACTGGTTACCTGATTATAACTCACCTTGAAGTGGTGAGTGCTATTTGCTTATCGTAAAAACCCTATTGGAATGGGGCTGTCAATGTATAGTTTGTTTAGTTCTTCTTATAAAAGTTGGTTGGAGAGTGACGAAGAGGAAGCAGTGGATTCCATCGCCATGAAGTCGTACAGCTCACTACCGAGGCATGGTAGCAGTGTAATGTTTTTAACGTCAAGTTGTTCATGGTTAGCTAATGACACCACATCAGCACACCGAGACGAATTAATAAGGTAACTATTAGAGTCCGAATACTAGCATTATTAGTAATAATAAGACTAAGCGTTAGGATCACTGTCCAAAAACTGGAATAAGGTAATAATCTAACATTGTGAAGTAGTATGCAATTATACAACATTTCTAGCGTTATTCTCCTCTGACAGGTGAATAGTTAAAAAGCTTCAGACTTTAGAACCAATACCCTTACTTGCTCCATGGATTTCTGGTTCATTCTAGAGCTGAGGTCAATCTGCGAAGCAAAAATCAGTGATCGATCCAATCATTTTACCATATAACTCTGCAGTTTCGATCATCGGTCGACGACGTTATTGAAATTCCTCCAGTTTCTTTATTCAAGTTCCTTCAAGAGGAATACCTACATAATATGAGCAACACAAGTGTAGATCGCCGTTACATCCCTAACAGCATTCTTGTTTATGCTGTTTACCAGAACTTCTGTTCTCATTTCTTAGATTTCCTGTTATTCTTTTTATATGCTATTCCAATGGGTTCTTCGATCTGAAGGCCTGAGGGCGAAGTCGTACTGCTGACATTAGAGGGGTGTGACAGCAGTAAGGTGTTTCCCTCGGTCAACCAGCATCTGCAGCGATGCTGCCTTCCCACAAGGAAGGAAGGGGTTAGAAAAGGTCGACGCTAAAAATGTCACACCTCATCTTACCTCAGATTTCCGTCTCCAGCGGTTACTTAGGAAGCATCCTTCTCCACGGTATGGGCAGCCAGGAAGCCACAACCGCCCTCACACCTGTAACAACACACGAGGCCAAATTTGTCATAAAAAAAATCCTAACTTCGATCTTATTGAAGCTGTGAGGATTGTAACTTAGTATAGTAACTCTTAGAAAAAGTGTTAGTTAAGTCTTTGGTCGTCTGCGTTCTGACTCAGCAACTATTACAATACCTGCTTCTGATGTTTGACTATACCACGATTTGTAGTAACTAAATTAAATTTCAATCATGTAGTTGCCGAGTATCAGTCAGATATCCAAATTTACAAAGCACCTGAATCTTGGCCTTATCAATATACTACTTAGTGTTTCAGATAAAGATCGGTGTAGTTCATTTAAATACTGTTTGACTGTTACTTTTGCTAAGATACCGACTTTGCGAATGTGAATAGTGAAACGTAATTAAAGCAAAGACGATTAAGATAATTTTACAGTTGGTATCAGTCATTCATGGTTCTTATATCATGCAAACGTTTATATTGTTAATGATTATTTAACATTTAAATACACTTCTAAAAATAACAAAAGATAGGTTAAATTACTTTCACATATATCAGTAGCTTTTTTAAATATGAGTTGTCGTCACTATGGCTATGTATATCTGTCAAGTCTTATTGTTTTATTTTTGAAGGCAAACGTTTGGCGAAAAAATATAGGAGATAAAAACTCATTTCGCTATCCATATGATCTTGGAAAGATAGAAAATTTTCAGCAGGTAAATGTTTCAGAACTTATTTAATATTGGTTGTTTTTCGAAATCATATCGGTTTTCAGTTTACTAATTCAGTTTTTGTTGAAAGGTGATATATAGAGAACGGAGTGTCTGGTAACAGCAACTTGAACACCGAATCAAAAGAATCATGATTTATCTTTGAAAAAAAGGCAAACAGAGGGATATATGACTTAAATGTGGCATATTTTACTGTAAATGAAATGACCAGCTTTATATTTTTTAAATCTTCATTTCAATTAGCAATTACTATTGATACAATTGTTCGATTATAATTCTCGATTTGAAGTCGACATCAGATTTCATTCAGTGATATGTCCTCCAGTATCGCTCAATAGTCGTTTGTAGGATAGGTTTGATCTCGTTGCATAAATTCACCGTCAAGATAAATTGATTAAGATCCGATCTTTATTTTTAAATCACAATTTCTTCATCAATAACGTGTGAATTTTGTGTTAGAAGCATAAACCAATTATTCCTAATACCAGAGTATGTACTCGCTATCAAGCATAAAAACAACAGCCTTTAAGTAATGAACCAGTGCATCCTAAGAATTTTCATACCAATTAAACATTCTTCAGTTATACATAGATAGGTTAGTACCATAACTAAAGCTATTGAAAACTAAACAAATAAAATGCTAATAGATATGGTCAATTGTTCGTTAGCGTTAATTCATTGATTGTTATATCATTGATACTTTATTTGCAACTGTTACCAACCAAATAAACTTTCTTTTTGGATGCTTCTGTTAGTCCAAAAAAGTTTGATAGTTTGGACGCACAATTCCATTACCATGTTATAAAAAAACAATCAATTTCATGTTTTATATTCAGTTGCTTAAAGATTTATTGCTGAAATTTATATATATATAATTCTTCTCCTTGATGTCTTACTCTAGCTCGGTGCCCAGTCATTGTAAAATTATTCGTCTAGGTGTAGATTAAAGTTCTTATATTCATTAAAGCTTTAATCATCCAGTTGTTGGTATACAAGACTAAGTTCGTATTCAGTCAGTCAGTCAGATGCAACGTAGAACTTGGTACGTACGTACATCAGTTCATGTCGCCATACCACATCAGCACAGAGATGTAATTGTCAATTCAAATCCAATAGTAGTAGAGGTAGTAAAAGGATTATACGTAATCGGAGAGGTTAGGATTAGAAGATATTATTCAAGAAGTATGATTTAGTGAGAAAAGTTTAGAAAGTCAAAACTAGAGGTGTTGAAGAACTCAGAAGATTAGGATTTGAGAGAACACAAAGAATAAATGCACCGGCGCTATTGCGAACGATTTTGAGCCATGTCATTCAAGGTCTCTAACGATCGATTATTATCATCCCGCGGACCCCGACCAGGTAGTCGACAATTGCCGACATGGCTAAGTCCACTCGTCAATGACTTCATGAATTTCTGCCATGTTTTGGTCTGGCCGCCCCTAGCTTTCATCCAACCTATTCCTACAGAGCAAAATATAGCTCGACGAGTCAGTCGGTGGTTAGGCATACGCAACATATGTCCCAACCACCTCAACTGATGAAGTGTCACTACTGCGTCTATTGATCTGCCATTCTTACCTAGCACCTGTTTCCTAATAACAGCGTTTCTCACTCGGGTGTCCCAGGATATACGAGCAATGCTTCGAAGACATCTTTGATTGAAAACCAGTAACCTACGAATATCTTCTACTCTCACTGGCCATGTTTCACAGCCATAAAGTAAGACGGAGCGGACCACCGCGCAGTACACTCGTCGTTTAGTCAGCAAACGGATATCTCGCCTGTGCCATAAGTGACGCAGGTTGGCAAAAGCCAATCGAGCCTTCTGTATCCGAGCTGAGATTTCGTCAGTCACCAGGCCATCAGCACTGGTGAGACTCCCTAGATAAGTGAAGCGATCTACACGTTCGACTACTTCACTCCCTATCACCAGTTCAGGTGCCGATGCAATCCAATCTTGAAGCAAAATTTTGCATTTCGACGGGGAAAACCTCATCCCGAACATGCTTGCATTGTTGCTCAGGGTAGTCAGAAGACTGCATATTGTCAGCGTCTTCACCAAGTAGGACAATGTCATCGGCATATTCTAAGTCAATAAGCGAGCCACCTGTTAGAAGGTCTACTCCTGAAAATTCAGACGAGGATAAGTTTATTTCTAGGAGCATGTCTATGATAAAATTAAACAAGAATGGATAAAGTGGACATCCCTGACGAACACGACTCGAAGTAGTGAACTCCGATGACAGTTCACCATAAGCTCTGATTCGGCTAGTAGTATTCGAATAGAGAGCTTGTATAAGGTTAGTGTAGTTCCCCGGTACACCTTTTGATGACAGACACTGCCACAGAACCTCACGATCCACTGAGTCAAATGCCGCCTTAAGGTCCAGGAAGAAAATTATTGTAGGACGCCCAAATGTGTCTGTGTTCCAGGACCAAGACCATCCTTTTCCTAAATAGTCTCACTCACGTTTGGGGTTCCTAATACCGGTTTTCTTTATAAGGCGGAAAAGTTGTCTACTGTTACCTATCACAGCTGCCTTTTCCATCTCTTTTGCTTTCGCCATCCACCACTGTTCGCGGTCGTTGCGTAGGCTTTATATCGGCCTGCATCTAAGCTGACTCCGCTCCACATCGTACTCAAAGCCAGACGGGATGAGTTTGCGAGCATCTATCAGTACAGTAGACGCTATTGAGATCCACTGTTTCTCCCTAACCTTATGGTTTACCTTGCTAGCAGACATCACTGCTGTTTCCACAGCTTTTTGAATAGCATTCGAAACTGTCTCAGGGTGGGCATCACTTACATTGCTGCCTAACTGTTTTTCCAACTATTCCTGATATATATTAATTGCTTTGTTATTATTAAGTAAAACCTTGAAGTTTCCATGCGGTGTCTTTCCTACGTTCAGTATGTCGCAAACAGATACGCACTGGCACCAGAGCATGGTCTGAATCTAAAGAAGTGCCTTGGAATAAGCAGCAGAGCTTCATGGAGAGGTCAGGTGAATGACGCTCCTCGGATCATGTATGCGAGTTTCGGAGACGCAGCTTACATCGTAGGTGCGAGTTTCTAAAGTCTTAGCTTAGGAGGCCTGTTCTTCTATATGACACAATTTCCGTACGAAAAGAGCTCCAACATCTATTAATAGCGAGATTTCAGGAGACCAGGAATGATGTTTCGTTAACTGAAATCGTTTGCATTAGCAGTGCGGAACGTTGAGCGGATGTGAAGATAATAGATGGAGATTAGAGAGATGTTAGAGGTCGAAGGAAGGATTTGATTGTGATCACTTTGGTCTTGCAATGTGTTACATGTATGTGTATGGATGTCACTTCCCAACTGCTCACATCGTGGAAGGGTGTCTTTTGAAGAACCTGAAAAGGTAGGTAGATTAGTGATGGTCTTAGACACCTGGGAGCGAGACCGCAGGGCTTATTTGCTAACTGTTTGAGGCCGGTCTGGCAAGACCGTTTTATGAGAAGTTTTTAAAGTGTTAGCTGGGATATTGTGGCTTTTTATGTGGCTCTACCGCTGAAGACGAAAGTCCGTGAGGTGTGACATATTTAGGGTTTACCTTTTCTAACCCATCCCTTCCTACAGACGCTAGTTGTCTCAGGGAAACATTATCGCTGTCACACTCCTCTACAGTCAGTAGTACGACTTCGGCCTCAGACCTTGGGTTGCTGCTTTTAGTGTTATCCCCCTCTAATCGACCTACCGGGTATGGTAGGACCTAAAAGGAAGTATGTTCCAGCCAGTATAGCTCGGCTGAGTCATCACGATAGGCAGGCCTGACCACCACGACAAGGTAGCAACTATGGTCGGGGTGTTTATCCTAGGATTATAACTTGATACAGAATTTTTATTTGAAGGTTTAATATATTTGCTTAATGATAAGCAGTGGGATCTAGGACTGATAAAAATGTTGATTTCTAAATGCCGAAAACTGAATAATCCAATCCCCTGCAAATAAACACCACTCGTGGTAATCTGGGTTTAGTAATTTAAACGAGAACGTATAAAACGATAAGTAATGAAGTCAGGTCTCATTGTGAACATAAACTTCTTGATACAGGTGTCAAGTAAGGATTGTGTATATTTTGAGCATGGTATCACCATATTTTAATTGTTTGTTCTAACAGGTTTTTTCATGGTCTGGTAAGGGTTCTGGGGATGGATATTACTGGCCTGTTGTGAAAGGCTGCACTCAGTATGATTTGACCGTAAGTTATGTTTTTGTCATACTTCAGATAATTACTGATAATTATTCATATGATTATACTGTTGAGACTTATCTACAAATCAGGTTGGTTAATGTATTTCTAACTATGCATATATAGTTAAATGATAAGTACAGTCTCCAGAAATTCATATCTGTTTCCTCGGTCAAAATGCAAACATTTGGAACATCTGTGTTATTAAAATAAGTACGGGATGATAGTACTACGAAAGAAAAAAAATTAGAAAATACATAGTATTTGTTTGTTCTCCTACCAGCAAATCTTCTTAACTTTTGATCAGTCCAATAGTACCACATCAAAAGACAAACCGCCCCTAAAGGTTAGTTGGCAATATATATCACGTACAATCCGTGTGTATTCCTGCTGTATGCAAAAATCCAAAGTGTTAAGAACTTTAAGTAATCCATTCTCCTTGAGTACTTATTTCTGACTCTAAGACTTTTATTCATACGATATTGGTATTGTTTAAGCTAGTTCAGTAAAGGGTAAAAACAGGATTATCAATGATTTACGTATAGCACAACTCCGCCTGAAGCAACTGCTGGTCAGAAGACCAGATAAAGGAGGAGGGTTGCGCTTGGGGTTTGTGACCCCATCCTCTAGAAAACTAACTCGCTAAAAAAGGCTAACCGTAAAAATCAATTCAAACCATTTTAACTCTGGTCTTGGAAGTTAGAAAGTCTTCATTCGCAACAGTCATGCCGTCTCATGATGAAGGCCGAGTTCCTTCTGAGGTCACAAGGCGGACGCCTCTTCTCACAAGCGAAGCAATCATTCTTTTAGGTACATCGAATGTTCGAACAATTTTGTAGACCAAAATACCGTTCCAAATTGCTGCAGAGGTAAAAACATACAACCTGGAGGTGTTTGGAATCAGTGAAACGCATTGGCCGCAGGTTGGATAACTAAGACTAGCTTCAGGAGAGTTTCTGTCATACTCCGGCCATGAAGAAGAAAACGTCTCTCACACACGCACAAAGAGATTCACTGATGCTGAACAAACAAGCACAAAAGGCACTGATAGGATGGGAATCTCACGAATCCAGGATCATCAAAGCATCCTTCAAAACAAAGAAACAGGGCATTACAATCAACGTCACCCAATGCTATGCACCTACCAACGACTACAATGACGACTATAAATATCGATTCTGCGAGAGGTTGCGGTCAGTCGTCGAGAGATGCTCATCAAACCATTTGACCATTCTGATGGGAGACCTAAATGCCAAGGTTAGCATGGACAACACTGGATATGAAGATATTATGGGACGAAATGGACTGGTAGAGAGAAACGAAAATGGTGAGAGATTTGCAGACCTATGTGCTTTCAACAAAATCGTCATCGGCGGCACAATATTCAACCACAAAGCTACATGGATTTCACCGGATCACACTATTCACAAACAAATCGACCATATCTGTATCAATAAAAAGTTCAGAAGGACCATGTAAGACGTGAGACACAAGGGAATAGCTGATATAGCCTCAGATCACCACTTGCTGGTCGCCAAAATGGAAAGGAAATTAAAGAAGCACTGGACAACGGGTTGGACAACTTCACAAAAATTTAATACGACCATTCTTCGGGATACTGACAAACTTGACGAAGACAAGATAACCCGACTGGACCCACCCAAAATCGAAGCAGCAACCACGCACCTCCCAATCAACGTTGGTCCACCAACATTTGAAGAGATCAGAATAGTAATCAGACAAATCAAGAGCGGCAAAGCAGCAGGACCAGACAACATTCCAGCAGAGACGATACGAACAGACGTGGCTGCAACTGCAAGAATATTCCACATTCTGGTCAACAAGATTTGGGATGAAGAACAAGTACCAACAGACTGGAAAGAAGGATAACTGATCAAAATACCAAAGAAGAACGACCTCAGCAATGTGAGAACTACAGAGGCATCACTCTTCTCTCACTTCCAGGCACAGTCTTCAATAGGGTATTTTTAAACAGAATGAAGAACTTTGTAGACGCCCAACTCCGAGATCAACAGGCTGGATTTCGTAGGGATCGATCGTGTACCGACCAAATTGCAAAATTACGGATCATTGTGGGACAATCAATTGAATGGAATTCAACACTCTAAATCAACTTCATAGATTACGAGAGAGCACTTGACAGCGTGGACAGGACAACAATGTGGAGGCTTCTTCGACACTACGGAGTCCCCGAGAAGATGGTCAATATCATACGAAATTCTTACGATAGATTAAACTGCAAAATCGTTCATGGCGGCACCTGACAGACTCGATCGAGGTGAATACCAGTGTCAGGCAAGGTTGCTTACTCTCACCCTTTCTCTTTCTCCTGGTGATCGACTAGGTTATGAAGAAGTCAATATCTGGAGGGAAACACGGTATGCAGTGGACAGCATCGATGCAGCTGGACGATCTGGACTTCGCAGGTGATCTGGCTCTTCCATCACACACACAACAACAAATGCAAGAGAACACGACCAGTGTAGCAGCAGCCTCAGCAGCAGCAGGTCTCAACATACATAAACGGAAAAGCAAGTTTCTCCGATACAACACAACATGTGCCAACCAAATCACTCTTGATGGAAATGCCTTGGAGGACGTTAAAACCTTGACATACTTAGGTAGCATCATTGACGAGAAAGGTGGATCCGATGCAGATGTGAGGGCGCGGATCAGCAGAGCATGGGCTGCATTTCTACAATTGAGAAATATCCGGAACTCCAAACAAATATCAATCAACACCAAAATCAGGATTTTCAATACAAATATCAAGACAGTTCTACTGTATGGAGCGGAAACTTGGAGAACTACCAAAGCCATCATCCAGAAGATACAAGTTTTTATGAACAGTTGTCTTCGCAAAATACTTCAAATTCGTTGGTCAGACACCATCAGCAACAATGTACTGTGGGAAAGAACAAACCAGATTCCAGGAGAGGAAGAAATCAGGAAGAAGCCTTGGAGGTGGATAGGACACATTGTGGAAAGTACTCGACTGCGTCACAAGACTAGCTCTCACTTGGAACCCTGAAGGTCGAAGGAAAATAGGAAGGCCATGGAACACATTATGCCGAGTAATGGAGACAGGCATGAGAAGAATGAAAGAAAAATTGGACAGAACTGGAAAGGGAGGCGCAGGACAGAGTAGGTAGGCCTATGGTCCATTGGGGATCGTATGCTATGAGGTAAATACGTAGGTTTAGCATTGAACTAAATTTGTTTAGAATGTTAGGAACAATTTAACAGAACTTTGCGTTACCTAATTTTGTGTTATTTTTCTTTGTGAGATTAGTTGTTCCATTCAGTTAACTTAACGTACAAAACACGGAGTGTTATCCGTTGTGTACGCCAAAAGAATCGTAAATTTTACAATGAAATACTACTAAAATGTAAATGTAGGTTTCTTTTTGACTTACCTTAACTCTCAGTTCAGCTGTGTTCAGAGTTGTAATCGATTTTCATCATTTGAGCTGGTTGGGTTATGTGCTACGAATGCCCAACGTCCGACAGCCTCGACGTGCTTTGCTTTGTGGTGTGGGAGTAGGTTGGAAGAAATCTTGTGGCGGCCAAGCCAAAACATGGCACAAATCCATGAAGTCACTGACAAGTGAACTGAGCCTTCTTGTTAGGTTCAGACTACCAATTAACTGATGGTTAGAGACTCAGAACGACACATGGCTCAAAATTTATCTCACTGAATCATACTTCTCGAATCCTATTTTGAAACCCTAATCTTCTCCATTACTGCTAATACTTCTACTATCGCTACCACTCTGTGATTTGAACTGACAGTTGCGTCTCTGTGCTGATGTGGTGTGGTAACCTGAACTGATGTACTTACGTACGAAGTTCTGCGTTGTATCTGTCTGTTTGTATACTTCCTAAATAATATCATTGATCCCATATATTCTCCATTACTGCCAATACTTCTACTACTGTGGGATTTGAATTTACAATTCGTTCTCAGTGCTAATTTGGTGTTGCAACTTGAACTGATAGAAGTACACACGATGTTCAATGATACAGCTAACTGACTGACTATTTTAATCGACCTAAAGTAATCAATTTCTTAAACGAATGTTATCTAAATTGCTACCTTTGTGCGCTTATTATTTATCGCTTGAAATTAAGCCATCCTGATACTTAATTGGCAAATTGATTTTTACAGTAATCAGTTGTTGTTGGTAAATGTTAGTGGTTTGAATTGTGGATTTAGTTTAACATTTAATTCTTGTCAACTAACCTTTAATAATAATAGTTAATGAATACTCTTGTGTCCCACCAGCTGTAGTTTTACCGACGTATTTTTATATTCTATCAGTTGGAACAAATCTATCAGAAAAAGTTGAAGCAAAAAATTCAGCGTATGTTCAAAATTATCCGAAATTATGATGGAAGTTGGTGTACGTGTTTTCGGTATGGATTTCTCACTATGATACGCTCCCCGTGTTTTGAAGAACCAAGAATACCTGTACGTGTCGGTGACGCTCTTCTGGTTACAAGAGGAACGAAGTAGGCAAAACCTGTTCTATATGTTTTGTAGTGAAGAAATAACTATTGAGACTGATTTTATAACCACATAATTCGTATTTAATGAAGTCGTGGGTTGATCATTGTTAGACCATTGGAAACCCGAAAGCATTGGATAGCCGTTTCGTCCAACTATAGGACTCTTCAGCAGTGCGCGTCTACGAACGCCCAAGCGAAAATCGAGTCCGCGACCCACGGAAGACCCGATGGTAGAGATAGTAGCGGGCTCTGAATGATTGACTCCTGAGATCTCTAAGGATGGTGGTCCAGTTTTAGCAGTTGCATTATTGACTGAGATCTTAGATAGAATTTGGGAACTACACGTAATCCCATCCGACTGGTCTCAACCCCTTGTTGTCCCAATTCATAAAAAAGGACTAAAGTCGTCTTGTGACAATCACAGGGGAATCAGTCTAACTAATATAGTGTCGAAATTGTTAGCCTCGATAATACTTTCACGCCTAACCATAGCTCATGAAGTGCAGACTCGAGAAAACGAGACTGGTTTCAGACCTGGACGTGGCTGTATAGACCACATATTCGAACTACGACAAATCCTAGGACACGGCGTCCAGCAAGTTTGTAGTCCTTGATCTTAAGGCGGCATTTGACTCTGTGGATCGTGAGGTTCTGTGGCAGTGTCTGTCATCAAAAGGTGTACCGGGGAACTACACTAACCTTATACAAGCTCTCTATTCGAATCAGTCAGTCGGTCAGTTGCAACGTAGAACTTCGTACGTATGTACATAAGTTCATGTTGCCATACCACATTATTAGCACAGAGACGCAAATGTCAAATCAAATCCCATAGTGATAAAGATGGTAGAGGTATTAATGTAGCTGCTACCTTGACGTGGTGGACGGGCTTGCCTATCGTGATGACCCAACCGAGCTATACTGGCTGGAACACATGTTCCTGCAGGTCCTACCATGCCAGGCAGGTCGATTGGAGAACGATGAGACTAAAAGCAGCTACTCAAGGTCTGAGGGCGAAGTCGTACTGCTGACTGCAGAGGGGTGTGACAGCAGTAAGGTGTTTCCCTCGGACAACCAGCATCTGCAGCGATGCTGCCTTCTCACAAGGAAGGAAGGGTTAGAAAAGGTCGGCCCTAAAAATGTCACACCTCCCCTACCTCACGGATTTCCGTCTCCTTGGGTAAGGGTGCCCAGTAAGGGCCTTTAAGAACGGAGCTAATCCTCTAAATACCTCTCATAAAAAGGCCGTGCGTGACCGGCCTCAAGCAGTTGTCCCTTGGACTCTGCGGTCACGCACCAACACTAATCCATCTTCCTTTTCAGGTTCGTCAAGAAACAACCTTCCACGGTGTGGGCAGCCGGGAAGTGATAACCGCCCTCATACCCGCAACAGCACACGAGACAAAATTGTTCAAAATCTCTATTCGAATACTACTAGCCGAATCAGAGCTTATGGTGAACTGTCATCGGAATTCACTACTTCGAGTCGTGTTCGTCAGGGATGTCCACTTTATCCATTCTTGTTTAATTTTATCATAGACATGCTCCTAGAAATAAACTTATCCTCGTCTGAATTTTCAGGAGTAGACCTTCTAACAGGTGGCTCGCTTATTGACTTAGAATATGCCGATGACATTGTCCTACTTGGTGAAGACGCTGACAATATGCAGTCTTCTGACTACCCTGAGCAACAATGCAAGCATGTTCGGGATGAGGTTTTCCCCGTCGAAATGCAAAATTTTGCTTCAAGATTGGATTGCATCGGCACCTGAACTGGTGATAGGGAGTGAAGTAGTCGAACGTGTAGATCGCTTCACTTATCTAGGGAGTCTCATCATTGCTGATGGCCTGGTGACTGACGAAATCTCAGCTCGGATACAGAAGGCTCGATTGGCTTTCGCCAACCTGCGTCACTTATGACGTAAGCGAGATATCCGTTTGTTAGCCAAAGGACGAGTGTACTGCGCAGCAGTTCGCTACCTTCTACTATATGGATGTGGAACACGGCCAGTAGAAGATATTCGTAGGTTACTAGTTTTCCATCATAGATGTATTAGAAGCATAGCTCGTGCATCCTGGGACAACCGAGTAAGCGATGCGGCCGTTAGGAAACGAGTTCTAGGTAGGGATGGCAAATCAAAAGATGAAGTATTGAAACTTCATCAATTTAGATGGTCTGGCAACGATAACTGATGTATGCACGTACGAAAGTCTACATTGTAACTGATTGATTTTTGAAAATCCTTTAATGCCGACCCAATAATCAGCGTGTTAAAATTTCCGTAGGTTCTAGGTTTGATTCCGTTTTGCGGGGTCGTGGATTTACATCGCTTGCTAGGAAGAACGGACTATTCTGTGCTTATTGGTTTGAAATGGCTATCTAGCATTGACCAGTTCATAATTTCATCGGAACCTAATAATAATAATAATGATAATCCAATGAGATTTCGTTCTGAAGTTGATTAAATTAATGCTGAAATCACATTCGTTAAAATGGAATAGGGAGATTTTGCAATGTTCACTAGAAGCGTATAAAGTGACCTCTTTTTTGAAAAGCATTCCGATCTTTTTTTATCACCATGCTTTTTTAATACAAGTTTGAAGAGAAGACAGAAATTTTTACGTCTTCTCAACAACTTATTCCAGTTTGTTTTTTTAGAAAAATAAACATACTACCAAACTGGTTTGCTTACATTCTTTTTCTCATTAAAATTTATAAGGTGATGACAAAGCGATTATCAGCTGTATGCTAAATATGAATCTACATTTTCCAACTTACATTATTTATTACTCACTATCATTTCTAACTAAATACATGATTTCTTCTCTGTGGTGTGAACATGGTTTGGGAAGAACCTGGAATAATTATATCAAGTTGATTGAGTTTTGAACTGTTAATATATGACAAATTGTGGATTTTTTATTTTTTGTCCTTTGATTATCAAACGGATTGTTATGGAAATAATATCATTCGATAAGTATTGAATGCTGTTTATTCAAAAACTACATTCCGTAATCTTTTTCTATTGTTCTCAAACAAATATGTTTTCAAAATCTACATTAACTTATTTATAGTTCGTTCGTTTATTTTATTGGTTTTAATTCCTCCATGTAGTAATTATTTTATAGATTACACCATGAACTAATCCTAGTCGGTGAAACACTAAAAATCAAATATCATTAAATCTCTATTTCGTCCTGATATGGGACATTTTGGCGATAGGCATCCGCGGCCTCCGAGAATCAAACCCATATCTACTAAGTTTCTCAGCGAATGCTCAACCTCCAAACCTCTTAGTGGATCCAGTGGTTCTCATTTCTAACTTCTATCAATTTCGCGACCATCATCCATTCGATTAATAATATTTATCTCGTACCAAACACGGTTGGATTGTACACCTAGTTACAGGTTTTCACTAGAACTCCGGGCATTTTTCGCTCAAAGTTGGCCACTAATATTGTGAAATTTTTGAAGTTAGACAAATTACCAAATACGTTCTCAGCTATCTAATCGTCAGGCTCTCCGCGATATCTGACGCCTTGTGTTTGGTCCCTTATATGGTCATGGGTCCAAACTGCTGCGGAGTCTCATACGAGATCTTAGTTTTGAATTACGACAACTCGTCTTTCTATCATCTTTTCGAGGAGTTTAGTATTCTTCATTAACAGTTCTAGTACTCCCTAGTTGGTTTTAACTTTGTTTCCACTATTTTTGATTATGTAATTCTATTTATCCCGTTAGATGTTAATCTAAGTGCTAGTAATATTTTCAATAAAAGGTAATGTTTATTCATGGCTGACGATGTCACAAAACATCTTGGTTTTGCCAGTACTATTTCAATGGTAGATTTCCTTCAACATTTAATCCTTCTCAACTAACCTTTAATAATAATAACAATAAAAGTTAATGAATACTCTTGTGTAGCTGTAATTTTCTCATATTTTATCGGCCGGAGCAGATGTATCAGAAAAGGTTTTAATGAACAAATGCTTCATCTACTGATAATGAGCTCCGTTTTGTTCTTGTCAATCTTATTAAGTTTTAGTGTCACCTAACATACATTTGATGTAATTAGACTACGTATATAGGATGGGTGCTCCAGATACTAGATATTGTGTACGGATTTAATATTGTTAGTGAATCCATTTACTGAATAAACTTATTATTTTCCATTGTTTTACTTATCAGGTACTGGATATATGGTCATCTGATCCCTTCTGAAAGCTGTTTTGATGATTCTTCAGGTAACTAACTAACACCCATTTTCCAGTTGTTAAAGATGCTGCCAACCTTTCGGGTATTAAAGTAGACACATAGTTCACACGGTTCACAGACAAGCACATAATATGGTGATTCTCTTTTTTCATCTATCAGTAATACTCAGTAATATTATCATTGGTCAGCAAGCATCTATTTCGATTTTTCTGGGTTGCTGCTATGTCTAAGGAAAAGTTGAGCTGCTACTGTAATATTCATCCTTCTGTTAATGTAGATGGAGAATTTGGACGAAATATACTACTCTTACACTATTACTTTGAAGTTGACCCTGTTTAATTGATTGTTGCATGTTTTCTAACTTCTGGTGTTTCTTTATTTCTTACAGATGATGCTGTCAAAATTCGTGGATGGGTTCCGCGCGTCTGTGCATTTGAAGTCGATTCCAAACAAAAATGACATGTGCTCGCTGAAAAATAATTAGACAATCATATTTCATAGTTCAGAGGATTCTTAGTGCTCTATTTTTTAAATTACTCCAAAGTGGTCTTACTAGTTTATTCACTTTTTAATTTATCTTCTTGTTCTTTTCCCTCATTCTATTTTTATACTTATTTTTTTCCTGATTAAAAGGACGACGAAGTTATAATAACATAAACTAAACATCTTACTTTAAGATTCGTTTAGATGTGTTGTTTTTTTTATTATTTTCACCAAAAATCCTATAATGTTACCACATACTGTGAAAATATACACCACTGGAAGGGTAAAGATGCGACCGACTTCGCTCTCTAAAGGCAATTTTTGTTATTCCCACAAGTTTTTTTTTAAGGCTTATTTTCGCGGTGTGTAAACATTGTTTGTTTAGATGACTTTGCACAAATAATGTTAGTGACTTCGTCTTTAGTTCATCATCATTTCGTACATTCAAACAGCTGCTAGTGCATCTTGTCTAGTTTTTCTGGGTATTTCGATAATCTGATTCCCATGTCCATTGAGTGGCCGGTTTTCGTACACTAGTGCTTAATAGACTCACTAAATCATTAGTGCTGTTGGATTACATTCTAAAGTGTGCCCTTCGAAGTGAACAGAATCATCATTTTTCTGTATAATGGAAACTGTCGGCTTGACAATCTTTCACTTTCAAAAGATGGCTGAAACAAAAGGCAGGAAAATATTTTAGGGAAAAGGGTATAAAGTTAAAGAACGTCCGACTTCAGTAACTTAAGTCCTAAATCAGTTCCATCTAAGGACATTCACACTGTATCTGAAGTCTTAAGTATTTATCTGCTCAAATATCCGTCCATCAAAATTTTCGGACTGTTTTTAAGCTCTGGCTTGTTGACCCTCCGTATTTAATGACAATGAGATGGCTGATTCCTCCAGGTACAAATTTGAATATATTCAACGATTTAAAGAGTTATTAGTAAATTTCGAGGAAATACTGCCCGGAGTCCCTATTATTATGTCAAATATACTCTTAAATAACTCCAGGGAAGTCTCCTTTAACACTAGTCGGTAGCGAACTCCAAAATTTGAGTATTTGTAAAGAGTAGGTGTGACTGCTGTTCATTTCGGTAGGTTGAAATTCCAATTTTTGGGTCTTTTTCTATAGGTGGTAACATCTCTGACGTCTATACTCCAACGATTAACGATCCACTGACTTGAGGTGCTATTCGTGAGAATTGAATCTGAGTCCCAAACTGTTTTCGTGACGTAACTTTGGATAAATTCGAGTATATTCTTGTCCACTTGAGGTGAGTACGGAAGTGCTCAATTTCCATTCTTCAAATGGAGCTAAACAATAATGTTAAAGAGTAGGTGGAACGTTTTTCTACTAACGTGACCGAAACTACGCTGCTATTGCTAGGTCTGTAGAAAAGGCATTTTTGTTACAAGACTCCCGGACCGTCTTTTAAATTTCTGACACTTATAGAGGAGAGTTGCCTATGTCGTGTACATAGTCTACATCATTTCTCTAATAGACTCTTGCAATTTGAATTGGCAAACCTAAATCCGTTGTTATTTGTTCAGCTTTGAAATTCAGTCAGAGCATCTTGTGCAGTCAGTTTATCGAATTGGTTTCAAGCTTCTCTTCAATTTCTTGCATTGTCACTGCAATTTAATAAACCCGAAGATACCCGTAGGGAGGGATTTTTCATTAACTGAATGGAGAAGCTGTCCTAGTACTGAACCCTGAGGTAATCCACTAGGGTCTGAGGAAAAATGAAGTTGACTCCCACCCTAAAGTGTTGTTATTTAGATATGAAGTCAGCGAGTCTGTTAAAAGTGTTTAGATGTCTAATAGCTTAGACTTATGGCCCTATCAGAAGCCTTTAAGAAGTCAAGATGTACCACATCAACCTTCCCTTTGCGATCAGGGTTGGTTCTAAAGAAATGCTCCTTCCGCAAACCGTATCATTACAGGAAGAAAGTTAATAGTTGATAACTAGCTATTGCATAACTTTTTGTTGAGTGGACAGGAGTTCTACCTGTCGGTAGATCTAATGTTCATTGAATCGGCCTCTAAAAATTGATGCAATGTGCCCCAGGTTGCTTCTGTTTGAGGTCATGACTTTATCTATCGAATTTCGGACAACACCGAGACGGTCAGTCAACATCAAGGCCGCTCCATTCAGTATAACAAGATGAACCATGTTCAGAAAGCGAGGAATCTACTCATTTAGGTTTGTTTCTGAGACTCCTCATAGGTGTTCTCTGCATCTCTCATTGCTATAGACCGTGTGTGACGGCTGAAGTACTTGAAAATACTGTTCTGTCCCTAACTTTGCATTACTGTCATCGTTGTTTGGGCCACTAGCAGCCAACAAGTGGAAAACTTCGACTTTAAATGGTCAAAAAAGCGGTGAAACGAGATAGGAGACATTTTTCGGCTAGTTAGACCTGACATCCAATATCTTTTTCATGAGGTTGTGTAAACCAATTTGATTTCTTCGCGCTCGATTCTTGTTCTTTCGGTAAGGTTCCAGGTGTTCGGTTATGTCCAATGGATGCAGGTCTGGCCACTCGACTGTCTAATTCTAGTCATTTGGCAGTTGGTTGTGAGTTTGTATGTCTCGGGATTTGAATGAAACGTTTGTTTCAGGGCAGTAGGGTTTCTGGATACTAGCAACCGTCCCATTACCAAACTGGAGATCAGTTAGTTGGAGTGTGGAGAGTAATAAGGATAAAATTAAGATGATAATATGAATAAAATTTCAGAACTGAGTAATATATAGATGAATGTAGTTTGTTAATTGGCAGTGAGGATTGTGATAGAGGACCGAAGTGTAAGCAAGGGAGATGAAACAGAGATAATAGGCGAGATAAATTAATTGTGTGATCTGAGGAGATGGCAATGGTAACAACTAGCAGGTCTCAAGATATGCATCAGGCACAGCTTTTCCAAGAGGGAGATGATAGTCCGTATGTGAGTACGTGATTATCAAGTCTCTTCTTAAAGCAGTCTACTGAGGGGGCTGTAACCACCTCGGCTGTGAGAGCATTCCAAGTTGCGATGACTCGCAATGAGAAAAAGTGATCACGATTCTGATCATTCGCTCCTTGATGTGCAACCTTTCGAGGATTGCCTCGAGGGGATGCTCACATTGTGATGGTTTAGCGTGTTTAATATAGCGTACGCCATAATCAAATCACCTTTGATTCTCCTGTAGCTCAGTGGAAATAATCCCAAGAGCTGGAGTCTATCGTCGTAGGGTTTAATTTTAAACCCTATCACCCATTTGGTTGCTCGTCTCTGCACTCGATCCAAGAGATTTATGTCTCATTTAAGCAGACGGGGTGCGATGACGTTATGAACTTCCAAGTGTTGGCACGCGTAAGTCTTAAACAGGGTTAAAAATAATTTCGGGGTGATAGCACCAAGCTGTCTTCGCATAAAGTGAAGAGTCGCATTTGCCTTGGCTGCAAACCCTACATAGTTTGGACTGGCGTGGAGGCTTTCTGTGGTTATAAAACCAAGATCGCGCCCTGAGGAGACATTAGGGAGCGGACTTCAATTGGGGGTATAGGTCGTTTGCGTCATATGAGGCAGGAAATGCATGACGTGGCACTTCGGTTGATTGAGTTTTAAACCGTTTTTCACTGCTGATTTCTCAATAGTTGTAAGGTCCTTTTGAAGCTCAGCCGAATCCTCTTCGCTTCTAATGGACCTGCCTTTCCGAAACCCGTGTTGAGCGTCATGGAGTATGTTAATCTTTTCCATGTACTCCCTCATTTGTTCGTCCACCAGCCCTTCCATAACTTTTGATAGTATTGGTAGTAGTGCGACTAGTCTGTAACAGGCTGGGTCCTTTCTATCTCCTCCTTTGAAGATTGGAGAGAGAGTAGCTTGTTTCCATTCAGCTGGGAATTGGTGTGACTCCAGTGAATGCCTGAACAGGTTACATAACGGTGAACAGAGGACTTCAGCACACTGTTGCAAGACTATAGGGCGGATTTTGTCACAACCTGGTGACTTAACTGGGCTTAAGGATTTTAGTTTCCTTAATACTAGGTAAGGAGTGATACGGATATTCCCTAAGCCGTCAGCTGGCATTGGGTTGGCGTAATACTCTGAACATGTAGGCGCCTGGTTTAATTGATCAGCAAAAGTCGTGCCTAACCCAGGTTCTTCTGTTCTCGCGTTTTTGGTGTGACTGAGGTACGTTGTCTACGACAGCGTTTTGGATGATATCTCTCACTGCTTGCCAGTGATCATCTACTGTCAGCCTCCACCACTCCCGTGGCCGTGGGGCATGTAGGAGCACCTCTCTCATGCGTGTATAATTTGCCCCATTGTAACAAAGATAGAGCTCGTTTTTGTCTTGTGTGAGTGTTTCGTTTATCACCATGTTGCACAAGACTGTGCCATGGTCACTACATCCTAATGGTGCGCGGACGTGAACATCCTCAACCAGGAGCTGGCCATTAGTTAACAGATAATCCAGGTTTGAGGACTTCCCTTCCTTAGTCCATCTAGTGGCACTGCGTACGTGCTCAGTCAGCCCAGAGCTTCTAATGGATGTACCAAGTTGTCTTTGGAACCAACTAGTGGGAGTTATACTCTGATGGCTGAGATTTAAAGATGGGGTATTGAAATCTCCGGCTAAGAATATTTGATCAAACCCTAGGAGTGGCATTTGCAGTATTACCTCAATCAGTTTGCTTTTTGGGCCTTAGTACCCGAAGGAGGTCGGTAGATCCCTCCAATCAAGTATTTCCTGCCATTCGAGTGGAAACAACACCAACATGATTCTATCACCTCAGTTAGTTGGGTGTCGTATAGTCGCTCTGCTTTTAGGTGGCTATATATATATCGCCACTCCACCTCCAATTTGGTGTTCCCTATCGCTTCGGAAAAGTCTCATGCCTGGTAAGCTCACTTCTGCGTCTGCAATGTCAGGGGATAGCCATGTTTCAGTTAGGATTATGATCTTCAGATCCATCTGAGAGCATGTATTCCTGATTTTTAACAGCTTACCCCTTAGTCCTCTTACGTTGCTATAGAGGCACTTGGTGGTTTGTCTCAGCACCGGGTGCACATTTGCAGCAGCAGCCGTTGCCGGATTTTCAGACAAGTTATTTAAACCGAATCAGCCTCTGTAGGTTTTTTGCCTGCGCAGTTGTTTCAATCATATCTTGTGCCAGAGGTAGTTGACCGAGTTTAACTATCAGTTTCGAGCGTTCATTTTGGCCTCCCTGCTATTGTCTCACGGATCTAGGTCGGCTCTCGCAACATCTGATGTGGCTAGGCAGATCGTTCCTCGAACTGTACCAAGCTTGTAGTGTTTCGGTCAGGTCTTCCCGGTTCCTAAATGTTACAGCCATCAGGCGTGATGACTTGATAGACGTAAGATGTAACGGGCGGGGCAACCTGGAAATGCAAACTGCCATCGTGGTGTGGAGGGATAGGCTACGCGATAGCCATCGCCACTGTTGCACATCGTGCTTGTGAGCCTCGTCCGGGTTACCACTGTTGATTTCGGGTATTCTGTGAACTACCATGGTGTTCTGTTCTTGGGTGTCTGGCGCAGTTCTGGCTGCTGTACGTACCGACCACGGCTTATCATGCCTGATAGGAATCAGCGAGGACAATTTGACCGATGGTCTTTGGGATGAAAGGATAATGTCTTCAGCAAGTCGTGCCGAGTCAAGAGTTACCCTCATTGGAGGGGGTCTTCCTTTTGAGACATTTTGGCCTTTGAAAAGGCGGCATATTTTGGCTGGGACGTCGCACTTTCCGAAGGTTGAGCAGTGTTTATCCCACTGCTCTTTGTCAAAGGCAGCCCTACCTTCTAGCAGGCTTCCTTCCGATACTGGGACATTAAATAAAATAAGTGAGTTAGATCTGTCGTCCCTGACCTTGGGTGGAAGCCGCTTGTGAGTTGGGGTGTTGCTCTTTCCCTTCTTCACGTTCACCCATTGTTTTGTATTGCTAGCAGATACTGGGGGGTTAACAACAACCGGCAGTTTTTCCCGTGTGTTAGGCAGGGTTGTGGTAGCCTTGGTCACTTGTTTTGCTGGTTTAGTGCCAGGTGATTTTGGTTCGGTCGTTTGGACTTTGGGGCTGCTTTTGGGTGGGATCTGTGGCTTTGTCAGTACCTCAGAAACTCTACACCGAGTGCAAATGTACCAGAACCATGGGCACGGGTGACTCAGCATGAATCCGTAGTACTCTTTAGGTACTGTAGTGTCGCAGTGACCATGTACTACAGAAGTTGCATTCGAAAGCATGGTCGCTGATTTTGACTGTTGATGGGCAGGCATAACAGTCGTATTTATGCTGTTTCGACCGAGCCTTGGAGCGTCTTTTTCTCCGATTCTTAACTAGCTTACTGGTCTTTTTAGGAATAGGAGTAGTGTCTTGCTTCCTCTGTGGTGTCTGGGTTGAGTAATCTAAAGTATGGACACTGAGAGGCTTACTATCGACTGACTTTTTGAGTTTTTCAGCAACCCGTTCCCACGATATTGAGATTTTCGATGCACTATTGACCTCTATAAGTTTTCCTGGTTGTCACAGTGTAAAGTGTAGTGGCGACCTTATTACTTGAAATGATACCAGGGAGATTAGGAGGTGAGTACCGAGATAATTAAAATACGAGGTACACAAAAAAGGGATTTAGGAAAGGAGAAATTTAGTAGCAAATAATAAAACTACAAGGAATAGAGCCTGAAAGTACTCCAAATTTGCAACTTCACCTTTGACCGTATTAGTAAGTAACTTTGAGTGTATCCAGTAACTTGTCCACAAGTCCTGTGTTTGTGAGTGAGTGAGTGGATATATGTGTGCTGCCGAAGCAACTAGAAATAGAGCAGTTGAATGAGGTAGCTATACCTACCGCGCAATGTTTCTGACTTGGAATGGTTCCGTGTGCCCGAAAATGTTTTCAGATTGTCAACCAATCAATGGAGACAGCTTTTTATAGCTTCGGAGTTGATAAAGTATCTCGAAAGTGGATTGTTTCCCGTAAATGGAAGAGAGTCAGCAAGCACCCGTCAAATTCGAAGCGCGCGCCAATATGTGTGACATCGAAGCTTGCATTCTGTCAACACCCACGTACATAGATTCTTCGTTAGCTTTTACTATCTATAAATGCTGTCATCACTAGCTCATTTAGATTCTGCTTTGTAGTACCTTAAACGTTACAGCATTCAAAGACAGATGAACTATCTCTGAGTTTCTTGGAATTTCTGTAGATGGTTTGTCTGACTGGCTGGTTTGTAAGGCATAAGATTCTGCTGAATGAGGAGGGTCCAGATCTAGTTAGGACTAGATTTCCCAATCTGCCTGCGCATCAAGCCGTCTGAAGCTCCAAAACTTGTTGTTGGCAGTTTGTTTTAGCTTAGTTTTAACAACAAACTTCTTCCCATGACAGCCTTTTCACATTTATTCATAGGAGCAAGGATTGAACGGTAATCAATAAGGTATTTTTTATTTTTGAAGATACAATCCAAGCGTCATGGCGTTTTATAATTTCGCCATCTAGTTTTTAGCATCACCGATTCACGTTGTGCCAGTTATTCATTGATTTCGAAGGATCGAAATTCGGTTCACTTATCAGTTAAATTCCATGGGACCAAACATTATATTAACTGAGGCACTGAAAGCAAACACCAATAACTTTCAAGATGTTCCACACTCTCAGCAACGTTTAGGAGGACAAACAGGCATGAAGAGACTAGAGAAAAAGACACCTCATCTAATTACCAAAGAAAGAAATCAGCAAGTTTGAGAACTACCGAGTCATAAATTTGCTCTCAGTACCACAAATAGTTTACATTACGATGTAGTTTTGTTGAAACGAATGAAAGTTCCCGAAGATATCCAACATCCAGATAAGCAGGTTCGGCCCCGTAAAGATCGATGCTGAATTGACGAATCCGGGACACTAAGGATTGTTGTGAAACAATCTGTTGAATACAACTCAACACTTTACATCAAGTTCATTGACTACGAAAAAAACATTCGACTATGTGGTCAGGGTGACGCTATGGAGGTTTCTTCGTTACTATGGTGTACCCGAGAACAAATTCAACTCATCACAACAGGCACCAACCAAATCACAATTCACAGGGAAGCGTTGTAAGACGTGGATACTTCTACACATCTGGGGGGGCACCAGTGATAAACATTGTAAATATGACACATGTGTGAAAACACTAATTAGCAGCATTTCAGCAGCTGAAAATTATATGGGACTCAATAAAACCCATTAATTTATTCCAAAGTCAGAACTTTCAATACACAAGTCAAGACGTTTCTACTACTATATGGAGCTGAAACCTTGAGAACCTCAAATGTTATCATCCACAACATACAGGTGTTGACTAAACTTTGTCTCTGAGGATCCCTGAGCCGGCCAACATCAGTAACACCGTACTGTGAGAGAACAAACTAGACCCCAGCTGAGGAATAAATTAAGAAATCTGCAGGATGTGGGAAGAACATAATTTGTAAACAACGCCTTGCTGCATTACGAGACAAGCCGTTTCTTCGAACCACCGAGGGAAAGGAAAGGATTCAGACCACGGAAAATAGTGCTTCGGCAATCGGAGGCATGCATGACAAGAATGAGTATCAGTAGTGATGTACTATATAGGAAGGCTCAGCATAGAGATGACTAGAAAATGTAGGTCGATGACCCGAGCTGCATTAGTTTATTAGACTTACGTAAGTTATTTGAGAATAAATTATTATTATTATTAAGTACATAAGTAAAATTAGGGTGTAAACTTATCCTGGGAAGGAAGCTGGTTATCCTTCTGGCATTTGGTTGTCTTACTGAAGCTGTGTCATATGTTTTCCGCAGATGTATCCACTTAGATATCTTCATGTGTTAAATAATCCTACTGAGAACGACACATTCATTTATTTTGATAAACTTTAAAGTTTACACTTGATCTGTTCCCATGTTGATTGTAGGCACTGAACTTACCCTCCTTCCACTTCAGTTTTCCTGTTTCAACTAAAAAACTAATTGACTTATTGATTGACTCTGACCTGTGACTTGAGAAGTTCCCAAGTTCTAGCGTTTGTATTTAAGAAGTTGATATTTTTGATGTGAAATACGAGAGTTTCCATCACATTTTTCTGAATGAGGTTCGTGTGGAAGGTCAAGCAACCTACTTGCATTTTACTTCTGAGGTGTGTCATTTCTGTCTTCTGGAGATTGTTTTTTTATTCAATAGACTACATGTGTTATGGTTAGATCTTAGTCACTTTTTTTATCTAGTTCTTGCATCGTATGTCCTGGGCTGATGCGTATGAATTTCATTTGGCAAACGGCGTCGATCTGCAAGAAATATCTTACAGGTATCAGCCATCATTTGGACAGAAGGGGAAGTTATCTTCATCAGTCAACGTCTGTTATTTTTGGCTGGCCATGAAACCTGTTATGTAAATGTAATCGTGAGCGTCAAGGACAGTTTTACGAACTTGCAATCTTGAATTTCACTACCTACATTGAAGAAACGTCACAAGCTTTGGATGAATTAACTCGTATCCTGGTACTTTGAGACTGGGATACTTTTTCTGAAACCGCTAACTTCTGATCTCGGTTCGTAAACAACATATCCAATATCTTTTTCACTAGCTAGTATGAACCTATGCTTTCTTTGCGTTCAATTATTATTCTTTCAGTACGGTTTAAGTTGTTTGGTAGAGTTCCTGTTCTTTCTGCCGACTGATTGGAAAATCATGGAAGCAGATTTTCATATCACCTATAAACTGACTTCTTTCCTGAACCTAAGCTTTTAAACATCTTTGATGGTGATCCTCTATTCCTTTTTGTTGGCGGTAGTTCACTCGATTTCAGTAGAATTTTCGTTGATCACAGTTACATTTAGCGAGGTTATGCTGATGGACAAATTTCCCTTATCACCGTTATTTTATGACGGTTCTGAGTTTCAGAATGTTCTCTGTTGAGTTTGTGCTCCTTGCACTGCCACTGGCTTTATCAGAGACTAACTATTTTGCTTCCTTGATGGCTTTTGTCTACGCCTCCGTAACTGGAATACTTCCTTCAGGGTGGCTGTTTTTTTATCAGCCTATCGTTGGCATTCATTTTGCTTGTCCACCAGCGACTTAACTTGCTGAATGTTTTTTATAAGCTCTTGCAAGTTTTGCGCATGTTTTGCGGGACCTTACTCTTGCATTTATCACTCAGCACATCTGAGGCTAAAGCAAAAGGCGGCCAGGTCGCATGCAGGTATTCTTATTGACCATGATGAAATGAACTTATTTATCATATTGGAATGAAAATTTAGAGTAGTGAGAGAAAAACAATAAAATAGTGAAAACGGATAAAACGAGTAGCATAAACACATTGGATGTATTTTGGTCAGGATGAACTCGAAAAAAACAAATAGTTAGCCTTGGTAAAACCATAAATTGCCGATAATCCTAGTAAAATTTGAAATAAAATGATCTTCAAAGCGACAAGTTCATTAGAAATTCTTCGAAGCCAAAATGATTCTTTTGTTGCGTAGGAGCATAATAAAAGCCCTAGAAATGCAAATCACGTAAAATAGTACAGCGCGCGTCCTTTTTCCCATTACCGAATGCCTGAAGCATCGTAAGTCTCGTCAGCTTACATATAACCAAAATACCAATAATAATACTAATATTACTTCTAAACTAGGCTTGATATTCACTGAAAGTATTGCGCACCAAACACCTGGAACCGTACCGAGAAAACAAGGACAGAGCGCAAAGAAGTCAATCGGTTTATACTAACTCGTGAAAAAGATATTGGATATTGGATTAGATATTGAATGTAGCCTCAAGGTTTAGCCTAGCGGTGTTTTTGTCCTACTAGTTTGGAACAGATTCGGGACATTGCTCTATCGACTCCTAGCTCTGGTTTTCAATTTGTTATAAGCTTATGGTTGTGTTATTTCTAGTTTTTATCGGCTGTTTACTCTACTGAATGTAAGTGCATTCTTATGGGCTTACTCAATGATCGGCTCGCCATATCTCTTGCTCTTTCCTCTTCCAGACTACTTGTCAGTTACAAAGAACTTTGTGCGTATGTACATACCAAATTAGCACAGAGACGCAATTGTCAGTTTAAATCCGATAGTGACAGAGTTAGCAAAAGTATTGGCGGCAATGGAGAGTAGGTTTCGAAGATGTTATTCAAGAAGTACAATTCAGTGAGATAACTTCTGCACAAAAAGACAGAGGTGATAAGGAATTCAGGAGATTAGAGTTTCAGATAACACAAAGATTAGATACAAGTGCGCCATTGCAAACGATTTTGACCTATGTCGTTCAAAGTTTTTAACCATCGGTTACTATCATCTGGCAGGTCCCTAACCGGGTAGTCTACACCTACAAACACGGCTCAGTTCATTTGTCAGTGACTTCATTAATTTGTGCCATGTCTTAGTCTGGGTGCCTCTTGCCTTCCGTACTAGTACACCATAAAATATCGCTAGTTGAGGCAGTCGATAGTTGGGGATTCGTAACACATGTCCGAAGCGCCTCAACTGATGAAAAGTTTCACTATTTCATCTATTGATCTACCATCCCTACCTAATGCCTATATGCTAACTGAAATGCTCACACGGTTGTCCCACAAAATGTGAGCAGTGCTTCAAAGTTATGTACACAAACGTAATTGCATTTCATCTTATTGACTCACTTTTCCACTTGTTACTCTTTCTTCCAAGTTGGTTCGCACGCTGCTTCTCATAATCCTCCAAAATTTAAAGCTTACCCTCAACCTGGTGGCAGATCTGCCGTAGGCAACGCTAAAGGGTCTTTGGCTCTGTTTTCATCTTAAAACGAAATCTTGTTTTAGTTTTCCGTCATTAATTGCTATCCAAGTAAAGTATATGAACGGTTAACGAGGAGTATTTGACTGTCAGACAGTTTAGGATACTAAAGTAGTTCAGTCATAATCGGTAAAGTCTTAACGTACGTGGTGTACTCTCATTTATCGATTATTAGAGTTTTGATGAAGCTATAGTGTAACAATAGATTTTTATTGGTTTGATTGAGTTGTCCACATGTAGTAAAAAAAGCTTCGGTTTTTTGATATTTGCTTCTTATTTTAGTGTTTTCAAGCTTTCAGAAACCTTGTTCCATTCTTTACTTGTTCATACCTTCCTGCTTAAGGTGTTGCCAGTTTTCTTTATGTTAATAGGTGTGGACTACCTGGTTGGGTTCACGAGACATTAGTAACCGATGGTTATGGACTTTAAATGACATGGCCAAAAATAGTTTGCAATGGATCAGATGTATCAATTCTGTCTTCACTCAAATTCTAACCTTCCGAATTCCTCATTGACTTTCTCTTTAAATTCGCCTTACTGGATTATACTTCCTAAATAATATCTTTGATCCCTAATACTCTTATTACCACGCATACTCCTACTACTATGGGATTTGAATTGACAATTCGATCTATGCTAATGTGGTATGGTGACTCAAAATGATGTATGTACGTACGAAGTTCTGCGTTGCATCTGACTTACTGACTATTGTGCATCTTGTGAACCACAAAGCTTTTATTCCTCTAACCAGGCCTTCTATTTAAAACTTGACGGTTAAATGGCAGATTTTACTTAATCTGCCATATGCTGAGCTCTAATAGAAAGCCACTTCTGAACTTGCGTTTGCCAATCGAACCATCATAGTTATTGAATGGATGCGGTTTTCCACCTCGAAATGCTAAACGTTGCTTCAAGATTGGGTTGCATCGGCACCTGAACTAGTGATAGGGAGTGAAGTAGTCGAGCGTGTAGACCGCTTCACTTATCTAGGGAGTCTTATCAGTGCCGATGGCCTGGTGACTGACGAAATCTCAGCTCGGATACAGAAGGCTCGATTGGCTTTTGCCAACCTGCGTCACTTATGGCACAGGCGAGATACCCGTTTGCTGACTAAAGGACGAGTGTACTGCGCAGTAGTTCGCTCCGTCTTACTTTATGGCTGTGAAACATGGCCAGTGAGAGTAGAAGATATTCGTAGGTTACTAGTTTTCGATCATAGGTGTCTCCGAAGCATTGCTCGTATATCCTGGGACACCCGAGTGAGAAACGCTGTTATTAGGAAACAGGTGCTAGGTAAGAATGGCAGATCAATAGACGCAGTAGTGACACTTCATCAGTTGAGGTGGTTGGGACATATGTTGCGTATGCCTAACCACCGACTGACTCGTCGAGCTATATTTTGCTCTGTAGGAATAGGTTGGATGAAAGCTAGGGGCGGCCAGACCAAAACATGGTAGAAATTCATGAATTCTGGATTCTCCAGCCCCTCTATTTTTGACTTTCTAAACTTTTCTTACTGAATCATATTTCCTGAATATCTCATCCTAACCTCTCCGATTACTCCTAATACCTTTACTACCTCTTCTACTATTGGATTTGAATTGACAATTACATCTCTGTGCTGATGTGATATGGCGACATGAACTGATGTACTTACGTACGAAGTTCTACGTTGCATCTGAGTGACTAACTGAGTTATTGGATGGGTTTAATTTTGCGTCTCCACGTACCGTTTAGTGGATCTTTTATTGATTGTATTTTCCACGTATAAGGGTGACTAAAAACTTGAATGTTAATATTTTTTTGTAGATAAAACCATGGATCGCGATTATGCTCCACTTTCATCCAGTTGTGTAAAAAACCTTGTAGACAAGCTTTTTGAGAAACGTAAATTGGCGTCGCAGGAAATCGAGAGGTAGTTCATATTGTGTACTCACACTGCATGTAGAGTTATCAAGGATTATTTTAGTCAAGACAAGCACTCGGATATTGCTCGGATTATTGGATATTTTAGCCAGGACTTTATCCAGTCTGCTAATCCTCATACTCGGAAAGGTGGCTTACTTGGTCTAGCTTCTGCAGCTATTGGATTAAACGAGGTAACACAGTCGTATTCAACTACAGATTATAACCTATTTAGAACGCATGTCTTTTTCATGGACCGATAATTTTACCCATAATTCGTACATTCCATGATAATGATCCACGCGTCAGACATTATGCATGTGAGGCCCTTTTCAATGTCATGAAAATAACTAGAAAAGAGACGTTAAATTACCTGAGCGATGTGCTTGATGCCATTAGTCGAGTGAGTTTTGTTACTTCAAAACTGTTTAGGTTGCTTTATGATAATCAAGATGCTTGCTTCTTGCTATATATATATCAAATACTATTTTCCTATTCGCGAATACGTTTGTAGATATGATAAGATTTTCCGATATGACTGTAGTTTGGCTGTCACATCAGTAAAAATAGAAGCACATTCATTTTTTCGTCTGATTTCTGAGACATTTGGTCGTGTCACTCAAGAAATCATTTTATTAATCTCTTGAACTCAAATGACGGTTTTCGAGGCAATCAATCAATTAATAGCAACGTAGAACTTCGTACGTACGTACATCAGTTCATGCTGCCATACCACATTAGCACAGAGATGTAATTGTCAATTCAAATCACATGGTAGTAGAGGTAGTAAGGTATTAGCAGTAATCAGGGAGATTAGGGTCAGAAGATATTATTCAAGAAGTAGAACCTAGTGAAATAAGCTTAATAAGAAAAAGTTTAGGATTTGAGAGAACACAAAGAATGAATGCACCGACACCGTTGCAAACTGTCTTGAGCCATGTCATTCAGGGTCTCTAACCGTCGATTACTAACATCTCGCGGACCCCAACCAGGTAGTCGACACTTACTGGCTTGTCAGTGACTTCATGGATTTGTGCCATGCCTTAGTCCCGTCGCCCCTAACTTTCGTCAATCCTATTCCTACACCGTAAAATATAGCTCGTCGCGGTAGTCAGTAGTTAGGCATACGTAACACTTGTCCCAACCACATCAACTGATGAAGTTTCGCTACTTCATCTATTGATTTGCCATCGTTACCTAGAACTCGTTTCCTAACGACATCATTGCTTATAAAGTTGTCCCAGGATACACGAGCAATACTGCGCAGTTCGCTAAGGCATATGACTATCAGTAGATTTATTTGATGATTAGTTGGTCATTATTCGTTTAAGTGACCAGTTACATACAAAAATGTGACCACTAGCGAATTCGTGGATTTTAATTGAGCTACTTCATATCCCCTGAAAGTTATCGTTGTTATTGCTCGTTGTCTTAGTGTTGATTCAATCTTATAATTGTTTGTGAAATACTACTCAGTCAGATATTCCAATTATGATTCCAGTAAAACGTTTAGTCGGCGGATTAAATTCTGTTTTTGTAGACTTATAACGGAGTTTTAGGCTAATAGTTACCTTTAAATAACTAGCGTGTCAAGAATGCCTATGTGGCGGTGCTCAGTTATCATGTAGTTGATTAAATGTTAGATATCAAAATACAAGTATTACTATCTTTAAAAAATACTCGAACTAAAAGCTAGGAAAGCTTCTGATTTAAAACAATCTGTCCCTTTTATAAATTTTGATAGAACAGTGAGAAGACGTAATTGGTCTGAAAAATGTTGTGTATTTGCGCTTTACATTTCGAACAATCTGGTCACACATATTTACTTGCCAAGGCATTTTATATGAAGATAGATAAAAGGTCAATTAAATAAAAGTTCAATTAGACATAAAGTGATAATTTTAAATAAACAAGAGAGAAAATTAACGTAATATGGAACGATTAAGAAAGGGTAGGAAAATTGTCACATTACCATATGCTTAAAGATTACTATCGTAAATTCAAGGTTATAAAAAATTGTTTAATAACCAAGACTTCCATAAACCTCGAAATTCGTCCTTCAACGTTTCTATACAATGTTTTGAAGGCTGTCTTGATGTCAATCATATGCCCTGTCTCAATCATGTGTTTTCAGTCAGTCAGTCAGTTGCAACGTAGAACTTCGTACGTATGTACATAAGTTCATGTTGCCATACCACATTATTAGCACAGAGACGCAAATGTCAAATCAAATCCCATAGTGATAAAGATAGTAGAGGTATTAATGTTATAATAAAGAAGACTAGTGTTTAAGATATTATTCAAAAAATATAATTCAGTGAGATAAGGTTAGAAAGACAAAGGTAGAGGTGCTGACGAATCCAGAAGATTAGGATTTGAGAGAGCTCAAAGAGTGGATGCACCTGCGCCATTGCAAACGATTTTGAGCCATGTCGTTTAACGTCTCTAACCATTGATGACTTTCGTCTCGCGGACCCCAACCAGGTAGTCTACATCTACCAACATGACTCAGTCCACTTGTCAGTGACTTCATGGATTTCTGCCATGTTTTGGTCTGGCCGCCCCTAGCTTTCTTCCAACCTACTCCTACACCACAAAACATAGCTCGTCGAGGCAGTCGGTGGTTAGCCATACGTAACACATGTCCCAACCACCTCAACTGATGAAGTTTCACCACTTCATCGATTGATCTGCCATCCTTACCTAGTACTCGTTTCCTAACGACAGCATTGCTCACTCGGGTGTCCCACGATATACGAGCAATGCTTCTTAAACATCTATGATCGAATACTAGTAACCTACGAATATCTTCTACTCTTAACGGCCATGTTTCACAGCCATATACGAGAACGGAACGAACTGCTGCGCAGTATACCCTTCCTTTGGTTAGCGAACGGATATCACGCCTACGCCATAAGTGACGCAGGTTGGCAAAAGCCAATCGAGCTTTCTGTATCCGAGCTGAGATTTCGTCAGTCACCAGGCCATCAGCACTGATGAGACTCCCTAGATAAGTGAAGCGGTCAACACGCTCGACTACTTCACTCCCTATCACTAGTTCAGGTGCCGAAGCAACCCAGTCTTGAAGCAACATTTTGCATTTCGAGGGTGAGAACCGCATCCCGAACATGCTTGCATTGTTGTTTATGGTAGTCAGAAGACTCTGCATTTTGTCAGCGTCTTCACCGAATAGAACTATGTCATCGGCATATTCTAGATCAGTAAGCGACTTTCCTGGTAGAAGGTCAACCCCTGAAAAATCTGACGAGCTTAATGTTAACTCTAAGAGGATGTCTACGACAAAGTTGAACAAGAATGGAGAGAGTGGACAGCCCTGACGGACACCACTTGATGTAGAGAATTCAGATGACAGTTCGCCATATGCTCTCACCCGACCAGTGGTGTTCGAGTAGAGTGCTTGTATAAGGTTAATGTACTTCTTTGGTACACCTTTCAATGACAAACACTGCCACAGAACCTCACGATCCACTGAGTCGAATGTCGCCTTAAGGTCCAGGAACACGACTATTGTCGGACGTCTAAATGTGTGTCTGTGTTCCAGGACCTGTCGTAGTGTGAAGATGTGGTCTATACAACCACGTCCAGGTCGAAAACCAGCCTGGTTTTCTCGAGTCTGCTCTTCACGAGCTCTAGTTAGACGTCTAAGTATAATCGAGGCTAACAATTTAGAAACTATATTAGTTAAACTTATTCCCCTGTGATTGTCACAAGAGGACTTCTGTCCTTTCTTGTAGATTGGGACAATTAGCGACTGAGACCAGCCAGATGGGATTACGTCCATTTCCCAGATTCTACCTAGGATCTCGGTCAGTCTAACCGTTAAAACTGGACCACCATCCTTAAACATCTCAGGGGTAAGCTTATCGGGACCTGCCGCTCTACCTCTCCTTAGATTTCCTATAGCTTTCTCAACTTCATGTAAACTGGGAGGACTTAAATCGATTTGCCATTCAGGATGACTGGAGATCGTGGGCAACCGAAGAGTGGCTGAAGGCCAGTTGAACTGATCCCTAAAGTGTTCTGCCCATCGGTCCAGCCTCCTAGATTGAGAATGGATAATAAGACCATCCTTTTCCGAGATAGTCTCACTTACATTCGGGTTCCTAATACCGGTTTCTTTGATAAGGCGGAAAGGTTGTCTAGTGTTGCCTATCGCCGCTGCCTTTTCCATCGCTTTTGCTTTCGCCACCCACCACTGTTCACGGTCGTTACGTAGGCTTTTTATAAGTCTGCACCTAAGCTGACTACGCTCTTCATCATGTTCAGAGTCAGGTGGGATGCGTTTTCGAGCATCCATCAGTTCGGTGGATGCGAGTGAAATCCACTGCTTCATCCTAGCATTGTGGTTTACCTTGCTAGCAGATACCATTGCTGTTTCCACAGCCTTCTTGATATCATTCCAACCTGCTTCAGGATGGGAATCACTTGCATGGCCGCCTAACTGTTTTTCTAGTTCCTCCTGAAATATTTTCTTAGCTTGATTATCATCAAGTAAAGCCCTAAGAGGCTTCCTTACGGTGTCTTTCCTACGTCCAGCAAGCCTCAAACAAATACGTGCTCGCACTATGGCATGATCTGAATCTAAACATGTGCCCTAGAACGAGCGACAGTCCTCTATCGAACCCCTCCATCGGTGGCTGATGGCGATATGATCTAGTTGTGTCCAACGTTCAGACGACTTCGGGGGTCGCCAGGTCAAAAGGTGTTTTTCCTTATGCTTAAAATTAGTGTTTGCTAGAAATAGTTGGTTATCTGAGCACAGTTGCAACAGACGGTCGCCATTGTCTGTTCTTTGAGCCGCGACACCATAACATCCACCTAGGTGTCTTTCATTTTCACTCAGTCTACCTACTTGTGCATTGAAGTCACCAGCCATTATAACTATATCAGAGCGCTTAACTTTTTGGAGGCGGTCCGAAAGCTTTCTGTAAAACTCATCTTTTACATCATCTGGGCTGCAGTCAGTGGGGGCGTAGGCTGATATGACGAAGAGGCAACGGCGAGTGTCCCTATCTTTCCGAGTCCTTACTGTCCCGTTCAGTCGGACGGCGCACACGCGACTATCTACAGGGATCCAGTCAAGGAGAGCTTGTTCTGCCCTACGACTCAATGCTATACCTACACCGGCGAGGCCCCTAGAAGCAGCATCAGGGCTTCCAGATACACGAAGAGTAAATCGAGCTGCTTCTTTATCTTGACATGGTGAGGTCAAATGAGTGATGCTACTCGGATCCTGTATGCGCGTTTCCGAGACGCAGCACACATCGATGGAACGAGATTCTAAAGTCCTAGCTAATGATGCCTGTTGCCCTATTTGACACAATTTCCGTACATTGAATGCTCCAACATGTAGTTTGGAACGGGGTTTAAGGAGACCAGGAACGACGTTTCGCAAACTCGCATCGTTTGCATTAGCTGTGCACTGTAATAAATGAATGTGAGAAGAGTTAGTTGTGGAGATAAGAGGGGTATTAGGGAATGTAGGAAGGATTTGATTTTGAACAATTTTGTCTCGTGTGCTGTTGCGGGTATGAGGGCGGTTATCACTTCCCGGCTGCCCACACCGTGGAAGGTTGTTTCTTGACGAACCTGAAAAGGAAGATGGATTAGTGTTGGTGCGTGACCGCAGAGCCCAAGGGACAACTGCTTGAGGCCGGTCACGCACGGCCTTTTTATGAAATGTTTTTTGAGGATTAGCTCCGTTCTTAAAGGCCCTTAGTGGACACCCTTACCGCCGGAGACGGAATTCCGTGAGGTAGGGGAGGTGTGACATTTTTAGGGCCGACCTTTTCTAACCCTTCCTTCCTTGTGAGAAGGCAGCATCGCTGCAGATGCTGGTTGTCCGAGGGAAACACCTTACTGCTGTCACACCCCTCTGCAGTCAGCAGTACGACTTCGCCCTCAGACCTTGAGTAGCTGCTTTTAGTCTCATCGTTCTCCAATCGACCTGCCTGGCATGGTAGGACCTGCAGGAACATGTGTTCCAGCCAGTATAGCTCGGTTGGGTCATCACGATAGGCAAGCCCAACCACCACGTCAAGGTAGCAGCTTCGGTCGAGCAAACACAAAACACAATTGTGTTTTGCGATCGATGAACATGGTTTTCTATTTCTCACGCTAATCGGCTCATCTAACGTTAACTGATTTTGAAGCCACTTAGGTACATGTTCCATAACCCTTGATTGCAAAGTCCGATTACTCCTCCCTACGTATGTCCACAAAAACATGTAAATTGATAAATGCAGTGGGATGTGATGTAATCATTCAAGCAACATTTGGGTCTATATGGAATCATGGGCTTAGTCTTTTCAATTGTAATCAGTTTTGCAGCGTAGTATGTTTTCTCTATCTCTGCTTTTAGTTGCTGTCTTAATATTAGACCATTTGATTAACCTCTAAATGGTAAACTGATAAAAACATTTTTTTCAGCGGAATGAAAAACAGGCTTTTGTCTTAACTGATTTCTACACCTATTGATGAATTTTAGTGGATAACCGTTTGAAATCAATGTTTCAGTCAAGAATTTTGCATCGTCTTCAAATGTATCCGTGGTGTAAATTTTTTGTGCCCTATTGAAGAGGCATTTTACCAAGCCTCACATGGGTTAACACACGAAGTAGGAAGTAATAACCAATTGCCCTTTTTAGACATACTGTTGATTCGAAGGAAAAACAGAACTATAAAGCGTTCAGTTTATCGAAGGTCAACCTGGACTGAGCAGTACTTAAATTTCCGCAGCTTTTATCCACTGCGACACACTACGTCACATTTTTCAGATCAATTACGTCTTCTCACTGTTCTGTTAAATGCTACTGATTATTTAAAGTGAACATTTGCATCGGATGATTATGAGGTTGTTGTAAATAATATTCGTTCGTAAAATAAGATACTATATCACAGAAAATTATCTTTGAATTATCTTAACTCTTTCTCAGTGACATCATGGGTTGCTTTCGTTATTGAAATAAGATGCTTTTGTAAAGGTTTCCATAAAGTCTACCTACAGTAGAATAAGAGTTTGACCGTGACCCCAAAACATACCCGTGTATCAGACTTCATGATTTTCGATCAGTTTGGTGGTTACAATATATTAATCTGAAAAAGAATCATATCAAAATATTGTGTATACTATCACTGCAGTAAACCGTACTAAATGACGCATTTTAACCGAGACTATTACCTGTCTTTCTTCTCATGTAGTAGATTCATCTTACATTTTTAAAAATTAAGCGGCGTAAGCGGTCTAATATACTATACGAACATTTTGCTGTATTTTAGAATAACAGTATATGATATCCGTGATCTCAAGTTCAGCTGATCCAATTTATGTTTTGCGGTAATTGGTTGAGAATATTGATTTATTGTTTCGAAAGTAATTTATAATATTCATTAGATCTAAATAATACCACTCCCAACTTTTTCTTATGTAGGGTGTATCGGACTCGGACTCCACTGTTCGCCCGTCAGCTTTACAATGTGATAGACTTTTGAAGGAAATTATCATGGAGACTGATATTTGTGACCTAACAGATATTGTCTTATTACTGAAAGAACGTATTTATACAAACAATCCGTATACTCGTCAGTTTATTGTTTCATGGGTAGGTCAGTTGGTATATTGGTTGATTTTTCTTCCTTACATTTTTCGGTATTAACTAAAGTTCATGAGGTACTGAACTTCTAACCAGCTCTTATACTTGATTCAGTAAACATTAAACTGCTTACATGCAAAGTAACAGAATAACAACATGAAACTCTACTCATCGTCTCACAGTTTGTGACTGATTAATTCCAGTTAACAAGCTTCAAGAGAAAAGATAGGTATAGAAATAGATTTCAAAAAATGTCTTGATATTTGTATTGAAAATCCTGATTTTGGTGTTGATTGATATTTGTTTGGAGTTCCGGATATTTCTCAATTGTAGAAATGCAGCCCATGCTCTGCTGATCCGCGCCCTCACATCTGCATCGGATCCACCTTTCTCGTCAATGATGCTACCTAAGTATGTCAAGGTTTTAACGTCCTCCAAGGCATTTCCATCAAGAGTGATTTGGTTGGCACATGTTGTGTTGTATCGGAGAAACTTGCTTTTCCGTTTATGTATGTTGAGACCTGCTGCTGCTGAGGCTGCTGCTACACTGGTCGTGTTCTCTTGCATTTGTTGTTGTGTGTGTGATGGAAGAGCCAGATCACCTGCGAAGTCCAGATCGTCCAGCTGCATCGATGCTGTCCACTGCATACCGTGTTTCCCTCCAGATATTGACTTCTTCATAACCTAGTCGATCACCAGGAGAAAGAGAAAGGGTGAGAGTAAGCAACCTTGCCTGACACTGGTATTCACCTCGATCGAGTCTGTCAGGTGCCGCCATGAACGATTTTGCAGTTTAATCTATCGTAAGAATTTCGTATGATATTGACCATCTTCTCGGGGACTCCGTAGTGTCGAAGAAGCCTCCACATTGTTGTCCTGTCCACGCTGTCAAGTGCTCTCTCGTAATCTATGAAGTTGATTTAGAGTGTTGAATTCCATTCAATTGATTGTCCCACAATGATCCGTAATTTTGCAATTTGGTCGGTACACGATCGATCCCTACGAAATCCAGCCTGTTGATCTCGGAGTTGGGCGTCTACAAAGTTCTTCATTCTGTTTAAAAATACCCTATTGAAGACTTCGCCTGGAATTGAGAGAAGAGTGATGCCTCTGTAGTTCTTACATTGCTGAGGTCGTTCTTCTTTGGTATTTTGATCAGGTATCCTTCTTTCCAGTCTGTTGGTACTTGTTCTTCATCCTAAATCTTATTGACCAGAATGTGGAATATTTTTGCAGTTGCAGCCACGTCTGTTCGTATTGTCTCTGCTGGAATGTTGTCTGACCCCACTACTTTGCTGCTCTTGATTTGTCTGATTACTATTCTGATCTCTTCAAATGTTGGTGGACCAACGTTGATTGGGAGGTGCGTGGTTGCTGCTTCGATTTTGGGTGGGTCCAGTCGGGTTATCTTGTCTTCGTCAAGTTTGTCAGTATCCCGAAGAATGGTCGTATTAAATTTTTGTGAAGTTGTCCAACCCGTTGTCCAGTGCTTCTTTAATTTCCTTTCCATTTTGGCGACCAGCAAGTGGTGATCTGAGGCTATATCAGCTATTCCCTTGTGTCTCACGTCTTACATGGTCCTTCTGAACTTTTTATTGATACAGATATGGTCGATTTGTTTGTGAATAGTGTGATCCGGTGAAATCCATGTAGCTTTGTGGTTGAATATTGTGCCGCCGATGACGATTTTGTTGAAAGCACATAGGTCTGCAAATCTCTCACCATTTTCGTTTCTCTCTACCAGTCCATTTCGTCCCATAATATCTTCATATCCAGTGTTGTCCATGCTAACCTTGGCATTTAGGTCTCCCATCAGAATGGTCAAATGGTTTGATGAGCATCTCTCGACGACTGACCGCAACCTCTCGCAGAATCGATATTTATAGTCGTCATTGTAGTCGTTGGTAGGTGCATAGCATTGGGTGACGTTGATTGTAATGCCCTGTTTCTTTGTTTTGAAGGATGCTTTGATGATCCTGGATTCGTGAGATTCCCATCCTATCAGTGCCTTTTGTGCTTGTTTGTTCAGCATCAGTGAATCTCTTTGTGCGTGTGTGAGAGACGTTTTCTTCTTCATGGCCGGAGTATGACAGAAACTCTCCTGAAGCTAGTCTTAGTTATCCAACCTGCGGCCAATGCGTTTCACTGATTCCAAACACCTCCAGGTTGTATGTTTTTACCTCTGCAGCAATTTGGAACGGTATTTTGGTCTACAAAATTGTTCGAACATTCGATGTACCTAAAAGAATGATTGCTTCGCTTGTGAGAAGAGGCGTCCGCCTTGTGACCTCAGAAGGAACTCGGCCTTCATCATGAGACGGCATGACTGTTGCGAATGAAGACTTTCTAACTTCCAAGACCAGAGTTAAAATGGTTTGAATTGATTTTTACGGTTAGCCTTTTTTAGCGAGTTAGTTTTCTAGAGGATGGGGTCACAAACCCCAAGCGCAACCCTCCTCCTTTATCTGGTCTTCTGACCAGCAGTTGCTTCAGAGTGGCTCCAGGTGGAGATTTCCTACATATTAGTAGCTATAAGAATCCAAACCTGGAACATCAGTTTGTGTGCAAAAGGGATTTGTGACACCCATATCCGTTCCTTGGGCATATATAACTTAGTAGGCTATATTATTTCAGTATTTTTATTATTTTCATATCCTGCATTTCTGTCATTTTTTCGTAAATTTTTCTGTTCATATTTTTCACTTTAAATATTTATGCGCTGTGTAGTTCTAATAATCTCTTGTGGTCATTATTTTAATTTTATTAATCCCAGTTTGACCTACTTCCAATTTTGCACTATGGACAAACTCTTTTGTCATTGTATTTTACTATTTTTCCACTAGTAGTAGTCCACCCGTCCACCTGCTATCTTTACCTATTATATACAAGTACATAAACTGTTTCTTTGTGATTTCGGACTCATAATTTTCCTTGATTGATTTATCATTTTCGTACAAATATTCGTGCATATGTGAGTAAAGCCTAATGACGATATAATTAAAAACAATAATGTTATCCTATATATGTTCTCATTTTCACAATGGGAATATTTGATAACTTAATAAACTCACAAATCCTATGTTTTCTAGTCGTGCTTAACTAACTTTTAGTGACTTTATTATTTGTGTTTGTGTACTGTTCTGAGTTGCTTCCAAATGTCAGGCAGTCAGTCAGTTACAACGTACAACTTCATACATACGTATATCAGTTCAAGTTTGCCATACCACGGTAGCACGAAGGTGCAGCTGTCGATTCAAATCCCATATTAGTTGAGGTAGTAGAAGTAATAGCAGTAATCAGAGAGACGAGAGTTTGAAAACTTTGGAAGTTTTTACTTTTTTTTCACTCGCAAAAGCTTCTAAACGTATTCATATTTTATCCGATATCAGTATTCCCTTACGTGTTTACGCATTTCCCGATTCCCTAATTAAGCATAATATTTGAAAGCAAAATTCGAACTGAAGTTATGATAAGAATTTTGGCCCTTGCCAAGTTACAGTAAATTATCGTTTTGGAATATTAAACTCCAGTAATCGTTCCATTCAAAACTTCTTTACGATAAATTTGACTAGTATCCATTATTGTCTTTATAGCATATCCACCGCCTGGAGACCTAGGTTTCCTGCCGGTCCCAAGCCCAGATAAAGGAAGAGGGTTGGGCAACTCTGCCCTGGAAGTTGGAAGGTCTTCATTTAAAAGAGTTATCACACCCCATGGTGCTAGCTGAGTTACTTTGGCAATTATGAGGCAGATGACTCCTCTGACAGCCATGGCAACTATAAATACATGGAGTATCCGCACAATGTGAGAGACCGGAAGAACTATTCAAGTAGCTACGGAAATGAGATACAAGCTGGTGCTGCTTGGAATAAGTGAGACCCATTGGACGCAGGTTGGACAACAGAGATTAGCTTCTGGAAAAATGCTGTTTTGCTCAGGCCATGAAGAACACATATACAAGGAGTTGTACTCATGCTATCCAAAGGTAGGTGTAGATTACCTGGTTGGGGTCCTCAAGACAATCGTAACCGGTAATTAGAGACTTTGAATCCAATGGCTCAAAATTGTTTGCAATTGTCCAGATGCATCCATTCTTTGTCTTCTCTCAAATTCTAGGGTTCTGAGTTCCTCATGGCATTTTTCTCTCTTTAAATTTATTGCACTGGGATATACTTCTGGAACCGTATTTTCGAGCCTAATCTTTTCAATTACCGCTGATACTTCTATCACCTCTACTACTTTGAGGTTTGCATGGAAAATTCGATCTATCTGTGCTGATGTGGTATGACAACTTGAACTGGTGTACGTACGTACTAGGTTCTATGTTTCAGCTAACTGACTTAGTGATATCGTTTCTCAGCATACTGCCTAGTTGTTATTGTACTGTACTTATTTTAATATTGGATTTGCCAGTATTTTGAACTTGCAAGTTAATTGTACAAATCTAGTATTTGAAATTCTACTCATGTTTCTTGTTAATCTGTTTAACCTCTTAATACTCAATACTGATGATTAGAATTCAGGTTTACGTCTTCGCTCTTAATGCTTCATGCCAAAAAATGCATTGCATTATTGCGTTAATAGTTTCTGTTTCCTATACTTTAATATATACTAGGTGTTAAGAGATTGGTTTATTTAATCTGAAATCAATCACATTAATATGACACGTTAATAACCTTTTTATTAATCAGATCACTACATTGTATGCTATACCTGGACTGAAGATTTCTGTTTACTTGCCGCAATTATTGGATGGGCTTTTCCGTATACTTGGCGATCCGAATCCAGACTTAAGAAGACAGTAAGAGTGGTTATTATTTTATGCTTGGTCAAATTAACGTTTTTATGCCTACGGATTTTGGAAAATTTTTAATTCGGATTATCTCAAAAAGATAAATTCTAAACAAATGTTTTTCTTGAAAGTTAACAATGTAATCAGTTCTTCAGTGTTAATCAAGTTTGCGATGTAGCTACTAAGCTAAATGATTAGAGTTTAGTGTACCGTAATGCATTGTTATTTTAACGTTCTAGATGTAGTTTTCAACCTTGTTGATGCAGGTTACAAAGGTAGAGTTGGGACAAGAATGAGATATATTCTTTCATGGAATCAAACTCACATACCTCGTTCGGGGTTGTGATTTTTCGTTTACAAGTTATAGGTATATGAGTCTAACCCAAGTTCTACAAGGGTATGTTCCAAACCCAATAGTTCATTAACAGTCTACATTACAGTTTTTGGGAATTATGGGTTTATTGGATGTCAGAGATACTTTCCGCTATTTTCAACAATCCAAGTTATGCTCTTAGTCGTATTTCAGTAATGAGAATAGGAAGAAACCGGCTACCATTTTGCATTTCTCTGCGTCCATCAAGTATGATTCGTGTATGTATTTTTCAATAGAACATCCTATCGCTGCAACATTCTGTGTTTAGAGCTGCTTCTAATCATGTCTACTTTCAAAATCTTTATCTGTTTATTGTTGAATGCGAAATAGTTTTTTCTTATCCATAATCGGCTATTGCTGTCACTAACACGGCGTTTTCAGAAGTGTATTTCTGAATATATTTAATGATTATCAAAGTATGTTTAGTTTTAGATAGACGGTATTTCTGTGAATTTCTTCTGTAGGGTTGTAAAGTGAATTTCCTTAATACGTCGGTTCATTTTTCCCCATTTTAATATAGAACCTATATCAAAAGATGTGAACATGCAGTGAAATATAATACTAAACAACCCTTCTAGATTGTAATCTAATTTCTGTTTCAACTACATAGTTCTTCGAATCTGGGTATATTCTGTTTGTAAAACTCCTTCATATACTAACTTGTATTGCCCCTTATATTTCGATATGTATTTTTTGCTTCAATTCAACTCCGAATACTCTCGTAGCGTTTTATCTCAAACTGAACTCTGAGATTTTCTTTTCAAAATACTATCTTCTTACTAATTCATCTACATGTAGACTGAGTTTTAAGTACCTAAGTAACTTTAAAATTGTTTTCATCACGAATCGATATTACCTACGCTAATTGGTCAATAAATAGTAGTCCATTTCATATCTAGTTTTTAGTGGAGTGCAAGCTCTACTAATTAGTTTGAAATCGAGTCCCCAATCTAAGTGACTGCAAATTGGAGTGTTAGTGTTATATTACTACAAATTTTTTAGTTCTATAAGAAATTGATGTCGATCCAAATAGCTGAGTCGTGACTTCTGTAACCGTGATGCTTAGTGACGAGTTCAGATTTCGCGGTGTTCCAATACACTTTAACTGTTTTATTGGGATCCTTTGGTTGATATCTAAAGACTTAAGGGTGATAATGCATTCATTACGTGTCATTCAATGTCGTTAGTAAGTTTTGCGCTCTCACTTGCTGATTCATAGTTTACTGAGACTATGGATTCAGTGGCTCTTAATTCCTCACTACGTATTATCAAGTTTTCAGTAAATATGACTTAGTGATTTAATAGATTTTTATAAGGATTTTAGCTTATTCTCTCTTCCTACAATTTATATTTCGTTTTGATTTGCTTTAGATGCGAAATGCTTTTGACAGATTTACTCAAAGAGATAGAAACTAATCCAAATGAAATTGCACTAGATTCAATGATTAACAGTTTAATCGTACACTGTCGACTTTCAGCAACAGGTTAGTTGTTTGTGTCATGTTTGACTTTTAATGTATTGGTGGATATTAACTTTTTATTGAGTATTTTTGTTTTGAATATTATTGTAGTTTGATAGAGCTATCAGTTTTAACTAGCTGTCCAGTATTTCAAGAAGTTGTGCTCAGTCAGTTACAACGTAGAACTTCGTACGTACGTACATCAGTTCATGTTGCCATACCACGTTAGCACAGAGATATAATCGTCAATTCAAATCCAACAATAGTACAAGTAGTAGATGTATTAGCAATAGTCGGAGAGGTTAGGATCAGAAGATATTATTCAAGAAGTAGAACCTAGTGAAATAGACTTAAAAATATAAAGATAAAGTGATGAAGAATTAAAAAGTTTAGGATTTGAGAGAACACAATGAATGAATGCACCGACACCGTTGCAAACTGTCTTGAGCCATGTCATTCAGGGTCTCTAACCGTCGATTACTAACATCTCGCGGACCCCAACCAGGTAGTCGACACTTACTGGCTTGTCAGTGACTTCATGGATTTGTGCCATGCCTTAGTCCCGTCGCCCCTAACTTTCGTCAATCCTATTCCTACACCGTAAAATATAGCTCGTCGCGGTAGTCAGTAGTTAGGCATACGTAACACTTGTCCCAACCACATCAACTGATGAAGTTTCGCTACTTCATCTATTGATTTGCCATCGTTACCTAGAACTCGTTTCCTAACGACATCATTGCTTATAAAGTTATCCCAGGATACACGAGCAATGCTTTGGAGACACCGATGATCGAAGACTAGTAACCGCCGACAGTTCTCTACTCTCACTGGCCATGTTTGACAGCCATAAAGTGGGAAGGAGGGAACCACTGCACAGTACACTCGTCCTTTAGTCAGCAAACGGATATCTCGCCTTCTCCATAAGTGACACAAGTTGGCGAAAGCCAATCGAGCCTTTTGTATCAGTGCTGAGATTTTGTCAGACACAAGGCCATCAGCACTGATGAGATACCCAGGATTAGTGAAGCGTTCTACACGTTCGACTATTTCACTCCCTATCACTAGTTGAGGTGCCGGTGCAACCAAATCTTGAAGCAACATTTTGCATTTCGGCGTGGAGAAATACAAATTGTACTAACCAGTTCCATTTTGTCACTTTAAACATGGTTTTTTTGGTGGTGCAGAACAAATATCTTTGTTGCCTTTTTCATAACAAACCTAATTATCTCTGCTTTGTATTGCATACTCTTCGTCACAAAATTATACTAATCTGTAATAAAAGAAAAGTCTGTTTAATGAAATCCTTTTATAGATATTCTTCAGAGTTTATATTATCTGTATATTTAAGGTATTTATATTTACTGTTTTACTGGAAGCCGCAACCGGATGTTTTCATTCCAAGTTCCTTTAACACTGTTGCATCTAGTTCAGCAGTGCATTTAAAGTGTTATTGTTAAAGTATTCAAGTTCTTATTACTGTTATACCTGTTTATCTGATGCATAGATTTAACTTATTGTACCTGTAGAATTCATTGCTGCTAACACTCAGCAGAATATTTTTTGTCATTTAATTTATGTATTGTGGTCAAGATTCAATTCATGCTGATCGTAGATCCTTGTTTTGTGCCTTTTAGACTATTTAACTAAACCTAATTAGCATACTCCTCGATTTCTTGTTTGCTGTTATACATGATTATCCAGAAATTCGTTAATTGTACACCCGCTGGAGTACAAATTTTACCACAGAATACATTTTTTTAATTGTTAAGTACAAAACAGTTTAGTATACCTTTGCTTGTACTAATGAATATATCTTTTTACTCCTCATCTATGTATTATTTTTCTGATCTATACAGTACCATGGATTTTTTCGTGTTACTTTAGCTTGTGCCTTGGCTGACATTGCTTTAAAGCCATCATCTCCACGTAGCTCCCAGTTTTCTAATCTCATCAATTCATCTCTTGTTGTGGATACATTGGCTCAAAGTGTTAGTCTCACACAAAGTGCTCAAAACGCTTCTGATTCATGGTCCTCAAAAAGCGGAAATATTTGTAACGCACCAGAACAACTGAGACAACGAACGGCACTGAAGTGGATAAAAACATTTGTTGAAATAGATCCACATCATATGCTTCCATATGCTTCAGGAATTATTGGTGCTGTTCTTCCCTGCTTTATGCTTTGTGGACCATCTGACGCTATACAGGAAAGAAAAGGTTTGTTCTTTACTCAATAACACATTTTCGTCCGTAATTATTACAATTTTGTTTTGGTTGTGGCGCTTTCATAATTCTTCCAAACAAACTTCAGTTATAAGTGAAGTATTCGAATTTATCCATGCATGACTCATGGCTTGTCCTTTTGACCTCGCTCAAGGTCAGAAGAACAATGAGAGCTCTACAACCAGTTCAGAGAACGAAACTCCACAATCATCCACCTGAGCTACAAATTCTATCCACCATTTCAATTTCAGCCTTGTATATATCTGTTTAGATAAATCGTGGTTTTATTCTTGATTTCCTGAAAACTCATTCTTTTGAGTTTCGCTTATCTTCTGGTCCATAAAGTAGTCATGTGTGTACCCAAAATTTTAAAGCACTCCTTTATTTTCAAATGAGAAAACAAAGTTATGTAAGTTTTCTATTTAGGAATTAAGTTAACTTTTTGTACGTATCAAGCTTTCATAAAGTAAAATACATAAGCAAACCTACTTTCATGATGAACAGTAAAATACAGATATATTTGCTGTCGTTTCAAATGAATTCATTCTTGAAATACTATCGAGTATCACTATCATTTCTCTGAACCGCTCATCATATGTATTCGGCTATGAAATTTTCTATTTTCCCTTCTGTCTCATCAATCGCCAACTGTATATGTTTTAAAAGTTGGCAATTATCCTCTCAATGTACAGATTGTTCCTGAGTTCTAAATGATAAAATTTTCTTTTTTCTAGTCGTCGTGTGTAAAAAGTTAGGTTTATATCTTATCATCGAGTTATGTATATGCATAAGGTGAATTTTATCGTCTTAGTTTCTTACTTTTGTAATTATTCTAATTATTGTTCATTCAAAGTTGCTCTCGAGACAGCTGTGTGCATAAACGAAACACTTTTGAAGGCTGTTAGATTATTCAATTCATGTACAGTAAATAATTTGGATTCATGCGAATCAAAAGCTCGCAATAAATTGGATTCGCGCAGTGTCTCATTTAATTCAGGAAACCAAACGGAATCTTCAGTCAAATTGTAAGTTTAAATGCTCTATATATTTATGTATGAAGATAAATTCATAACTCAACCTAAAATACTTGAATATTCTTTGTCGATTTTCCAAAGATATATGGTTATTTAAATGACAAGCAATCAGATTTATTTGTCTGTAAGCAGGTATTTGGTTATACAAACGCAGCAAGATCATTTATGTCTCGGTAGGCGCGCAAGTTGCTGAATAGTATACATGATAGATAGGTGGTCTAAAAATATACGCATAAAGTTAAACCACTTCTTAGTATCCGTACTATGTACTGTGAGAATAAGGTAGGATTTAATTCCAGTAAGTTGGTAATCTAATTACTAAGTGATCCCATTCCTATTCAACTTAGTCATAGACATACTTTTAGAGATAAAATTTACATAGTAGCTTCAATAATACTTCGACAAATAACTAGAGCCCGTGAAGAGCAGACTCAAAAAAACCAGGCTGGATACAAACCTGGACATGTTTGTATAGACCACATAAGGAACATAGACTCACATTTCAGCGTCTGAGGAGAGTTGTATTCTTAGATCGTAAAATGGCATTTAAATTTGTTGATCGTGAGGTTTGTAATTAAAAGGTGTAACAAGGAAGTACATTTACCCTATACAAGCTGTCTAACTGTCATCGGAATTGGTTACTTGAGTGGTGTTTGTCATTGTTCTCCATTTTCTCCACTCTTATCCAACTTTGTCATTGACGTGCTTTTAGAGACGGCACTTAAATCGTCTAACTTTTCAAAAGCTGAACTTTCACCAGAAGACTCACTTGTGAACTTAGAGTACGCTGATGACATAGTCCTATTCGATGAAGATTTTGACGAAATGTAGTCTTCTGAACACCTTAAGCAACAATGCAAGCATGTTCGTTATGCTATCCTCCCCATCGAAATGCAAAATGTTGCGTCAGGATCGGGTTGTATCAGTACCAGAACTAGTGATGGGGAGTGAAGCAGTTAAGCGTGTTGACCGCTTCACTAATCATTGGGATCTCATCAAAGCTGATGGCCTTGTGTCTGGCAAAATATCAGCACCGATACAGAAGGCTCAACTGGCTTTTTCTAACTTGCGTCATTTGTGGCGTAGGCGAGATATCCGTCTGCTAACCAAAGGAAGGGTTTACAATGCAACAGTTCGCTCATCCTACTATACGGGTGTGAAACATGGCGAGTAAGAGTAGAGGATATTCGTAGGCTACTTGTATTTGATCATCGGTGTCTTCGATGCATTGCTCGTATATCCTAGAACAATCGAGTAGGCAATGCAGTTGTTAGGACATGAGTACTAGGTAAGGATGGCAAGCCAGTTGATGAATTAGTGAAACTTCATCAGTTGAGATGGTTGGGACATGTGTTCTATATGCCCAATCACCGACTGCCTAGACGAGCGATGCTTTGTGATCTAGGAGTAGGTTGGAAGAAAGCTAGGGGCGGCCAGACCGAAACATGGCACAAATCCATGAAGTCACTGACAAGTGGACTGAGCCGTGTTGGTAGGTGTAGACTACCTGGTTGGAGTCAGTGCAATGATGGTAACTGATGGTTAGAGACTGAGTGACATAGCTCGAAACCGTCTGCAATGGCGCCGGTGCACCTATTCTTTATGTCCCCCCAAATTCTAATCTGAACTTCTTATGACCGTCATCTTTCTCGTCTCAAATCTATTTCACTGGATTATACTTCTTGAATAATATCTTTGGACCATGATCTTTCTGATTACTGCTCATACTTCTACTACCTCAACTACTGTGGGATTTGATTCGACAATTGCATCTTTGTGCTATCGTGCTATGGCAACTTGAACTGATGTACGTACGTACGATGTTCTCCGTTGTAAGTGACTGACTTACTAAGTGATCAGAATCTTTTTTGATTGACATTTAACAGGTAACTATGTCGGTGATTATTCCTTGAAGTGTACGTATATTTTTGTATTGTTTGCCTGAGAGTACAGTTGTTGATATCTAATTTACACTTTTTATTTATATTACCTGCAATGTGTTAGAATTCGTCATTCGTCCATAAAAAGTCTGAAATTTCCTCAATATTATAGGACTTATTCTAACTGTATATATTATCATACGTAGCTGTGTTGTTTCTGTGTAGTTCTCTATTAGTTTTCGATCCATGATTTTCCTTTTTCGCAGAATTGTGACGTTAATGACGCATTTCCTGAAATTTTTGTTACAAGTTTTCAGTATAGTTTTTTTGTCTTTAATAAAAGACAACATGGTATAAAGAGCGAGTGCATAGGTTTTCTGTACTCAATCAGATATCCTTGACTATATAACTTACCTTAATTTTTTATAGTTTGCAAGTTGAAAATTCAACTAAGCGGTTCGCAAATACAGCTCAAAACTCTACAACAGATTCACTATCTAGCGAACAAAACAGTTCACAAATTTTATGCACAGATGCAATTTTAGAAGTTACATTTCAACTTCTTAATAATTCAAGTTTATTAACTCGTCTGGCTGCACTACGTTGGATTACTGTACTTGCAGAAGTTTGTTCAGCTGAGGTGTTTTCGCAGGTTGATCGTCTTCTACCAGAAATGCTCAAACTAGTTTCTGATCCTGCTGATGAAGTAAGTTATGCAGCAAGTGTTATAAATCTTCCTCTAGTAAACCCAACTATTCCTGGTGCTTAGCATCCTCTGACAACAATACACTCGACAAGTCCCCAAATCAGAACATTATTGAACAGGAAAAGATTATATTCCAAACATCAAGGTTAAATGGAAGTAAGAAGCCGAAGCAAAGCCGAAATAAGAACAACTTTAGTATCTTTGTTGTTTTTACATGAGAAGCTTCTAGAGTGTTCTCCAAGTATCTACTAGTGCTGATTGAGTAAGAATTAGACAATCAGCGCGCAGCTAACGCAGTCATACTTTAATTCATCTATGTCCCGCTAGCAGTAAGAATCAGTGGAATTGTTTCTTTAGAATGACACTAGTAATTTCGTATTAAATTAGCCTATAATGTTTCTCACATTTTTTTAGATGGTGCATTCTACTATATCGTTGATTGGAAAACTCAGTCAACACCATGATATTGTTGGTAATAATTATCACAACAAAGATTCTGTCATTTTACCTCAAGATCTTCTCAAGTTACTTCATGATCCGGCTGCAGTCAATGGACAAAACGATAGTCAGATTTCTGATTGTCCAACGGAAATTTCATCTCAAGAATTATCATCGTCACCATCTACTCCAAATACATTTTGTTTACAATTTCTTTTGGACCTAATCGAATTGTTTAACAAGGATTCAGAATTATTACGGAAACGTGGTGATATGATTATTACGTAATGAATTTTTTAGTTCAATTTTAATTTTAATATATTTTAAGATGAAACAAACTGTTGTGTCATATAAAAATCCCGACCGTAGCTGCTACCTTGACGTGGTGGTTGAGCTTGTCTATCGTGATGACCCAACCGGTCTATATTGGCTGGAACATATATCCCTTTAGGTCCTGCCAATCCAAGCAAGTCGAGTAGAGGGCGGTATCACTAAAAGCAACAACTGAAGATCTGAGGGCAAAGTCGTACTGCTGACTGTGGGGAGGTGTGACGGCAATAAGGTGATTCCCTATGTTAGTGGGACATAGGTGGAATTAAAGCATGACTACGTTGCTGCGCGCTGATTTTCTAATTTCCTATCCAATCAGCGCCTGATCGATTCTTAGAGAACAGAGTAGAAAATTCTTGTGTTGTTAACTGCAAGCTGATTGGCTAAATCTAATCCAGTCGACCACATGAATTACTATCCAGAAGCTTCTCATGAAAATACTATAAAGAATCTAACGTTGTATCTATTTTGCCTTCGCCTTCGGCTTCTTATTTCCATTAACCTTGCTATTTGCAATTGTTGTAACGCATGCCTAGATAATTCCCGGCTAATTCCTACTGCTTAGTATTCTCTGACCTCAATACACTGGACAAGTTCCAAAGAATCACAAAGACGGTGGAAGAGGAAAAGATTATATTCCAAACAGCAAAGTTAATGGAAATAAGAAGCCGAAGGCGAAGGCAAAATAGATACAACGTTAGATTCTTTATAGTGTTTTCATGAGAAGCTTCTGGATAGTAATTCATGTGGTCGACTGGATTAGATTTAGCCAATCAGCTTGCAGCTAACAACACGAGAATTTTCTACTCTGTTCTCCAAGAATCGATCAGGTGCTGATTGGATAGGAAATTAGCAAATCAGCGCGCAGCAACGTAGTCATGCTTTGATTCATCTCATAGTTGTGATTGTCTTATCTGTCATAGCCAGTTATGGGATTTTTTTATTTATGCAGGGTACACACAACCATCATCCATGATTTATGAGGATGTGATGAGCCAATCACAAGAAGGCCATTTGATAACCTGCAAAAATATTCTAGAGGGCGAATTCATATCATTAATCAAGAAACGGCTTCCCTTTCTAAGTAGGGTATATATATATATATATATATATATATATATATATATATATAGTCGAGTATTTGCATATATTATTCGGTAGCCAAATAGCCTTTCTCTTCCGCTTCTGCCTTCTCGCTTAATTAACCAGTTTTTGGGTGTTAGGCAGTATAGCAGTGAGATCTTGTACTCTGCATACCATAATACCTGCAGCATATAAATTCTACTTAGTCTTAGACTTGTCAAACACAGTGTCCATAATATGTAGGTTTACCAAATTGTTATTGTATTTATTTTCGTTTTTAATGTTTAAACAGTGATCTCTGTCAAGTTCTTGGTGCTGATACGGTGTACTGCACCATTTCAACAATTATTTCTTATATTAAACCATTGGAATCTGCGTTTGTACTGGTACAAGCGTTGAATCGAATACTTTTAACTCAACCAGTGTTACATAATTTCCGTAAACAGTTACGTTCTATTAATACGAAGGTAAAGAACGATTGATGTTCATTTTCATTTATGAATATTGGTATATTTTCACCGAGAAGTATTAATCAATAAATCTATAAATCTATTAGTTTATGGTTCTGCTAAATGTTTTTTCATAAGATTCCAATGCTTATTCACATTCCACTGTTGAAGGGTTTTATTTGGTTTTCTTTTATCCACACTGATAAACTTCACCTAATAATTCTTAATTGAAATAAACTAGTTTTTAAATTGTATATACTTCCCGGAAAATATCGATATATACCTCGAGTTAATTGCATATATATTCCCTTCAATCAATACTGACTTAAAAGTAGACTACAAAAATGCAACACCGAAAATTGAGTGCTTAATACGTTGGAACCGTTGTTCATTCATTCATAAATTGCCTAAGCCAAGTTAACGAGCCAAACATCACTCAGATTTTTTGTTAGATAAAATCGACAAAAGTAAACTATAAGCACACTCATTCATACTCAATTAGGAATGCACATAACTTATTGTCTGACTTAATGTGGTGTGATTCATAATATTACTATATGTTCATTAGTAAGAACCTAATATGTTCCTTTTTGTGCATAGCTCAAAAGGCGTGCAATTGCACTGTGGTTGCTACTAGTTATCGAAATGAGTTTAAATCTTCCAGAATTCTCTCGAATATAATAGCACTCAATCAATATGGTATTTAATTGCATATGCTTAACTTCTAAATGATTCAGCTGTTTTTTTTGTCAAGCTTGAATTTTAATTAATTCGAGATAATAAAACCCAACACTGATTAGCTTACCATCGGCCTGTTAGTGTAAATCTTCTGATTAAAAAAAATTATAGTCTTACTGATCGCTCATGAATATACATTTTACATCACGTCAACAATACTTGATATTGAGGGATAATCCTAACAAACAATATCTCCCTATCACGTGATAAAATGGAATAATGAGTGGTGTGTTAAATAATCACAGCCTTTTGTTATTCTACATAATACTCAATTTATGTAGTTATCTAACATAAAAACATGCTAAAATAATATTATTATGAAATACATTTGTCTGCAGATTATCAGTTCAGTTTATACAGTAATCCAAACGACTCTGCCTTATGATACTGCCAATACGTTAAACATGCCACATAACTGAGTTCAATTCTCGCATCGTTTTATAAATATTCTTGTTTATTTACGATAAATTATTAAATTCGAAGTATTTGTTTACTTTCCTGTCTTATTTCACCTAACAAATATCTGCTTTCTCTTTATCCAATGTGTACATGTTTTAGGCTCAATGTCAGTTGTTTGAGAAACTTTATCGTGCTTGGTGCTATAATCCTGTTTCTCTATTAGCATTATGCATGCTGACTGAGAACTATAAACATTGTAGTCGTTTAGTGAAATCGTTGTATCCTTTTTTCAATAAAAAAATGAAGGGAATTTCAACAAATTGAATTTAGTTTTTGATTAGCTTTTTCCAAACAGCATATTCATTTTATGAAATAGTTTTTTAATGAATTATTCCTAAACAGTACGGAATTATATTTTAATACTTAAAAGTACGCTTGTAAACGTGTTGTGAGTTCACGTCAAATAGCGCGTAGCAATTATTTGTCCAATCGTTGAATTCTTTTCAGCGACAGTATGATTTAGGGTACGATACGACTTACCCTACACTGTTTCACTAAGTTTGATGAAAAAACATATTTTCCAGTGAATTTTGAGAGAAGTTGTGGACCTAGCAGCTGTGCAAAGAATTGTAGGTCGCCCTGTTAGCCCTACCTACTGTTTGCAGGGCAAGTAAACTCCTTTGAGTAATAATCCTTGTTGACACAACGAGATTTATCATTTTCTAATAAGTAATATCTTTCGTTATCGTATCCTAATAATATGTAGAAGTGTATTTTATTAATTTCATTTATTTGTGCGTTAAAATGCACGTTTTTAAATGACAAAATGTTTAATTTCATGGTACGTCTCAAAAAGTTGTAAATTTTCGAAAAACTCATATGGTTGATAATCGCTTATATACGATTGTTCTCTTATGTGTTGTTCGTAAAAATAAATATAATAGCCTACTTGTATTTTAATAATTGAGGATTAATAACAGATTTGGTAAACAATAATATGTTAACCGAAATGTAGTTAATTCAAATAGCGAATGAATATCTATGTAAGGTTGTGCGTTCTGCTTGTTGTGTTTTATACTATGCTTTGGATTTATTCCTTAACAGTATTATATCGTTTTTAACTAAGCGGGGATATTGTTATTACTGTTGAAATTCTCTGTGATATGGATCAACTAATTCAAATGATAGAGTCACCTATATTCTCCAGTAAGTTTATTCATCGTTGATAATTTCAAGAATTTTTTAAATTAAACCACCTACTTATATGCCTTTTCTCATCTCATATCTGTCTACACCATACTGTATTATACGGTTTCAAAGTTACTGTTTAATCTGATCAAAGGAGGTTATGTAAGATATGTAACGGTTATTTTGCTAAAGTTGATTAGATGTTAGTGGATTTTGTCTTGACGGTTCAGTTCTAACAAAAATCTAGTGATGTAGTTGACTAGTGCGATAATCATAACATCGTTCAGAATGTGAGCATGATATCGTCACCTATGCCAATCATATTTATCTTCCTTACATTGTAGTCATCCATATTTCTAACAATAATCTAATTAACTGAATGCTCTTGTATAATATATCTTCATAACGTTATTTGAAACCTGATATTTGTTCCAGATAATTTGGTTCATCTAGTTAGAATCGCAAAATCAATCTGTATTTCTAGGTGGTTTAGCATATATATATGTATATATATGTTATAAACCTCAAAATATTCACTGAAAATTAAAGTATAATCAGATCACAATGCTTAATTTTTCAGGTCTTCGGATGCATCTACTTGATAAACGATTCAGTGCTGATCTTCGCGAAACTTTATATTGCTTACTTATGTGTCTTCCACAAACAGATGCTTTTCAGACACTTTGGCGGCGCTTACAATGTTTGCCACCAGTGGAATATATTTCAGATAATCCAGCGTAATCACTATTTTTATTTAATTCCTGTTTTATTGTAAATGCTATTTGCGAGTATAAGATCTAGAACGCTATCTCATAAAATATTGACGTGGGATGTTAATCAAATGTTGAGTATGACCTATGTGGTATAGCAAGTACTCATCCAAATACAGCTGGATCTGGTCAACATTTTATTCTCCAGCGATCTTTTATGAGTTTTTTTTTTACCTCATAGATGTTTTAAAACGTTGAGTCTTCTAACGAGATACAAGGTAGACATTTTTCCATTAAATAACGTGATAACCAACTCTTTGTTCTTTTGTACTGAAAATCAAGTTAAAAGAATGCACTATTAAGAGTAGGTATTTGTTCAAATTTATGCGTGTGTTATACAAGTTGGTGTGGTTTTTCGTCGACTTGCGAAATTTTGTGTGTTACTGAAAGCTGTTATCAATTAAATTAGTTTTCGATCTATAGTTTACTGTACACTTGACTTTATGAAGAATGTAGATATCTGTTCTGCTACCTACTAACAGAAGGTGATGTGATATTTCACGTTTTAATGAAGTGAAGCTCACTTAAGTGTAATACATGTTTAGTACAGTAACAAGCTTGTCTTAGCAGATTGTTCTTCATTTAAATACTACATATTGATTTCATCATCTTGAATGGGATTTCAATCGTGAACTAATATTTATGAAATTAAGGTATACATTTTAAAACCATTGCTTTGTGTTAATTTACTCTTTTAAGTAGTCGACCTTCAAAAAGTCCCCAGTCTGGACAGAATCTAGTTAATGTGTACATCAACTTTAATGAGTTATTTGATTACTTTCATTCAATTCAGAAGCAATCTGATGAATATCGTTTAATGAAAATGGTAAGTTACCACAAAGATGGAGCACAATTACAAAATCAAAGTTGCTGTACAATATTAAATGAAAACCGTTCAAATAGAGGTAGTCTTGGACATGATTGTAATAAGCTGGCTGTGTCCAATGAAAATCCATCAGATACTATATATTCAACGGATATTCAAAATAAAATTGGTTCCAAAACCAAAGTTTGTTCAGCTAATGATTATCTTATTGAGGTAAATTTATTTGCTCTTTATGACCTAATTATTTTTCTGAATTAAGCAATGTTAATCATAGAGATGCTTCCAGTAAAAGCAGTAAGAACATCTCCAACTATGACAGCAGATATAATGAGTTCTATTTTTATGTAGGAAATGGTTTTATTAAGATTATAGTGATGTTTTCTTGTTGGTCCTCAATGAGAACTTATGGTTATTTTTCGCAACCGGTTACGTTGTTGGACATCTTACTCAAAGTACTGAGCTACATTGATATATCATTGTCACTTATGTTAGAGATCGCGCTCTATGTCATCAGTATATAACGATCAGTTCCAGAGACAACAAAATCATTTGGTTACCATTTGATGATTTTATTCCCTAAATGCCCTGGTACGGTTGAGAGTGAAACGAGTCCGCTGTCCCTCTTGAAATGCTTTGATAGGACAATTCGTATACAGCTTCTGCCTGGGACGATGGCGTATTTCGAGAAATTTGAGAAGACGAAAAGTGAATTTCCGGCTCTAAAATCGGGTAAATGGGTACGAAGGATCTACCTAGAGGAGTCGGAAAATCGTCATTCCAAACCAATATTGCACGTAGGCTCGAAGATCCAGAGAGAACAAATGATGTTTGAGACTATTGTTGGTCATTGGCTACCATTTTTCCGCTGCCGTGTGGATTAAACCTCTCAGTCAGTCAGTCAGTTACAACGGAGAACTTCGTACATGGGTACATAAGTTCAAGTCGCCATACCGCATCAGCACAGAGACGCAACTGTTAGTTCAAATCCCATAGTGGTAGTGATAGTAGAAGTACTAGCAGTTGTGAAGAAGATTAATGTTCGAAGATATGATTCGAGAAGTATATTTCAGTGAGATAACTTCAGAAAGAGAAAGGTAGAGGTGATGAAGAATTCCGAATGTTAGCATTTTAGAGAACACAATGAATTAATGCACCTGCGCCATTGCAAACGATTCTAAGCCATGTCATTTAAGGTCTCTAACCATCGGTTACTATCGTCTCGTGGACCTCAAGCAGGAAGCCTACATCTACCAACATGACTTAGTCCACTTGTCAGTGACTTTATGGATTTGTGCCATGTTTTTGTCTGGCCGTCCTTAACTTTCTTCCAACCTACTCCTACACCACAAAACAAAGCTCGTCTAGGCAGTCGGTGGTCCGGCATACGTAACACATGTCCCAACCACCTCAACTGATGAAGTTTCACCACTTCATCAATTGGTCTGTCATCCTTACCTAGAACTCGTTTCCTAACGACAGCACGAGCAATGCTTCAAAGATATCTATAATCGAATGCTGGTAATCTACGGATATCTTATACTCTTACTGGCCATGTTTCACAACCGTAAAGAAGGACGGAGCAAAATACTGCGTAATACACTCGCCCTTTGGTTAGCAAACGGATATCTCGCCTACGCCATAAGTGACGCAGGTTGGCAAAAGCCAATCGTGCTGAGATTTTGTCACATACCAGGCCATCAGCAATGATGAGACTATCGAGATAGGTGAAGCGGTCAACACGCCCAACTACTTCACTCCTTATCACCACTAGTTCAGGCAAGCCAATCGTGAAGCAACATTTTGTGGAGAACCGTATCCTGAACATGCTAGCATTAGTGTTTAGGATGGTCCAAAGACTGCATTTCGTCAGCGTCTTCAAGCCATATAGTAGCTTAATAGCATTCCGATAGAGAAATGGGAATAATACTTATAACAAGCCATTACTATGAAAAACTGAGCATTATAAGTAGGTTAATAGAAGCAAATATGATGGGTAAGTGAAAAATGTGTTTTATTATCTGAATGGTACGACATCAGTTTGATCTATTTTGAGTTATGTTTTCTCGTGTCGCTATTTGACTGATTAGATTCGTGTACGTGCAGTTCACTTGCCCGAACTAAAATAAATGGAGTGATATTTGGACTTGTAACCTACTGATAATAGTTTGTACACATTAACTACCAGCTCATTGATCCACTAACCCTCACACAAAGTTTCGCTCAAAACTGTTAGTAAGAATCTGCACTTGATTACTCTTACCATCATTTAGCTAAATGACGTATGATGTGCTGTTTAGATTAGCTAGTGATTAAGAGCGTATGTTTGTAGCCGAGTTGTATAACAGGATCTATCAGTAAATACTACCACATGGTGTTTTTCCTCTTGTCAAATAATATCACTCCTACTTTCTAGCATATGTGCAGAATCTTTTGTTGAATAATTTTTTTAAAATGTGAATTCGTTGGTATGTTTAGTCTGGTAACATATTTCATTGTATTATTGGAATACATTCACAAGTAAAGTCGATTTTTCATCAGTACTACTGTTGATATATACCAAGGTGCCTACTGTTCAGCTAAAAAAATATTTTTTGTATTTTTTTTCAAACATCTTTCTAGAGTTTCGCAAATCTTGGAATAAACATTGACTATGGCGTCCCGTTAAATATCGTTGATTAGTTGGTTTCTTCCGAATTGCTTGAAAGGGGATGCTTTTTAATTGCTTTTTGGAATTTTTATCTTCTTTGCTTACAAATAACTTTAGGTAGTCACATTTGTGTATGTGCCATGTCAAATTATAATTATTTTATAGTGATTGAACATATATATTTACAGTCATTTCATTTGTCCTAACTCTTCCCTAATTGTTAAATATGATTTTTATTGATTTCCAATATGACCGGATATTCCTGGTGTTTTTTAAAACAGATTGTTTTCATTTTCACACTACCGACGTTTTTCTTTTTTATATAGACTTGCTACTCTATGTTGTAGGTCACTTATTAGAGACGAAGTAGCTTCATTTATTTATTGTTGTATTTCGAGTAGATTAAGCACAAAACCAGCGGGACCGTAAAGTGCATATGTGTGTATATGAGATCGATCGTTAGGTTTGATTTTTTCATATTGCCTTTCGAATTTGTCATTCATGTTTAAAGCTTCCTCCTCCAAGTTTAATGGTTACGACTTTAAATGGATGAAAAAGAGCTGAGTTCTTTTAAGGTGAATAGCCTAAAATAAAAAGATGGTTTTTAAGTGATTATCGAAATTCAGGACCTTCTTTACTAACACTGGGAAATAAATTCATCACTGATATTTTGAGATCTAGCGAACTGATCTAAAAAATATTCCTAAATCTAAGAAGAATTTGTACTTGTCTGTTTTATTAGTAATTCAACCAGATTCTCAAATGTCATAGCATCAAGTCTAGAGGTAATTGTTCAGTTTTGTTTATTTGTAGTTACTTTCAGCTACTCTAAAGACCATCAGAGTTAGCCAGTTCATCAGATTTAGACTCAGAAAAATGAAGTTAACTGATAATTCATCGTAATTTTACGCGAAGTATTCTGTATGTCATTGCAGGAGCTTGATTTTAGCTAGATAAACTGAATTGTTTTGTGTCATTTCTCCAACATCTAACAATTTCGATCCAGGCTTGTAAGTATAAAATACTGGTACTTATCATTCAACTCTTTGTTTAACACTGTAATAAACGTGTTGAACGTAGACGGCTCAAAGATAATCTTATTGTATTTTTTTTATTTTCAATCAGCATAAACTCATATCATACAGTAGGAATCATTGAGAAACGCTAGTATGCATGGACCATACAGGTTACTCAGAAATCCAAATCTGGGAATTTTAATAAAACTCAATCTTTTTCTCAGTCAGTTACAATGGAGAAGTTCGTACACGAGTACATAAGTTCAGGTCGCCATACCGCATCACTACATAGATGCAACTGTCAGTTCAAATCCCATAGTGTTGGGGATAGTAGAAGAATTACTGGTAATGGAGAATAATAGGGATTGAAGATATTATTCAAGAAGTATAATTCAGTGAGACAACTTCAGAAAGAGAAAGGTAGAGGTGAAGAATTCTGAAGACTAGAATTTGAGAGAACACAAAGAGTGGACGCACCTGCGCTATTGCAAACGATTTTGAGCAATGTCAGTCAAGGTCTCTAACCATCGGTTACTTAAGTCTCGCGGACCCCAACTAGTTAACCTACATCTAACAACATGACTTAGTCCACTTGTCAGTGACTTTATGGATTTGTGCCATGTTTTTGTCTGGCCGTCCTTAACTTTCTTCCAACCTACTCCTAAACCACAAAACTAAGCTCATCGAGGCAGCCGGTGGCCCGGCATACGTAACACATGTCCCAACCACCTCAACTGATGAAGTTTCAATCTTTCATCAATTGGTCTGTCATCCTTACCTAGAACTCTTTTCCTAATGGCACCATTGCTCACTTGGTTGTCCCACGATACTCGAGCAAAGCTTCTAAGACATCTATGATCGAATGCTCGTAACCTACAAATATCTTCTACTCTTGCTGGCCATATTTCGCATCCATATAGGAGAACGGAGCGAACTGCTGCGCAGTACACTCGTCCTTTAGTCAGCAAACGGATATCTCGCCTTCGCAGGTCAGTGAAAGCCAATCGTGCTGAGATTTTGCCAGACACCAGGCCATCAGCGCTGATAAGACTCCCGAGAAAAATGTAGCGGTCAACGAGCTCAACTACTTCACTACTTATCACCACTAGTTCAGGTGCCTATGCAAGCCAATCGTTAAGGAACATTCTGCGTTTCGAAGGTGAGAACCGCATCCTGAACATGTTCACATTGTTGCTTAGGGTGGTTAGAAGATTGCGTTTTGTCAGCGTATTCACCTTAACGAACTATGTTATCGTCATATTCTAAGTCAGTAAGCAATTTTCCTGGTAGAAGGTCAACCACCTGAGAAATTTGATGAGCTTACTGTTAACTATAAGAGGATGTCTACGACAAAGTTAAACAAGAATGGAGAGAGTGGACAACCCTAACGGACACCACTTGATGTAGAGAATTCAGATTACAGTTCCCCATGTCTGAAACAAGCCTGGTTTTATCTAGTCTGCTCTTCACGAGCACTAGTTAGGCGTCTAGGTATAATGGAGACTAACAATTTAGAAACTATATTAGTTAGGCTGATTCCCGTGTGATTGTCACATGAAGACTTTTGTCCTTTCTTATAGACTGGGACAATCAGTGATTGAGACCAATCGGATGGGATTACGTCCAGTTCCCAGATTCTACCTAAGATCTCAGTCAATCTAGCTGCTAAAACTGGACCACCATCCTTAAATATCTCAGGGGTCAGTCTATCAGGACCTGCAGCTTGTCCTCGCTTCAGATTTCCTAACGCTTTCTCAACTTTATTAAGACTAGGCGGACTTACGTCGATTTACCATTCAGGATGACTGGAGATCGTGGGTAACTGAAGAGTGGCTCGAGGCCAGTTGAACTGATCCCTAAAGTGTTCTGCCCATCGATCCAGTCTCCTGGATTGAGAATGAATTATAAGATCATCCTTTTCCGAGATAGTTTCACTTACAATAGGATTCCTAATACCAGTTTCCTTGATAAGTAGGAAAAGTTTTCTACTGTTGTGATCGCCACTGCCTCTTCCATCGCTTTTGCTTTCGCCACCCACCACTGTTCATGATCGTTGCGTAGTCTTTTTATCAGCCTGCGCCTAAGCTGACTTCGTTCATCATGTTCAGTGCCAGGTGGGATTAGTCTCCTAGCGTCCATCAGTTCGGTGGATGCAACTGAGATCCACGGCTTCATTCTAGCCTTATCGTTTACCTTGCTAGTAGATATTGCTGCTGTTTCCGCATCATTTTTGATATCATACTAACCTGCTTCCCGATGGGAACCGCTTGCATGGTTGCCCAACTCTAGTATGCTTATTATTCTTAGCTTTATTATCATTAAGTAAAACCTTAAGAGGCTTCCTCACGGTGTCTTTCCTACGTTCAGTAAGCCTCAAACAAATACGCGCTCGCACTAGGGCATGATCTGAATCTAAACATGTGCCCCAGGACGAGCGGCAGTCCTCTGTCGAACCCCTCCATTGGTGTCTGATAGCGATGTGATCTGGTTGCGTCCAATTTTGAGACGACTTTGGAGGTCGCCAGGTCAATAGATGCTTTTCCTTATGCCTAAAGTTAGTGTTTGCTAGAAATAGTTGGTTATCTGAGCGTACTTGCAGCAGACGCTCGCCACTGTCCGTTCTCTGAGACGCGACACCATAACATCCACCTAGGTGTCTTTGCTGCTCACTTAGTCTACCTACTTGAGAATCAAAGTCACCAGCCATTATTACTACATCAGAGTGCCTAACATTTTGTAGGAGGTCCGGAAGCTTTCTGTAAAAACTCATCTTTAACCTCGTCTGAAGTTCAGTCAGTGGGGGCACAGGCAGATACGACGAAGAGGCAACGGCGAGTGTCCCTATCCTTCCGAGTCATTTTAATGACGGTGACTGCCACAGAACCTCACGATCCACCGAGTCAAATGCCGCCTTAAGGTCCAGGAAGATAACTATTGTCGGACGCCTAAATGTATGTCTCTGTTCCAAGACCTGTCGTAGTGTGAAGATATGGTCTATACCGCCACGTCCGGGTCTGAAACCATCCTGGTTTTATCTAGTCTGCTCTTCACGAGCTCTAGTTAGGCGTCTAGGTATAATCGAGGCTAACAATTTAGAAACTATCTTAGGCTGATTCCCCTGTGATCGTCACATGAAGACTTTTGTCCTTTCTTATAAATTGGTACAATTAGCGACTGAGACCAGTCAGATGGGATTGTATCCAGTTCCCAGATTCTACCTAAGATTTCAGGCAACCTAGCCGCTATAACTGGACCACCATCCTTAAATATCTCAGGAGTCAGTCTATCAGGACCCACTGTCCTCCCTCGCTTCAGATTTCCTAACGCTTTCTCAACTTCATAAAGACTAGGAGGACTTAAATCGATATGTCATTCAAAGCGCCTAACATCTTTGAGGAGGTTAGAGAGGTTTCTGTAAAACTCATCATGTCGCCTGAAATGCAGTCAACAGGAGTGTAGGCAGAGACAGCAAAAAGGCAACGGCGAGTGTCCCTATCTTTCCGAGTCCTTACTGTCCCGTGTAGTTGGTCAGTGCATAAGCGACTGTCTACTGGGATCCAGTCTAAGCGAACAAGTTCTGCCATCGGACTCAATGCTATACCTACACCAGCGAGGCTTCGGGAAGCGGCATCATGGCTACAAGAAACATAAGGCGTTAACCATGTTGTTTCTTATTTGCACTAGATGAAATCAAATTAATGATTTTACTCGGATCATGTATGTGCGTTTCGGAGACACAACATTCATCGATTGCACGTGATTCCAGAGTTCTAGCTAATGAAGCCTGTTGCCCTATTTAGCATAGGTTTGAACGTTAAAAGCCCCACTATATAGTTTGGAGTGGGGTTTCAGGAGATCAGGAATAACGTTTCGTTAGTTTGAACTATTCGCGTCAGCGGCGCGATGTGTCAAACTTTCGAACAAAGGTTGGTCGTGCAGATAAGAGAGTTATTAGAAGTGTAGAAAGGATTTTATTCTGACTGGTTGCGTCTCGCGTGCCGTTACGGGTGTGATGGCGGTTGTCACTTTCCGGCTGCTCACACCTTGGAAGTTCTCTGGTTTTAAGAAGGGACATCGGCCTCACGACTTCAGATGGGACTCGGCTTTCATCATGAGAGGTCATAACTCTTATGAATAAAGACTTTCTAACTTCCAGAGCAGAGTTTTTACGGTTTGAATTATTTTTTCTTGTTAGCGTTTTTTTAGCGAGTTATTTTTTTGCGGGATGTTGTCTTCAATCCCAATTTTCCTCCTTTATCCGGGCTTGGGATCGGCACTAGCCGCGGATGGTCTACAGGCGGAGTTGAATATTAGTTTAAGTTCAACATAAAACAACCGATTAAAGGAGTTCTATATGGAAAAAGTTTTAGTATCCTAGTAGAATTTAAATATTTATACAACAAATGTCTTTTATTTTTATCACTATTCGTGATGCTATTCACACACTATATTATTTGTTTACTGAAGAAAAACACATTATTTTGCTTCTAAACTTCCCATTTAAATGAATTTGTACATGTAGTGATTGTTCTACTATACACATACATTTGAACCATATTCCTTGTATTATAAAACTTCACTCTACAAGTTTGATACTTCTATGTTGCTAGTTCTTCCGGTAAATTTTATCCTTTTAACACTACCTATTTCCAAACTCATGGATTCATTTCTGTAGTTTTGAAATTGGTAGGTGGTATTAATCGGATTGTCCATGGGAATCTTCACAAATCCAATCTTGACAAACTTCCGGATTGTCTTCATATCGGACACTTAAGGCTGTGGGAACTGCTTTTTTATTTGGTTGGTGAATAATTTCTACATAATAGTTTTACTATTCAGCCCATAAACCATTTTAATTGCAAAATAACCTAACATTTATTGTTAAAATGAAAAATCACTTCGGCCTAAAAAGCGTCAATATTCTGGCTCTGTTTTGGTGGGATTTCCACCAGTATGAATTTATACAGCTCATATTTTTCTGTATACACAGCAATCCCGAAAGTTTTTAGATGGTTTTTCAAATGAAAACGTAAAACAATTGTTGTTAGGTTGATTATTTCTTTAGCAGTCGTATTCATTTTGTAGCTTATACGTCGAAATGTACTCTAGGTTTAAGTAGTACCTTAAGTGCAGATAATATAAACTCATTTACCTTAGTGCTTTTATGTTGATTCCAAGTGATATCGATGAGGAATGGATTATAAATCCTCAATTAACTGAGTGTACATTGTATACCGTGACGTTGACATAAGAAGTCGCATATGAAGTTGTACTAGCGATGTGTTTGTTTTATTTAAAGAACAAACTAACGATGAATGAGTAATATGGGTGTTAGCGTTTAGCAAAACCGATGTTTACATAAGACTTAATATATGTAAACTACAGGTAGCCACTTACAGAGTAAACAATTGATGACAGAAAAAATAAGATGACAAGGGCGCATCTGTCCTAAAGCTTGTTTATGCTCATCTATGCGTTATGTTAAAAAGATTATGTTACTTCTACCTTCAACAATACAGATTTCCAATTGAAAAAGGACTTTATTCAGATATAAATTACATATTATAGATATTCAAATAGTGTTTAACATGTAGAGGAATAATATACACTGTCTAAAATGTGGTACAACGATACATGATTCTGAAACATCATCCTTTAAGGAAAAAATAAATTCGCTTTGCATACAAGTGGCGAATAAGTACTTGAACAGAAGCGATTCATTATGCGTACATAAAAGATAACCGACATATAGAGCGTGAATGTGTCTGCCAGACGTAACATCCATAAACAGCGTATATGCAGCGCAAATAAACTGATGTTATGATGTTAACCACTCGGATCAGTGGGAAAATGATAAAGCTATGTGTACGATAGTTTAATAAAACCCATAAAATGAGTCGTATAAAACTTCAATAGGATGGGAGACGATTTGTTGTTCAATATAATGGGGCATTCAATAATTGTAACAATATTTTAGACATCCTCAATACATTAGGCAAAATATTTTGAACAAGAATAATCGAGTCGTTAAATGGTGACAGCATTGGCAGTTAATGCCCATTGTTGTGCTGCAGTCAGCATAAGTAATGTCAGTTTGCGTTGTCATCAGTATGATGAACCGATGTGCTGTTGAATGTAAAGGCAAAGTGCAGCGGAGAAACTGAGTTGATCAACTTACTGTGATGAGGCATGGATAATTTATAGTCAGACAATTATGAATGATAAGCGGAGTAAACGATACACATATGTGTTCAAATAAAATCAACCGAAGTTGTAAGAGGATAAGTGACAAGGTTAAAAGACGTGTGAATAATTCGAGTAAACTGAATCAGTTAATTAGTCCAAAGTCTGGGACATGACTTAAGTAAATAATGTCATTGCATAAGTATAATCTAATGATAATAAACAATGATTCGAGGATGAAATATTTTGATTGTCTCGATAATCTTAATTACGTCACAAAGTTTGGGGATTATACGATGATAAAATCAACGATAATCAATTTAAATCGTAGGAATGAAACAGTTTCGGAAATTATGTCATCTTCGTTTAGTGGCTGCGTTAGATTAGAAGTCGTGTTTACCACTTTGATGGCTGCGTTGAACCTGAAGTAGTGCTTACCGTTTTAGTGGCATGCAACGACTCCAAAATTAATGAACAATCAACTATACTATGAAATAAATCTCCGCTTCAGTTTCTCTATATCGTATTTAGGCGAAAGCGCTAATAAGAAGCCAAATATGGATTCTTTTGGATGAGTTTATTTTAACCAATCCTTTATGAGAAGCATACAAACAATCCCATTGCAACCAAGCCATGACTGAGCATTTATAATTAGACAAAAATAAGTCCGACATGCGGTAAGCGATGCACACATAAACTCGAATAGAAACAAACATGTTAAATTAGAACCGCACATGTGAGTAAACAAGATTATTTTCTATTAGATCGTCATCAGGCTTTACGCTAACATACATGAATATTTATATCAAATTGTTAAACCAATCAAGACAATTTGAGTCATTGATCACAATGAAATGAAATAGATTACGTCACTACAATAAAAGGCAAAAGTACAAGTTGATAGTAGAAAGACAGGTGTACTGATAGTAGTAAGAAAAATAAAATACTATCACAAAAGTTTTATCAATAGTAGGTCAAACGTGGATCAATATACCTAACATTTTCATATAAATATTCATGTTCGTTAGAGTAAAGCCTGCTGACGATCTAATCGAAAATAATATAGTTCGCTTACATGTGTGGTTCTAATTTTCACAATGGGAATCTTTAGTATTCTTAAAACAAGATAAAAGCGAATAGGTGACAGGGCCGAAAGATGAACGATTAATAACTGGGGCAGGATGGGTTAGTTAATTTGTTCGAGGGCTTGTGATGAGCCCTGTGGGCTCGACTCAAAAGTACGCTCTCTACAGTTATTATATATGCTTCATCCAGAAAGTGTAGGGTATCTGGTTCGGAGTGTGCGTCAACTGAGTTCATTGGATTGAAAAGTTTAAGTTGTCTGCTTGTTTGTCGATTGCGCAAGGTTTCGAAGGCTGAGTTTTGTTCGAAGTCAGGCTACCACATACTATTAGGAAGTCGTCTTTACATTTTTTTCTCAAATGTAATGTATTGATTTTCCAAACTTTAATAGGTTGATAAATCCACATAGACTGACGTCATCCCCCATCAACTCTTAAGTGTATTTACAGTACAATTAAGTAATTTTTTTCATGAACAAGTTAATTTACAGAACGAGTTGAATTTTACTATTCATATTATTGAAGTAAAATTAAATCCAAAGTTCAATATGCTTCGAATTAATAAACTATATAACAAAGTTCACCTTTGTTTTTATCGACGTCAATCGCCTGAATAATTTGGAAATATGTTTTACTAAGATACAGCTTAAGAATTACACAGACGTCATACAAAAGTGATTTTAGTTCTAAGTACTTTTAATTTGTAGTCTATATTTTTCAAGTCCAATTACACTTACATAAATAATCTTATCCTATGATTAATGTTCCTAAAGATTCATATGGGATTTTATCACATTGCACTTTCTTTCCCTGTCCCAGTATATAGTGTAGCTCTTTAATATTTTGATCATAGGTTATATAGATTTGCAAACATCAGTACTATATTAATACCAGTACAGGGTTGAGAAAATTGTTGAATCCTAGCAAGAAGCTGTAGTCAGTGGAGTTCAACCGGATTAGGGTTTGATACAATTACCCACCGAAGACAGCAGTAAAAAGCGTGCATTATCATGGTTTGATTAAAGTTAGTCATTGATACCATCAGATGACTGCTCAAAGGTAAAGTGTTCGCGCGCGATACCGCTCTCTGGTTCAAGTTCCAAGAAGGATCGTGGATACACTCTGTTGAGGACCCCGATATTAAGATTAAACGGGCGTCAGTGCTTCCAAGTTATCAAGGATGGGTTAATAGTGATTGGTTCATGATATCCATGAAAATATTATTATTGTTAGATTTTTAAGCCTGTCGTATATATTTGTCAATGGTAATGTTTACAGGATAAAATAAAATAGTTTACGTAAATAAACCAAGTGTCTTTTTTGCTTAATTACATACGTTTGTCTATGCTTTTATCGTGAAATAATTGTTGAATATTTATCTTTAGTTGAATCGGTGATTGATGCTTTTGGATATTTTTCAAAAAAATTTTATGGCATGATAAATCCACTTTGTTATTAGGTATCATACTGTGAAGCAAAACTTGGTCTGTGTTAAAAGCTACACAGAAAAGAATGTTTCATGGCCAGTAACTATTAATGACATTAAAGTAACTTTTGTAGTTTAAAATAGATCACAGTTTAAAGGACACCCAGTCTGGTATATAATTTGAAATAATTTATTAGTTCTATAGTTTCATTTTCAGGAGAAATGTCATATCGAACACCTGGAATATTTATCTCCACTTTCTATGCAGATTGAGTTAATCTGAAAGTAAGGCACTCGAAAATTTACCGATGTCAGATCGTTCCGTCAGGATACGAGTATGGAAAAAAGACAGTAGAAGAATTTCAGTGAGTTCTTATTTTGATAACAATGATTTATGGAAACAGTTAAAAAAGATACTGTCGAACAATATTAGGAAATTTTACACTATCAATAAAGGGAATGGGAAATACGATTTTATTTTACAGAGTTGACTTTTTTCTTAACAAAATGTATTTGACATATTTGTTATTGTTCAGTGGAATTCGTTCAGTGCAAATCATGAACTTGTTAATATTATTGTTTATCTTAGTGAATAAACTAAACATGTCATCAATTTTGTTTTTGGTTTAATCTCAATGCCATAGTCTGTCGATGCATATTGGTGAAATATGATCTGAATAACCTTAATGTAATCTACTACATCATATGTTTATCTAAATTATACAAATGTAGTTCCATTTCTAATATCCTACCGTTATTAATACTGATATAATACACAGAAATAAATACCACCGTATACATAGTTTTAGTTCGTTTGGTGGTTCTTTTCAGCAGAGCTTGAACTTGTGAGCTTGTTTATAATTTCAAGGCATAATTTACGTAATTATTTCTTATCATATACGACAGCATAAATAAGTCAACAAGGATAATTTTCGTTGCCTTAAGAATCACGCGACATCTAAACCACTGTATATTTCAGATATTGTAGCTTTTCGGTTTCTAAACTTAGAAACCCATAGTATTTATGGCTTCTCAAAAACCAATCTTTATTATAATCACGTTAAATCACTCTTCTTATATATATTCTACATTTTGATTAAACCAACATTTCATTGATAAAATCGCCACCATGCATGCACGCATACCTTTACGTGATATCAATAGCCATTTGTGTATCAAGTCGAATGTATATTTGCTGTCATAAAATTCTTTGTAGTGTTGAGTATTCATTAATTTAAGAAATATTGAGAACTGAATTTTGTAATTTAATATCATTAGGGTAAACTGGAAACTGTTGGATTAAATCTCATTGTTATTCAGATATACTGTTGCTCAATTTTTTAATCCTGTATAACATTAATGTTCGTCTAGTCTTGTTGCATTGAGACAGTATTTCGCTTTTGGATTAGGCAAAACTAAATATCAACAAAAATAATGTAGTAATCAAGACTAAATAGAGATATATTACGGGGTGTAAGACGGATTTGATTTCGACCAATTCGGTCTCGTGTGCTGTTACGGGTATGAGGACGGTTGTCACTTCCCAGCTGCCCACACCGTGGAAGGTTATTGCTTGAGGGACCTGAAAACGAAGATAGATTAGTGTTGGTCTTAACAACCTGGGAGCGTGACCGCAGAGTCCAAGGTACAACTGCTTGAGGCCGGTTACGTACGACCTTTTGATGAAAGGTTTTTTTAGTATTAGCTCCGCTCTTGAAAGCCCTTAGTGGGCACCTTTACCGCCGGAGACGGAAATCCGTGAGGTAGGGTGAGGTGTGACAATTTCGGGGTCGACCTTTTCTAACCCTTCCTTCCTTTTGAGAAGGCAGCATCGCTGCACGTGCTGGTTGTCCGAGGGAATCACCTTACTGCTGTCACACCCCTCTGCAGTCAGCAGTACGACTTCGCCCTCAGACCTTGGGTAGCTGCCTTTAGTCTCATCGTTCTCCAATCGACCTGTCTGGCATGTTAGAACCTTCAGGAACATATGTTCCAGCCAGTATAGCTAGGTTGGGTCATCACGATAGGGAAGTCCGACCACCACGTCAAGGTAGAAGTTACGGTCGGGAATAGAATACTGTAAATATGAAGTTAAAACGTAAGGTTATGAATGATTAGAAACACATACTACTTTTATACTCGTAATTTGATTGAACATTCATGCAATACTCCAATGAGAATGTCATTCTCTTCAACTAATTAATTGCGAATCACTGATATAGTTTTATTTGATGAAATTTTTGCATTCTTATTTAAACATGTAAGCAGTAGATGAATTGCCAATGAAATTTAGAAAAATTCTTCACTTACTTTTCTTGATACAAGAAAAGCATCAGTTATTTCTATGTCCCGATAATGTTAGAATTTTCGATACAGTTTGATCGTAGTGGATTGATTTTCTGCTTTTATTGAATTTATCTCGCAAAACAAGAACTTCTGGAAGAAAACAATCAAAATCACAAAGTAAAGTTGAAATACGGACAAACATATGACATTCAATCAACTGCTCTTAATCAATAAGCAGGTTTGTTTTGCTTTAACTACAAACGTTTCTTCATTTATCATTTCTTGGACTGTATTCCCAAAGTGAGAAATGACCTTCTATTTTCTTTGAAGCTCCATAAAATTTAGCAAAAAAACGACCAAGTTCATAATTATTTTGTCAGCCAGCGTCTGCTTCGCTTGATCAAAATTTAAGATCTGTTGCTATATACTATGATTCTTTGTCTTCTGAAAATATTTAATTTATTAAAACCGCCAAACAAAACAACCAAACACACTGATTGGATGAAAATAAATTGAAGCCACAGAAATAGTTAACCATTGCTGTTTACGTAAAATAGTGGAAAATGGTGGATTCTAGAGATTGGAAGAAAAGCTCGAGAAATTCGAATCATTATACCGACATAAATATACTTATTCAGAACATCCCTCAAAAATTGTGTAGCAGTTGTGAAATAGGTGTATAGTGATTTACTAACTCTTAGGGTTCTCAAAGAAAATCGAGTCTTAGTTTACCGGTATTGTATTGATCATTGACAAACAATAAAGTTGTCTCTAAAAAAAAACTAAGAAGAAATTGCATTATGCACTATAAAAATGTTCTGTAATATTATTCAAGCCGATTTTCATAAAAATCAGACTCGTCTGATCAACTTGCATGCATAATAGGATAGTTAGCAAATCCTGTGTAACTTTTTGATGATACGAGGAGATGGAAATAATTGACTCTTCTAAAACTACTAAAATCTAAATACTCTACGTGTTTAATTAGGATTTTGATGGTCGCCGGTTATCTGCTCTTTGTCTTAGAAGAGTGAAGTAAAACTATTTTTATTATTCTTGCGAATACTCATTTTCATTATAAGGTTTGTACTAATTAATTTCTTCATTATAAACGTTGCTTTTTAGTTTTGCCTATTACATAACAATTAAAAATCGTCGCTTTGCAATCAGAAATATGAACTTGGAAATCCGAGTAAAGCTTATCACAATTATCAAGATACTAATGATCTTTCATTTGCTTAACTACATTTCGTGTGGTTGACTGGCTCTACATATCGTTTCACAGAAGTGTTAATATTACTAAATTTTGAAAAGGCTAATAATAATTCTGAATCAAATGTATTAATAAATGTACAGTTTAAGAGATACATTATCTCCATTTGTGTGGTGTTCAGTCTATTGCTTCTCCATTAAATACATGTTCATCGATTTTTATGCTCTCTCTGATATTTACGCATACAACTTCTGAAGTTGTAGAAATTAAGTTAACCTATACATAATAAGTAGACAGATCGTTCGGTGAAGTTTATGTGATCGGGTCCAGTACAACGTATGCTACTGCGTTAGCTGGCATGACATGATCTGTTCCGCTTAGGATTTTCTATCTCTTGTGTAGTTACCTACAATTCTGGGTTTCAATGTATGTGATATTGTGGAATTAAAAATGACTGGTATCGCAAATAGTATCACTCACGCAAATAGTAACACTCTTGAGTAACCCATAGATATGTGATCTGAACAAAAATTATGAAGAATTTGAATATAACTAGATAAATGTAGAAAATGTAGTAAAACTGAAATAATTATCAAAGGTTTAATTTGAAGTACTTCTAGGTGTTTTTATAATATCTCTTCAAACCTAAGGTTGAAAAAAAATATCCACTTTGTAACTGGTTGTAAAATATAGTTGTTTTGCTTGTAAGTTAAATATAAAAAATTTTACCATAGACAAAAGATGTCGAACTTAAAAAAAAAGTACACCTCCCACCTGTTTCAATGACAGTGTGAATAGTTGACTGAATCTAAGTTGTATTCATACTGCTATAGTTTTAGGTTTCATATATAAACAAATTTATCCTTAAATGGTTCATAAATCATTTGTATTTGGTATCTGGATTAAGTCTAGTGCAATAGGAAAGCTTTTCATAATTGTACCTGATGACTGAGAACCTCTAGCACACAAACCATCTAGCTAGTAACTGAGAGTCTGACAGTTTGAGTGTAGAACATAAAAAGAGTTAAAATTTCGGATAAATTATTCTTGCATTTACCAACTTGATTTCTTGATCAATTCATTGCCGTTTTGTTTAACTTCAGTTGCTCAAGTAATATTTTTGTACGAAAACCCCTCTTATTTATTTAATTTCACCGATAAAGGTGAACATACTTATACACCTCGATTACTAATGGTTTCCTGTTATAAAAAAAAAAGCAGCCTTACTGAATGTAAATTAACCGTGATAAGAAAAGTTTGCTTTACTTACTGTTAAATCACTAGTTACAGACAATATGTTTGAGTTGTGTAACATAAATGAGAAATTTGTAGCTGCATATAGAGGACATCATAGAGATTTAAAAGAATATTGGATGAGCTTACTTGGTTTGAATTTTTCCGACACAGTGCTTCCGACTAAAAGAAAAATGAAATGTTTAGTAATTCTATCCAACTGTTGTTCATTCTTGTCATGTCCGTCGCCATTTCTCACGGGTAAAGTGTTCTTTGATCTTCCTCTTAAGTATTTATATTCATCCATAAACTATGTTCGTGTTAAATAACTGAATGAATATATTCGATCAGTCTACTGATAAATTAGTGATATGAAACTATCAGCCAATACTTTTAATTGTGAAACATGTGTGACATAACAAGACCAGTGCTTCTGTTTCATACACTAACCACTGATTCGAGCTGAAGTCCCACTATATTATGAGATTATTAAAGTTGTAGAAGACAAATTACATACTTTAGGCTAAATAATATTGAACAAGTAGGTGGGTTAAATCTATGTTCACTCTTTTTTGAACTTTTAACAAAATTATCTTATATACCCATTATCCCCTGTCATTTTATGATTTATCTAATTAATTTTTATGAATAATAGGTTTAAACAATTGGGTTTGTTGTGGAAAAATTGTTTTAACCCAAAAGAAGTTTCGTTCTAAAGTATTGGAAAACAATCCATTTACTACTTACTAACAGTTGTGGCATATAAGCGCTAAAGATTGAGGTGTGTCCTAAATAATCTTCTCCTCTCTGTTGAGAATCTATCATCCAATGTTCATGACCAACTACATACAAAATAAATCATAAGACATTTGTGTTTCACGGAAAGCATAACAAAATCCACTTATTTAGTTAAAATTCAATGACCTACATTTTTTTAAAACTCTGACTAGTGTAATATTTTATAATTTAATTTAGAATGATATTTCACTTGCAATGTATGTGTCACTGTGTTAAGATAACCATAGTACTAAATGCAATTAGAGTTCTTCAGATACTAATATCACAGATGAAATCAGGAATTCTATAAGCAAACCAATGTACAATTTGATTCGATATCTATCTACCACGTTGATCATATCAAATTTTCATGCATTGTTTTCAGTTGTGGGAATATGTACTGTTCGATTTATATGGTTTAAATTTGTTATTTAAAAGCTTCTGATTGTCAGTTGTTTGATCACCTATTCAAACTGACCGTCACTAACCAAATAAATACAGCCTTTGAAAGAAAAACCTGAAGCATTGAGAATATGGTTGAAGTGAAAATTTAAAACTTTCAAAAATCTTGAATAATGATGAATGTTTCCTTAAAACCGTGCCTTTTTGAAATGAAAATAATAAGTCAACGCCAGTCAGAGTGCTTTTTTTCCGCTGACATTGTAATTGGTTATTTTAAATAGTTGTCTTATCAACTGACTTACTTGTATGATTATCTGTTTTAGGATTGAGTATTAATATCGTGGTAGTACTATGCATATTCAAAAAGGTGATTTGAATGTGCTTATCAGGATTTATAAAAATTCTTTTCTAAACTTGAAGAACATGAAGAAAGGTTGATTGTAATTTTCAATTTAATCTATCAACATATTGTGGTATATATAATGACAATGCATTATGAAAAAAGTTACCACTGGTAATAATGCTAAAATATGATATATTACAACTCACATAAATCATTGCGTAATTAGATTGAAAAAAATTAAAATATCTGAAGTCTTGATTTTCACATTCATCTATTTGTATGCAGGCCTTGTGGTTATTTCCAGAGGCTTTTTAACGCACTATGTAATTAAAAAATCCATCTAAATGGATGATGATAGAACCAACTAATCATTTTCATTCATGCCTTATTATAATTATGGTGTAAAGTACAAGTAACTGAATAAGTTATTGTTTATCGAATATTGTTTATCCATATAACAAAATATACAATTATCGGTTATTTATCGGCTAAAAATGATGTTCAGATTTCTTTTATACATACTTTTTTATTGGTATAACTCCTTCTGGAGCTGTTCCTGGGTTACTACAAGTTCTTTTTATGGATAAAGAACCGGGGCTAGTCCGTCAAAAAACCGATTGTTCCAGTCAAGTCGCCAGATTACGGATTGTTGTGGAACAATCAATTGAATGCAACTAACCAATGTACATCATTTTCCTTGACTACGAGAAGACATTCAACCATGTGAGCAGGATGACAGAATGGTAGCTTCTGTGACATTACGGCGTGCCTGAGAACATTGTCAACATCATACGCAGTTTTTTCGACCGACTGCACTCAAAAAATTGTCCATGGACTCATTCCAAGTGAAGACAAATGTCAGATAAGGTTGCTTACTCTCACTCTTTCTCTTTCTACTGGTGGTTTGTGGGATTATGAAGACTTCAACATCTCAAAAGAAGCACGGCAACAGTGGACAGCTGGGTTGTAGCTAGAAGACTTGGGCTTTGCAGATGATCGATTCCCTACATCTCACACAAAATAACAATGTAGAGAGTACATTGGAGATTATGGACCAAGTTTGTACACCTAATTTACTGTAGGATATTAAGACCACCGGAAAGTTTAAAAATATTAATGGCTCAAAGATCAGATTAATACATACATATATATAGAAGAAGTCAACATCTGGAGGGAAACACGGAATGCAATGGACAGCATCGATGCAGCTGGACGATCTGGACTTCGCAGGTGATCTGGCTCTTCCATCACACACACAACAACAAATGCAAGAGAACACGACCAGTGTAGCAGCAGCCTCAGCAGCAGCAGGTCTCAACATACATAAACGGAAAAGCAAGTTTCTCCGATACAACACAACATGTGCCAACCAAATCACTCTTGATGGAAATGCCTTGGAGGACGTTAAAACCTTGACATATTTAGGTAGCATCATTGACGAGAAAGGTGGATCCGATGCAGATGTGAGAGCGCGGATCAGCAGAGCATGGGCTGCATTTCTACAATTGAGAAATATCCGGAACTCCAAACAAATATCAATCAACACCAAAATCAGGATTTTCAATACAAATATCAAGACAGTTCTACTGTATGGAGCGGAAACCTACGAAAACAATCGTCCAGAAGAAGCTCTGGAGTTGGATAGGACACACACTATGGAAAGTACTCGACTGCGTCACAAGACTAGCTCTCACTTGGAACCCTCGAGGTCAAAGGAAAATAGGAAGGCCATGGAACACACTATGCCGAGTAATGGAGACAGGCATGATCTAGAATGAAAGAAAAATTGGACAGAACTGGAAAGGGAGGTGCAGGACAGAGTAGGTTGGATAACAATTGTGGGCAGCCTATGCTCCGTTAGGGGTAACAGGCGTCAGAATATATATATATATATATATATATATATGACATTTCAGTAGAAAAAAATCTTTTTATTTAAGAAAACAGTATTATGTCAGTGATAATAGTCTACTTCACTGAAATTAGCGAATAACAATTGTTACTTGTAATAATTTTTGATAAACTACGGCTTAAACTTTTGCGTTAACAAAAAAAAGTATTCCAGAGTATCATTAGAAAATTATTTATTTCCATACAAACTTTATTATGCATCTTTTATTTTTATTGTAATGTTTTATTCTTGCTTTCACATTTGTAAATGCAATATATTCCTTTATTCAGTAAAACATGTATAATACAACAGACATTTTCTACTATTGATCTTGTAACATTTTAGGTATAACACATTTGGTCCATAAATTAAACGGGATGGTGGATATACAGGATTATGGCGAATATTTTACTTGTCATCTATTTAACTTAATGGTAAAAGTCGGTAGACAGAGATGATGCAAACATATAGAATGCTTTTTATCGCTATGAAAAAATTTCTATTAGAATGAATCACTCTTATGCTACTCGTTGAAACAGTTTAATAGTTGATTATACCACAAAGTTATTTCTTAAAAATACTGTTTTACATTTCTAACTGTCACTGAAGCTGAAGTCAGTTAGAACACCTGATCTTATTTTGGAAGTGTATACTACCGTCTTCCCTAATAATAGTAATAGCTAAATGTCAATTCCAATGGAGTTTCCCTCTTTGAAGACTGAAGATAAAGTTGAAAAATCCCATCCCAAGTTCTATAATATCTACTACCACAACGACTCGAAACGTCATTCGTAATAAATATAACCTTTTTGAGAATTATGACTACTGATAATGGTGTATTTCAGTGGTACATAAGATTTATTTCCACAAAAGTTACATTCGATTGTGAAAAGTCAAACAAACAGTTATATGTACTGATTTTGGCGGTTGATGAATTGAATGTTTGAAGGCACCATACCATTAGTGAAAATTGTTATCAAAACTAGAGTAGCGAAATTCAAAGTTACACGGATTGGTTTTAATTGTTGTTTTTTTCGCACTTTTTCTCTCCATTATGCTAACATTTGTGATAAAGTAGGAATGTGGAAGTGTTTTTTATTGATTTAATACTGGTGATTCTGTGCTCAAACCTCTTTGTGTACTAGATTTCTTCAAACGAGATATGCATGTTTGAAATGTGTTGAGTAAATACATCCCATTTTTTTTTTAGAGGGAATCAGTCTTTGCATTATACTACCGAAAATCAGATGTTTGGTATTATCATGGTAAATTGAAAGTTGAAATGATGTTTAGTGTTACTAATATTACTGTTGCATCGATAGATGATATAAGTGTATTTCTTAGAAGAAGCAAGCGTTAATTGACGCGACAAAGTTCTACAATTTGCACTTGGTGTTGTAACTAAAAAATAAAAAAATAAAAGGTATTTATTATATCTATCTACTTTGTGTGTCACGTAACTAGAAATAATTTCGTGGTAATAAGAAAACAATTTAAGAAAACCGTTGTTTACTGTCAACCTTGCAAAATAATGGTAATTCGTTTTCAATATAATAAATGAAACACAGGATCTACTAGGAACTTTTTATAACAACCAAATGCGAAAGCAATTTTTTCAAAAAAATTAACTTTAATGGTAAGTTAACATAACGTAATTTGTTGCTGTAATATATATATAGTTTCCGGAATAAACGTAAAAAAGTAATGTCATTTACTTTTTGAGTTACTATATTTAGAGTATATGTATTACTCCTGATGTTTTATGACTGTAAATCGTTTTTTGGACAGCTCTTCAAAGTAACATAAATTTTTATGTTGTCTGAAAAGTTGTAAACACGTGACGAATATTATTAAAACTGATGATACTTTCATGGTGGTTTATTTATACAGATCTGCCTATGGATCTAGTATGTAATTTCGTCGTAGCTTTAGGATGAGAGATATGGATTGAGCATTTGGTAAGCTTTTTGTTTTCTATGTTTATGTAATGATGAAGCTTCTGATTTGATATTTGTAGTATCAAAACGAATCACTATGTATGTCTTTTATTTTCTGAGCTATAAATTGGATTTTATAGAAAACTAAGACATGCCTAAACTGATGTTTGTAACTTACTGTCATGCACGATATGATAAAGTTTTTGAGTTTATCAGACATTCCTAGTGCATACCTACTTTTATCGTTATGTGGCTGAAGTTTCAGCTCAGAAGCACGTATGGAAACATTCAAACACTTCACGGTTATTAGATGTGTGAAGATGTAGTAGTGAATTTTTCTGTAAATTAGTATTTACTGATTTATATATTTTCAAATGAAATTTTAGCCACATTGAGTTACAGAATGATTCGAAACAAGGTGTTGGATGGAGATATACGTATTATGATCAAATGAAATGGTGTATTAATGAAATAGATAGCTCGTCGTTACCGAGAATAAGGATGATGAACTAACAGAAATCTATCATCAAGTACTTCCTTATAGGCGTGATAAAACATTAGAGTTAAAAATGTTAAAGTGGTCCACAGAAAGTGATAGTTCCAAGTGTTCTCAGTGGCTTTCATGTATGACATGCTTCATCAATGGTTCTTCTAATAACAATATACTTGTGACACATTAACCATACACCCGATAACTGTTTAGATAATAATGACAATTAAGAAAACGTGACTTGCACAACCGAAAGCATATAGGCATAACAAATGTGTCGAAATAAAGTTATGAAGAAAATGAAGATATTCTAAGAAGTTTTATTCTTCCTTAGTACACAAATAACCAGACTGCGACTGAAAGACGACCACATGGACATACATATAAAGGCGGCGAAAGACTTATATACTGATACTTCGGAATTTTAAGCACACAATGTTTTAATGAGACTAGTTTTAATTCACTTTTTCGATTTCAGCCGGTATGATGATTTTGTGTTTACTCACGACGTCATCCATACTATCAGTCGTAAACAACGATAATATCATCTGAGTCGACAAAATGTAACAAATTCATTAGTTCATCATCGAAATGGGTGTTTTGATTGTAAGCAGTGTGAAATAAATAGCAACAGTGTTTGATTTTTCACATAATTCAAAAGTCTACTTCTCCTTATTCTCTTGCGTAAATCTTCACACCATAAACACAGTGTTTTTTTAAAATTAAAAGGTAGAACGGAAATGGATAACAAGGGTGAACGCTAAATATAAAAAGTTATGCATACATAAAGTATCAACAAAGGCTATTAAACCTATAATTCATATAATAATAATGGATTCTCTTGAATTTCACCAATAAAAATGAGTGTTTAATTTTTTTTTTATATCGTTAAGATGATTGCATAAGCTTTTTTTTCAATTGTAGGTAAAAAAAAATCATTCTAAATAAAAACAACTTCCAACTTATTTAAGAAATTCTGTTAAATTTACGCGTATCCTGTTGGTGTAACACCTGCAAGCAGACCTAACTATTCACTGTTTTAAATTGTACCGGAACAAAATCATTGTTCAATCATTAAAAAAAAATCTATTTTCAAACTCGTCAATCATTTCCGTTTTCTTTTTCCATTCTATTTTTTAATCGAAACACTGTGTTTATGATGTGAAGATTTACGCAAGAGAATAAGGAGAAGTAGACTTTTGAATTATGTGAAAAATCAAACACTGTTGCTATTTATTTCACACTGCTTACAATCAAAACACCCATTTCGATGATGAACTAATGAATTTGTTACATTTTGTCGACTCAGATGATATCATCGTTGTTTACAACTGATAGTATGGATGACGTCGTGAATAAACACTAAATTATCATGCCTATTTAGATTGGTTAGACAATAAATCTGTATATATTTATGTAATCAATACTTTCTACTTAATACAATGGATAGTTTTTGAAAAATAGCCGGAATTGTACTTCTTGGTCGTTTGGCGCTTATCTTAATTTTTAGTCATTTTATCATAAAATTGATATGTTCGGCTTTTTATTGGTGGCTCGCCAGATAGCACTGCGTTGTGTTTACATTGAAAAATATTTGTTTTAACTCTGAATATTGAAAGAGTTTAAGTTTCGCACAACATCACATTTTCGTCATCTCTTGTCAAGATAGATATTTATCAAAAATAGTTGGTAACAGGTGAAACAAGTTATGATTACTGTACTCCGCCATTAGTTCAATTTTATTCAAAATAATTAGTTCTTTCATGCATCATTAAGTCAAAAAATTGAAATAAAACTTGGAGTTGAAGTTAGTAACATGCCCCAATTATCCATAATGTGATTTTAACATTGGTTTTTCATGCACTGCAAATCTTGTATATTACTTTGACAAGTTGTCTGTAAGCGAACTGATCATATCAAATTCTTTGTTGTAGTTTTAAAGAATGTAGGTAACTAGGTCAAATATTTTTTCGGATGAACGTTTTCACTTGTCCTGAAACCTTGAAATAATTAACGAAAGTATGTTGCTAAGATTTATTTTATACAGATCATTCTAAAAATATTAAATAATATGAATTCTGTTTTCGTAGTCTCACGTTGTCACAGCAACCGGCATCAATGTACGTAGTCCAATTACGCTTTCTTTATCGTTGAAAATCTTCACCAGTTTACTAGTTGAAACTTTTGAATTTTCAACACATTAGTTCACACAATATAAGGCATGCGGTTGCAAAACAGTATAACTGTCCTTTATATGACTTCTTTTTAAGACAGTTGCATGTTTTGCCTAATGCCTTATCAGATTTATTTTTAGCAGTTCGAAATATAATTTCAGCGGGATTTATCTTATGATTTGAATTTGATTAAAAGTCTGTGGTAGAAGCGTTTGCTTATTTTGTATGTAATTTTGAAGATACTCAGTAAGTTGGCGCAGAAAGAGCTTGTTTATGTCATTCTACCATTCAGAGGCTAACTAAGTAGTTTTATATTGTAACGAAGGCTCAAATCTGTCATCGACAGCGTACAACTCATTATCATAGAACAAACGGTCCATACTTCATCGAAAACCTAAAAAGTGTGTAAATGATTGCATCTATCAATCTAAAAATGTGCGCATGGCCACACAAACATAGGCAGGAGTAATCATAATTCGAAAGTTAGGATGTCTAAATGACCATATACTATTTGATGATAAACATCCATGATCCTCTATTTCCAAACATTTCGATGAAACAGGTCATAAAATTGATCTTGACTCGGCTTTTTCGGTGTTGCATGTAAGTGTTCAAGGGGCGCACACTATGGCTTATTGAAGCCTTGACCATAAGAAGATTTAAACTTCCTTTATCTATTCAAACATAGTTTGGTCTCACACTAAACCTACCTTGGTAATATTGTGTTATTATGCAAAGTGGTGAGTTTCAAATTGATTTTTTACACTATTTTCTTCCTGAACCCTTGTTTCCTCTTACACTCTAGTCGTTTAGCTGGCCTTTTATTTTTCATGTGTAAGTGTTCTTCACAAGTATATGCATAATCAGATTGTTATAAAATGTATTGCGCTAATATATCACATTAGTCTGATAATCTTCATCTTTGCATAACATTATTCCAATATATCAAGGGGACTAATTGATTTATAAATCATATTATTGGCAGAAGCATTTCGGACTTGAATTAAAATTTGTTGAATTTATTATTATTTTTTTCCTAACTTATTTTTGTTTTAGCATGAAAAAATACACCGAAAATTTTCATTGTACTCTTGGGAAATCATCTCTAACTAAAGGAAAATCAAAAATTTTCTGGTAATAGATTGAGTAGGTTTTAGTGATTAGAAACTACGTATGCTTGATGCGTATTTTAGACATGAAGCAGCAGGATATGAACTTGCTGTGATAGAACGTCTACATTGATTCAAGGATCATAATTATGGATATTCAGTAGTTATGTTAGAATTGGTGAATATGATCTATACTACTTTATCTACTAGGTAGGCATGGTGATCTATACTTTATTTAGAAAAAGAAAGACTATACAATAGACTGCTAATCATTTTGCCTGTGAAGTCGATCAAATATGTTAATTTATGGTTGTTTTCATTTGAATCAACAACTACAGAACAAACCAACAGATTTAGTTTCTGCCATTTTAACATATAAGACTCTATGGAAATTGATCAAGCTGAATATTATTGCATTACTACGAAGAGAGGAAAAAGCAAAGATTTGAACAGGAAAACTCAAATTTATTCGATTTCATTCAGTTCTTTTCAGCTCCTTATAACCTTTTATATTTCAAAATTATGTTTACAGAGTGAGTGAGAACTACTTACATAAATGAGTTTAACTGCAAGCTGCTATAATAGACTAATTTTTTTAAAAACTTATTATATCCACGAACTTGAGTCACTAATTGTCAACACAACTCAACCGAATTCAGATAAGATAGCCATGTAACTAGTTCAGAAATGTTCTCTGAACTATTAATCATTTATATTTCTAAAAGTACGTTCATGCATAATGAATTCCGCTAAACACTATACTTACAATTGTTTTTCATAATTCCAAAATAAGACCAATTTAACATCGACATTGTTATTTGGTCCATTCAAGAGTTTTGAAACACTGTAGCTTGATAAGAAAAACTACTCGTCTATTGGATATTATCTCAATCAAAATTGTCTTCAAAAGTAAACAAACTTATAATATGAAGGATACAACTAATGAATAAAATGCATGCATGATGTTAATTTTCATTTTTATTTGGCGTCTGAGTATTTTTCTTTTTTCTTATATTGTAGGTGTAAAGCCTAATTAACAGATCGATGCTGGTTGACGTTGTTTGAATAGTGTAATCGCCAATTATTATTTTTTTAATAACCAGCACGTGACAGAAATGGGAAATCGCGCTCTGATTTTAACAGCTGTGCATACGAATCGGGTGTTAAAGTAATAGGAGAAACACTGAGTCACTTCAAAATTAAAAAGTAATCAAGTGGATTAGTTAAAATCTGACCAAAACTTAATGTAAGGTATTTGGTATACCTTAGAACGTAATTTACAATGTATGTGATTATTATTCTTATTATTGATAAACAATGGTTTGGTTTAGTTGAAGATAGTATTTCATTGTTCTGACTCAGCCTAATGTACTAACAATGCTTCATAAAGCTTTGATTGAGTGCAGGATGTACAGATACTATAAAATATCTTTACATAGTTAATCGATAAGGACTCCGGTTGATTGTTCAGCACAGGGCAGTTGGAGGGCAGACGGTTGGAATGGCTGCTGGTTAGTGCACTGCTTGGGTGGCTCGGTAAACCGCTTCGGGGTGCCAGGTCTAGCTGGGTAAGCCCGCCTTGCCGCCCTTGCCGATTGGGGATTGTGGGTAGTGGATTGGTTGGAGGGATCTCTTGATCCATAAGTGCCCGGGCGGGGGCCACTACTCGTGTGCGTACTTTTTGGATGTCCAACTTGTCTGCAGTCCAATCTGGACAACATGAATGTTCCAGAAAGGGGCAGGGGTCACTACTGTTGGCTACAGTGAGAATCCTTGCGCTGCATATCAGCGCAGCGATGTGCACGTGCAGCAGGCCTGTTGGTTGACCATGATTAGTTAATCGATAAGGAAAAGCACTAGTTAGGTTTTCAAAAATTAACACATAAGCGACATTTATAGTTTACTACGAAAGACAATTAAGTTTACCAATTACATATTCGATCACAAACGGTAGATCAACTATGAAGAATTGTAAATTTATGTGATAAAATATTATCTTAAACATAGCATGATTCTACTCAAAAAGGATTTTTCCTTGACTTCTGTAAATAAACTAAACAAGAAGACCATAGGATGGACAATTTTATTAGCTAAATAGCTCATTTCTGTTAATGAGCATCATCGATGGACAGCTCATTACATAAATTACATTTCTAATTTATCCTAACATAGTTTAATGCTGATAATTTTGAAATAGATTGTTACACACAAGCCCACGGTGAATCGTTGAAAAATATTTAAAACCTGTTTACTTACATTGATATACTACTAACGTTTAGTTTAATCATCGGAAAAAATTCTTCGCTTTTACATCCATCGATAACTTGTACTGTAGATACCGATGATCGTTTGGTTTCAGTTTTTACACTGAGTTTCAAAATCTTTAGGTCATCATTTTTTTTAAAATAATTCGCACGTTTTAACATATCTCTAAACTATCAAAGTTTTTAAAATCATTAGATCGACTGTCAGTTAGACTTTATGTTCACACTTTCAAAATACTGCTTTTTTTATGCCGACAGAAGGTTTCCTGTCAATCTTGTTACTTATAACACGAAAACTGACAGCTGTTAACTACTCGCAATCAGATAATTATGCGAACATGCGATTTCATCGAAAACAACAACACAATAAGATTAGGCTATTGTTTATTCAAAAACACATTATACAACCGTAAACTCTATCTAGTAAAGTTCGTTTCAAATTTGATTACTTCTGTTGTAAACATCAATCACCAGGTTTATCAATCTGATGAACACATCCGATTGCACTAATTACAAAGTAAATTATAATTATCATACTGAAATAAAAGATAAAGTTAATCTGGAATGAAAATTAAAATGTTTACGTTAGTTGAAAGACAAAGGACAAACAATTCATTATCTACTTCTGACAGTATTTCATTTATTTTTAAAAAAAAATTAAAAACAAAAACAGCTCTAAATAACTAGTATAATTAAGATACTTTACAAACTCATAAATTCAGAGTTTTGTTAAAAAAAATAAGCAATAAAATGCATTGATCTTCAGAGATCCATAAATATAGTGTACTACTCTCAATGGAAATCGATAATTTCAAATTTATGGTATGGCTGAAACTTGACTTCTCAACTTGCAAAATATGAAACAGACGTGAATAATGAATTGCTGTAAAGCAGCGCTGGCTGCCATTGTTGACGAATATTCAAATGAACCAATAAATATTCATCAAACTGAACATCCGTTAGGTAAGCGCCAAAATTTTGTCTTATATGAAAATTCAGAGCACAAGAGTGTTAGTCAGTGTTGTGCTCCAGAATGCAAAATAGCAAAAACAAAACTAAGGTACCCAGTATAAAAATGTAACTCACATTCATAGTAATATTGTTTAGTTTCTTGCCATGTTCAGAAATGTTAGTCGACAATTTATAATGAGCATGTTATTGTTTATGCTCGTAAAAATCGAATCGTATCTGTTTCATAAATCAAAGTTATAAAACAGGTTTGTAAATACAACCAATCAATTTCTCTTATTTCTGTTTATTTATTTTATTTTGGTCAATAAAATACCGTCTTATCTATTGCTACCACAACCTTTGTCCTAGTGAGGAACTATTTTTTGGAAATGTCAAATAATTTGGATTTAATTAATATCAGACTATGGGCGTCTTCCTGTTAAGTCAGTTTTCAGTGACTTATTCATTATTTTAACCAAATATCTACATCAACATTAGTTGTTGACAGACAGAAGTTATAGTGTTCGATGCGTAAAACCAGTAAGTTTGTCTAGTACATAGAATAACATAAGTGTTTACACTGTGATAAGAGAAGTTCTCTGAAATTCAGTTAAGTTTTTTAAGGGGATCGTTTTTCATTTGTTTATGACAGATACGAAAAACGTGATTTAACAAATAGCCTTACGGTTTATTAAATTTTTAAGGGCTTTCCGAACTGACTTTAATACGACCTAACGATTTGATGAATTGTTGAGTGCTATATTTAAAATGATTTCTTGAAAGTATAGAATTTTACGTGTTGATTTACCTTTATAATAAGCAATAAGAGTCGCTACACAAATGACGAACTGAATTTTTCCTTTCATAAACTTACTGGTCATTCAACACTTTGTGTACAACTTCTTTCGCTCACTAATAAGAACACTTGAAAAAAAAGATAAAATATGCAGCACGAAACAGTTTCTAATAGCTTCTTTGAAAATGCAGTTTTCATACAAGCTATTAGGTACCATCATTTGTATCATTTCTATTTGAGGTGTATCTTAACACCAGTCATTTGTACACTGAGAATCTCGCATAGCACTAAACATATGATATTGAATACAGCCATTATTATTGTTACGATTATTACAATTACCATTATTATTATTATTGTAATCAGTATATCTACTACATTACTCTGAAGAACTGAGTATTTAACATGTATGTATAAAATTGAAGTTTATCCCTGTTAAATATGTTTTTTTAGATAAGCCACCGGTTTTCTTACGAATATCAGAAATAGTTTCATTTATTTAGTAGGCATAATTTTCCAGAAGTGAAATGTTTTGTGGTTTGGACATTTATGTTAAAATATCGAAATATTTTCTTGTAAAACAATGATTGTCAATTTACCCTCTTTAGCGTGTTTGATAGTTAGTGACATTAGTTTCTGTATTCGCTTATTGGTAAATCTTCAATGTTAACAGTATCTCTGGTCTGATCGGGTATAATTAAGATACTATTTTTAAAATATGTTCACTTACATTATGTTGAAGTATAGCCATTTCAAATCAAAATTATTAATCATTGTAACCAGTTTAAAATACAAGGCATTACTGAGTGTTTACTTTCGTGCTCAGATGAATGTAATTTCAGTTTAAAAGAACAAATATAATCCCATAAAGTGAATGCAGTCAGTACGTGACCATAGTTCAGTATAGAAGTAACTTATCATAAAAAATAAAGAATAATACTAAGCTTCGCTTTCATATCATGCTTTTGGAAAGACAACTTCAAATATCGTTGTACTTTCTATTTATCTTTCAAGTTAGTAAGTAGTGAGGTGTTTCTATAATAACAATTATTATTCCAAAGCCTTATTTTTAGAAAGTTTACAACTTAACAATGTTCAAACAGACAAGCATCTTTCCAGTATTCTTTAAACAAAACGGCATACTTAATATTGTTAGCAGTTGGTTATCAATCTGTCTAGTTTAAATCGAACGTTAGGCTAAATCTAACCAGCCATTTTTTAATAACATACCAAGTTGGGAGAAATTTGACGAGGACGGTTAGGCTCCAGATCTTTGATGTCGATAAGGTAATGGACATTCTACTAAAAAAAGGAGCTGATGTATATCTATCTATCTTTCCTACCCTCACGGTAAAAATATTATATGTTGTCTCAATAGGTTATGGTATAAATATTCTCGCGTGCTCTTTATTTTCACACCCTAATTTTATGTGAATTAATTGTTCGTGTTCTCATAAATTCTAGTAGTTTATTTACAGCTCAATCCACTTAACAGCATAAGCTATTCATGTGATTATGTGTTACATAACTCTTGATGAAGCATGTTACAGAGATAAAAATTTTTGTGATTTTTTTCGCCTCACTTTTATTACATTTATCCAGACCATCATTCTAAAAATCTTATTTAACTTACAACCTGACTAAAGTTTAAGTTACATACCAGTGATTTTAACATACATCGTTATTTTACGAATAGTTCTAACCTGTGTTTCAAATGTTGTATTTAGCTTAAAATTGACTATGATTTTTTGTCGTTAGTTTGGAATCACAATTGAGAAGTCGGTGAGAATTTCGGAGAAAAAAATATTCTGTATTATTGATCAGAATTCTATTTTGTGCTGCATAACTGATACGGAAGACAATATTTCTGAAGAGGCATGATAAGCCGACCTTGAGTTTTCACGTGTGATTGACTATAATTTGTGATTTAAACTGCATTGACATATCTTGAAGATAGTTTCTCCGCTTCGTATATCATTCGTTATGATAGTCATAATTAAATAACTCCTGATGTTGCATAAATCTCAAAGAACAGCGCGAAGAGGCGACTATAGTTTATTGTCATACTGCACTGGTCAAAAGTACACCAAGCACGCTGCGCGATCTTGAATAAACGCGAATAGAGAATAATAGAGAAGAAAAGAGTGCAATTTAAGATGTACACACACCTTAAGCAAGCGATGAATTATCGAGAAGTTTATGTAACCAATATTTAACCTGGTAAGAGGGCTACGTTGTGACACAAGACCACTCATATATGATCATGCTAACATGATTATAATCAGGTAAAGTTACAGATAAATCGTTACTAACCCTACTATACTGCCTATCAAATAATTTAATTTAATTTAAACAGCTTAACGCTACAAATAAATTGAATACACAGAATAACTTCACAGTGTGATCAGATATTTATCGCTAAAAGTGAAGCACTCGAATTTCTCTATGTTTGACCTGTAGCTTGTTCTACTAGCCTCAATCTTGATTGGTTGCTGTTGACCTTAAACCTGTTGTTGTTGTTGTTTGCACCTTTGTTTTGATTGTATCCCCCTTTTGATCTGTCTTTTGATCCTATATAACCTGTGGCTTTCCTGTTTGGTTGATAAATCGGGTCAATATCGATTGCTGATTGACGTTAGTTACAAGCTTCCGAAAATTCTCTAGTGTTCTTTGTCCTCCCCCTATCCAGTATTTCCACATTGTTCCAATCGAATTTATGTCCATAATCGTCGCTGTGTGTTTACATAAGCGAAGAATTGTTTTAGTGTTTGACTGCTAATTGGTGCTCACGTAGACGAAGCTGAAGAGTCCGTCCACTTTGCCCTATGTAGTGTTTTTCACAGTCTGAGCAATTTCTTTTGTAGATTATATTTGGTGTTTTGTTCTTTTGTCACTTCGTCCTTTGGTCTATTGTGCCACACCTATTCCAAATGGTTTCAGTAGTCGTGCTGTATACTCCAATATGTCTTTTATGTATGGTAGGATGATCTGTTTATTGGTTCCTGTGCTTGATTTCGCTTCTGTTGACGACTTAGGTTGATGTTTTTGATGAAGTTGCCTAGATAGCCGTTCTTTTGGAAGATGGTCATAAGATGTTTTTCCTCGTTTTTTAGTGCTTCTTATGTGCTGCAGTGCGTCTTCGCTCTCTTGAACAAAGTTTGTTTGCAGTTGGTTTTGTGGGTTCTTGGGTTGTTGCTACCGTAGTTGAGAATTATGTCTGTGTGGGTTGGCTTCTGAAATACTTGAGTTTCCAGTTTTCCTGTGTTAGTTCTGGTGATTAGTATATCCAGGAATGACAGACTATTATTTGTTTCCTTTTCCATCGTGAACTTGATATCATCGAAGACGTTGTTGACCTGATTGTAGATGTTCTCCAGCTCATTCCTTTTGATAATGACGAATGTGTCGTTTACATAGCGAACCCAAATTTCCTGCCTGATCACTGGTAAAATCGACGCTTCTAGCCTCTACATTACAGCTTCCGTAATGAGTCCTGATATTGCTGATCCCATTGGTGTTCCTATTGTTTGTTCGTAGACTGTGTTGTTAAATCGAAAATACGTTGTTAAGTACAGATCATAGGTGACATAAGATCAAGAAAAGAGGATACAATCAAAACAAGGGTGCAAACAACAACAGGTTTAAGGTCAACAGCAACCAATCAGGACCGAGGTTAGCAGAACAAGCTACAGGTCAAACATGGAGAAATTCGAATGTTTCACTTGTATCTGAAGTTTTTGCCAATGATGTTGTTCAGAAGAACAATGAAAGCTCCACAACCAAAACATCCAACTCAGAGAACGAAAAGCCAACACAATTATTAACATGATTTGTAAGTAAGTAGGTAGACAAACATTAACACATGAAAAATGTTCATTGTTATTGATGTGGTAATAACCGCACCAGTTACTGGATTTCAAATCCATCTTAGTAATAACTGATTCAACCATTTTTTAAAATTCACGTGGTTGGTTCACTTAATAAACTTCCGTTAAATAAAAAGTGAGTTTGTTTCATTTCATGCGCTTCATGTCATTCATATACACAATGATTTATACGCATTAATGCAATAGTTTGCAGTGGTAGTTTTATGTAGCATGTAGAACATTCATTTGCATACCAGTGGAAAGAAATAATTATGGATACTTTTCATTTTTATCTGAAGATGAATGGATTAGACGATGGACTTTGATGCAGTTGGATAGACAAGACATGTGCAGGTTGTTAAGATTGTGGCAGATAAAACGATGAAGTGAAGTAAATATGACAGTGATAATAATAGTAGTTAGATAAAGCATGAGTAAACGGAAGTAGATGTATGTCTTAATTGATAGACGGCCAAGTGTTTTATTGAATAATTTTAAAAAAGTATGACTAGTTACAATATCCATAAATTCGAATTAAAAACCGGAATAAAATAAACACTATAAATGTGTTGATTAAATATGCAGCAAGTCAAGCATACAAAACAGAGAAAATAAAGGGAAAGAAGAAGCACAGAAGTTAATTAGTTGCCATGGCAGGGCCTGGCGAAGCATGAGTTAATTTTAAAGATATAAGTTGGGTTTCAGACAACTAATACCTGCTTCTTCTGCATAAAGTCCAAGTCTGCCAATATTGTGCCTATTTAAGAACGATCCATGTTTAACATATATTCCCTCATGGCCGTTCAAGGTTAAGTTATTTGAGGCATGTTCTGAGGTTCTTACAGGTTATATCCTCTCTTTTCTTCCAACTATTGACCTGTTAGCCAATAGAGATTCTCTGGACAATCTTTTTGTCCCATCGTTATTAAGTTTATAGCAGGAAAAGTTAGTGCAGTGTTGATACTTAGTCGATACATATATTCTGTGTTCTAAGAAAGTTATCCACTATGGATGAAAATTAATATTGTTGGATGACAGGTTTAAGCAGTGCAAAAGGGGAATGGAATGAAAGCTTCCTATAAATTATGGATGGGATCGAGTGTGAATAATTAATTTAAACTTCAGTTATTTTCATAATATTCATCTTAAATAGCTGATATTAATGACTTATTTATTACATCAGTTGTTTGACTCTAAAAACTAATTTTTTTTAGTGAATAAATCTTTACTTAAGAAATAATTTACAATCTCTGAGACTAGCTAACAAATCCACGTCAAATGGGATGTTGTGAAAGTTATCCACTTCGGTAAAAACATAGTAGGTCGTTTATGTTTGTGTAAATTGTGAATATGAAGCCAGTCTACACAATTTTCGAAATGATCTTTACACAAATACGTAATTATAATCAAAGACTTGAATAAAAAAGCTGAAGTTTCCTATTGAAAGTGTTCAACTAAATGACTATGGTGTGGATCACGTCGATTGAAAAGGTCAGCAAAATTAAAACATCTATTGATTTATCAGCCATACTTCCGAATACGTCTTTTCCTGGTAAAGGAAACATGTCAAGGTATATAGGCCTGATTTTATTTTCTAAGATGATTTTTTTGTTTTTTTTCAAGATACACTATTAGTAAGGTTAACAATGTGAAGGCAAAACTTTCATAATTTGTTATTAGAATTATGATGTATACTAGTCTGCTTTGACATATTTCAAACATTTAATAAAATCAAAATGTCAGAGCTGAAAAAGATATGATATGGCAAATTATAAATATCAGAAGTGATTGATTTGACTTAAAGAACAAAGTTTTCAAAAATATCTGATATAATGACGGAAGTTTGTATAAATAGAATTTGGTTTCTTTTTTTCTTACGCATACTTTAATTCTTCTTCGTAATCATCTTTATGAAAGCTGTCTCCTTTGATATTTATGAGGTTAATAGTAGACAAAGGTGAAAAATATGTGTGGTAACCCTCAAGGTCAAAGCAAAAGAGGAAGCCCAAGGAACACATTACGCCGAGAAATAGAGAAAGCAATGAGAAGAATGAACAAACATTGGACAGAACTGGAGAGGGAAGCCCAGGACAGAGTTGGTTGGAGAAAACTGGTGGGCGGCCTATGCTCCATCGGGGGTAACAGGCGAAAGTAAGTAAAGTAAGTTGTTTAACTGTTGTGTTAAAAAAAAATTTGTCCGACTGTTTGTTTTTGTTATTTTTATTGCCTTTTTGTATAGGTATACTAGTCATTCGTGTTTGTATTTTACACTGATTAAATATGTCAAACTAGAACATTTGTTCGTTCATCTAATGATTTATAATTTAAACATCATTTTACCATTGAAACGACTAGGTTTGGCATTCCAGTTGTATCTACAAACCAGTTTTACTAACAATGATATTGTTCCTTGTTTTTAGCCTGTGAACCCGATACATATTACATCTATCTTAATTAGAGTAAATCCCTTTGTAATTTAATATTCTTGAATTAATGTAATCATACTAACATTTCCCTTGCTATATCTTCGAAACACAGTACTTTCACTTTGGCAATAAATCGTGTAGACAGTATTGATAAGTGCAAGATTTGTCTTGAGAGTGATTTTCTCGTTTATATCCAATATTAATTATTCAAAAGTTGTCATAATTTTGAGTATCAATACTGTATTTGTAAATATACATTTACCTTACGTAACATTTTTCTAGGCAAATGGTAGATACCAGTGTTTAATTTGCTTGATTTCAGTTAGTTATTTAAAGTACACATCAATAAATTCTGTAAACTTTATACAAAGAACTCAAGGCAGTTCATATGAATTATTTCGACATATATCAATGATTAGGATAACTATAGTAATCTACCAATGATGCACCTGTTTGGGCTACACAATATCACTATCAAAATACCGATGAAATTTTCGAATATTTCTCTATTACAAGCATCATATTCGAATGGTAAACAGATTCATACAGATGTGTACAAGGTATTTACATCAGTAGCATCAATGTTTAAGTAACTGAAAATTCCAATTTTTTTACAGTGAAATATTTTTCAAGTTAAATCGTATACATTCTATGAAATTTCAGTGTTCAGCATCGTTCACTGGATAACTAAAAGGGAAGTGATTAAAATTAATCAACCGAACTTGTCGGGCTTACCTGGAAGACATTTTTTCTATGTTCATAAAATATTTGTATTATTATTCTGACTATTTTATTTGTAAATGGTCATCTGTTAGACCATACCTATAGTATTTTCTGCCAAAATTAAACAACAATCTTTTACATGGAACTTTATTGTCTCTAAGTGTGATAGAAAAGGAAATTGTTGTCTCTTAAACAATATGCAATTTTGTCAGATTCTTATTAACCGACTAACATTCAAATAATTCAGAATGGTTCGATCGATCAACTTCAGAAATGAGATCAGTAAAATCCTCATTATAACTTTAATGAATAACAGTGTTTCTGAAATGGCTGCGTGAAGGTCACTAATTGCCATTGATTATTATTAATAATTATTACTTGATTTAAAAATTCTCTTTGTGTTTTATTTCTGTCACCGAACATGACTTCATTTTGCCAAGCCACCGCAAAGAGTAGTTTGCATTTCTAGTACAGCTAATTAGATTCCTTTATATTTTAGCAAATAAAATTTAAAATAATTATTAAGCTCAGTTATTTTATGCTCGCTTGTTTCTACTTGGGGCTAATTATTGGATCTTGGTTCGTATTAGGTATGTAGTGGTTTATACATGTCACCAACGTCTCAGGGTACTGACGTACTTCAGTTTTTGTAGTACTATATAAGACCATGTAATTATCTGGCGACAAAAGTCTCATACCTCGGTATTCAATCCATGTGCTTTTTGATAAAAGATAAGTCTCTGAATTACTTCTTTATATAAGCAGTCTTTTATTCCTAGTTTTCTTTCCATTTAAGATATATGTTACTTACTTACTTACTTACGCCTGTTAACCCCAATGGAGCATAGGCCGCCCACCAGTTTTCTCCAACCAACTCTGTCCTGGGCTTCCCTCTCCAGTTCTGTCCAATGTTTGTTCATTCCTCTCATATCTTTCTCTATTTCTCGGCGTAGTGTGTTCCTTGGCCTTCCTCTTTTCCTTTTGCCTTGAGGGTTCCATGTGAGGGCTTGTCTAGTGACGCAGTTGGGTGCTTTTCGTAGTGTATGTCCTATCCACTTCCACCGCTTCTTCCTGATTTCCTCCTCCACTGGAATCTGACTTGTTCTCTCCCACAGTTCGTTGTTGCTGATGGTGTCTGGCCAACGAATACGAAGCATTTTGCGTAGACAGCTGTTAATAAACACTTGTATCTTCTGAATGATGGCTTTGGTAGTTCTCCATGTTTCCACTCCATACAGTAGAACTGTCTTGACATTTGTATTGAAAATCCTGATTTTGGTTTTGTTTGAAAGTTGTTTGGAGTTCCAGATATTTTTCAACTGTAGAAATGCAGCCCTCGCTTTGCCAATCCGCGTCCTCACATCTGCGTCCGATCCCCCTTTCTCGTCGATGATGCTGCCAAGATATGTGAAGGTGTTAACGTCCTCCAAGGTATCTCCATCAAGCGTGATTCGGTTGGTGCATGTTGTATTGCATCGGAGAATTTTGCTTTTTCCTTTATGTATGTTGAGACCTACTGCTGCAGAGGCTGCTGCTACACTGGTCGTCTTCTCTTGCATTTGTTGTTGAGTGTGCGATAGAAGAGCCAGGTCATCTGCGAAGTCCAGATCGTCCAGCTGCGTCCTAACTGTCCAGTTGATACCGTGCTTCCCTCCAGATGTTGACGTTTTCATAATCCAGTCGATCACCAGGAGAAAGAGAAAGGGTGAGAGTAAGCAACCTTGCCTGACACCGGTCTTCACCTCAAAAGAGTCTGTCAGCTGACCTCCGTGCACGATTTTGCAGTTGAATCCATCATAAGAATTCCGTATGATATTGACTATTTTCTCAGGCACACCGTAGTGTCGAAGAAGCCTCCACAGTGTTTTCCTATCCACGCTATCGAATGCTTTCTCGTAGTCGATGAAGTTGACGTAGAGTGGTGAGTTCCATTCAATTGATTGTTCCACAATGATCCGTAATGTAGCAATTTGGTCAGTACACGATCGATCCTTACGAAATCCGGCCTGTTGATCTCGAAGTTGGGCGTCTACGAAGTCCTTCATTCTGTTTAACAATACCCTGTTGAAGACTTTGCCTGGTATTGAAAGAAGAGTGATGCCTCTGTAGTTCTCACACTTGCTGAGATCGCCTTTCTTTGGTATTTTGATGAGGTATCCTTCTTTCCAGTCTGATGGTACTTGTTCCTCATCCCAAATCTTCTTAAAGAGAATGTGAAATATTTTCGCAGTTGCTTCCACATCTGCTTTCATTGCCTCTGCTGGAATGTTGTCTGGTCCTGCTGCTTTGCCGTTCTTGATTTGTCTGATGGCTATACTGATCTCCTCAATCGTAGGTGCGCCAATATTATTTGGGAGGTCCTTGGATGCTGCTTCGATGTTGGGTGGGTTCAGTGGAGCTGGTCGATTCAATAGTTCCTTAAAGTGTTCTACCCACCTATTTCGCTGTTCGTCAGTGTTGCTGATTATTTTCCCTTCCTTGCTTTTCACTGGTCGTTCTGGTTTACAATAGTTTCCGGCCAGCTTCTTTGTAGTTTCGTACAATTGTCTCAAGTTTCCTTCTCTTACAGACTTTTCCGCCGTCATTGCTAGATCTTCCACATATTTTCCTTTGTCAGCTCTGATACTCTTCTTCACTTCCCTGTTTGCTTCTGTGTATGCAGCTTGTGCGGTAACTTTCTCTGCTCTTGTTCGGCTGACATTGATTGCTGCTTTCTTGTTCCTCCTTTCTTCAATTTTTGCAAGAGTATCAACAGAGATCCATTCCTTGTGATGGTGCTTCTTGCGACCAAGGACCTCCTGACATGTTGAAGTGATTGCCTCCTTAATCCCTTTTCAATTGTTCTCCAATGTTGCTTCCTCTCCATTGAGTAGATCCTGAAAGGCCTGGAACCTATTGGTGAGGGCTATCTTGAATTCGTTGAGTTTTACGGTATCCCGAAGAAAGGCTATATTAAACTTCTGTGATGTTGTCTGCCCCGTTGTCCAGTGCTTCTTTAGCTTCAATCTCATTTTGGCGATCAGCAAATGGTGATCTGAAGCTGTATCAGCTCCTCTCTTGGTTCTCACATCCTCCATGGTCCTTCTGAACTTTTTGTTGATACAGATATGGTCAATTTGGTTTTGAGTAGTGTGGTCCGGTGAAATCCATGTGGCTTTGTGAATGCGTTTGTGCGGGAATATTGTGCCACCGATGACCAGTTTGTTGAAGGCACATAGGTTTGCAAATCTCTCACCGTTTTCGTTCCTTTCTCCCAGTCCATGTCGTCCCATGATGTCTTCATATCCAGTGTTGTCCATTCCAACCTTGGCATTCAGGTCTCCCATAAAAATCGTCAAATCCTTTGGTGAACATTTCTCGACGATTGACTGCAGCCTTTCGTAGAATTGATCTTTAACGTCGTCATTGTAGTCATTGGTAGGTGCATAACATTGGAATACGTTCATTGTAATGTCCTCTTTCTTCGTTTTGAAGGATGCTTTAATGATCCTGGGTCCATGAGATTCCCATCCTATCAGTGCCTTTTGTGCATGTTTGGACAGCATCAGTGCAACTCCTTGTGTATGTGAAGCAGTTTCCTCTTCATGACCAGAATATAACAGCAGTTCCCCTGAATCTAGTCTCAGTTGTCCTACCTGTGTCCAATGTGTTTCACTGATGCCGAGCACCTCGAGGTTGTGTCGTTTCATTTCTGCCGCAACTTGAAATAGTCTTCCAGTCTCCCACAATGTACGAACGTTCCATGTACCTAAAAAAATGGTTGCTCTGGTTGTCAGAAGAGGCATCAGCCCCGTGACTTCCGAGGGAACTCGGCTTTCATCACGAGACGTCATAATTCTTCTTCCAACTCCCAGGGCAGAGTTAAAATGGTTTGAATTATTTTTTCTGGTTAGCGTTTTTTTGGCAAGTGAGATTTCAACGGAATGGGGTCGCCAACCCCATGTCCAACCCTCCTCCTTTATCCGGGCTTGGGACCGGCAGTAGCCTCTAAGGTTCTACTGGCGGAGTTAAGATATATGTTAGTTATTTTCATAACTAATTGTAGTTATGTCATAACTAACCAATCAGATTGTGGTTTAAGCGTTCAGTACGTGATCTGGTCTGACGTGCCTGTAAACCTTTTTTGTTGTAAATGACCTACTAATCAAAGGTCATTATTATCTTATTATATTGATGTGACTCATAGTTTTATTCATTTCCAAAGACACGCTATATTGGCCGGTATGTCTTCTCGTCTTACTTGATAATTGTAATTTCCATATTTTTTTGTACTAATTTAATTGTTTTTATGTTTAGAAACAGATGAAGTTTAAAGCAAAATTGATCTTGTTCTAACTATAGCTTTCCCATAGACTCTATGCTCGACAATATTGCGTTTATGGTTCTAGAAGTTCATCTGTAAGACAAATAAAATCCTACGATTTAAATACTCGTCGAATTATTGTTTAGTGTTTTTTTTTATAAAAGTTCTTGTAATTTTCAAATAAACTCGAAAATGTAGCATTTATTTGAATAGAATAGAGGCTATAGAACTTTTCTCTGTCAGGAAATTGTTTAAAAGGAAGACTAAATTAGGCAATCGATTTTAAATCATTATTTCTTATTTCACTTGGAATCATTACTTCATCGGAAGTTAAACAACAGAGATTATCAGAAATTATATGATGATAAATTTTTACAGTTGGGACTGGAAATAATAGTTATTTTCAGCACTTATAACATATACTATGTTACCCTAGTCCTTCATTGAATTATTATTTTCATTCTTATTTTGTCGATGTAAAACTTTTAATTAAAGACAATACGGAGACAGTCCTGTAATAGCAACTAACCAGTTGCTGTCTCTGATTCCAATTACGGTAAAATACAAATCGTGACAATAATCATAAATATCCTATGCCCGAGCTGATGGCTATGTAGACTCAGTAGCTCAGTCGATTACGCTTTCGTGCTTAAAAGGAAAAGTATTGGTTTCGAGTTTAAGTGTCAATATCAACACTAGAATGCACATATATATCCAGCCGACGAGTCTCAAACTGAATGAGAAACGCCTTCACGAACACACTGCTACCCTTGATACGGCTTTGACTATGCTGATCCTCTGAATGCGAATTTTATCTACAAAATATAGCCATAAAAATTGTAGACACATATCTCTGATAAAGTACTATAATAACTGAGAGCTTGAATTTGCTCATCTCAAGAGCTGAGTTAGCTATACATCTTCTACTCAATTGTGATCACACTGATTTTATCAGGAAGTAATGAGCTTGACCTGGTCAACCTTCATCTTTAATTACTATTCACTCACGTCTTCTATGTTAATGACAAACTATTCTTATTTGTTTATATGAATTTTATCTTTGTTCTCTATCAAAACATTCAATATTAAAATAAAAAATCCATATCTTAGTGTTATCATAAGACAGTTTGTTAGTGTGACGAAATTGAGATCGAAAGTCAAGCTGAAAAACTGTGAAGTTTTATTAATATTTGATAGACATAAATTTAAACAACTTTTAGATAAGATGAGTGTAGACAGAAAAATAAAATAAAATGCTAAAAATAGAAACAACATGAATATACACCACACCCAATACTATTTTTATTCAAGTTCTAATGTTGTTGAATAAAAAAAGACAGAAACACATAAAACACTATTGAATCTTAAACTCAATAAAACAAAATGAAAATTTTAGAAGCTTATATGGCTTGAACAAAATGACAGTTAAAGTGATGTTCAATCGTTTTTAATTCATAAAAAAAAAGGAAATACATCCGTACCAGACAGAATTTCATAGAATATTGTTGAGAGGATTTTTTTGTTAGAGGATCATCAATTCTGTCAGTAGCTGAGATGTAATTTCTAAAATTGGACCTAATTTTTGAGACTGACTACGTCATATTTTATCAACAACATTGATAAATTGTTAAGTATATGTTCTAACTTAAATAGGACATTTTTCCCAAAGAATAATACAGGTAAACGTGAATGTATTTCGTGCTAAACTATCCTTTTTTCATAAATGCATATAGCCATTGAGGGAATAATTACGAACATGTGGTCTCTTTTTATTTCAGCTTACAATCATTTTTCTATTGGACTGTATTTTTCACTGCTTATTAAAACTACATATAATGTTGGGCGGTCTTTCAATCCTGATAATGCTGCTATACGCGCTTTCTGTATGTAAGACGAAGCTGAGGTAATCAAGTGAGAAGACAAAGAATGAATAGAAAGGTATATTGGTAAACATAATCAAAGTGTTCACAAACTGAGTAGTACTTATTTGCATATATATGTCTTTCAGATGATTTGAGCTAAGTGCCAACGTATAGTATTCGTCCGTCAACACGTCTCACTTACCATTTGTCCTTGAAATAGCATATGTGCATAGGCACTTAATGTTCAAAGCGACTATTGTTCTTTCTTTCCAGGTTTATAATAAATAAAGTAAACCTTCGTATTTTTTTTAGATATTAGACAACTATACATATGGATATCCATTATGCAATATGCTTCCAATTAACTTGAAACACTTTCAGCAAACACTAAAAATCTCATACATTTGGTTATTTAGCCTTTTTTTAAAAATCGAAAATAATTTCTTTAGATTTGAGTGTAAATAAAATTTAAATCGTCTTATCCTATTTCATTTCCTCCGACTGAATCAGTGAAAAAGCTACATTAATAAAATCCACTGGGTCGACAAAGTTTTTTTTTTTTAATGAATAATTCTTATCAAACTTATCAAATTGAAGTTTTAAGACATTTTGTTTATATTAAGTGTTACTGTTTCGAGGCTGAAAAAAGAAATAATAATATAAACACTAAAAATGATAGATATTTTGATTATTTTCTATGAATAGTTAATTAGTTATTAACTAAGAATGATAATTCATGTCTGCATTATATAATTCACTTGAAACAAATTATTTCTATGTCTATTAGTGACGGATGAATGGACGATTCGTGAAGCACTTGGTCAACTTATGTGGATGAACAATCCATTTGTTAATAAAAAGTGAATATGACATTGTAAATTAACTAAGCATTTCTTCAACTATCGAATCATTTGAGGACAAATGGTATCAGAAGAAAATATCTACAAACCTGTCCTGTTGAGTCAGTATAGTGTTGCATATTAGTTCTCATTACTGTTCTGTAAATGAGAGCGAGCATGTTGCATATGTATTCAGTGAATATAGAAAGATAATAATGTCATGATTCATTTACCAAAGAACATGTTTATGTACTTAACCATCGATCAGATTTTCTACATGGACTAAGGATTAATTTGACTGCATTTGTGCATTATCACAAGTTGGAACTAAATGGATTATTAGTTTACCTATTGGTGCTACTGGACTCAGCATTATTCTAGGAGAGTTAATGTGCCTTTTAAGCTTTGTATTTGCTATAATGGTCTCAGTACGTTCTTTGGAAACTATTGGGGAAAAGTGAAAACCTACTATATGTTACTCAGTTCAGCTGATATTTGATTAGATCTCACAACATGAACTTCTGATTAGGGTCGATATCTTGTGGTTTTCATGTTTTTCCGGTAAAGTAGTAAATTGTATATATACTGTTGAAAATCTTTAAAATGTTTAAAGGTAGTGCAATTATCCGTCTTATATAGGTTAGGTAAAACTATGTCAGCAAGCATCATCAGTACTAATGTTGAGCTATGTTCAAAGGGACATAATGACATATATCATTGTTCGTAATTTAAAAATGAGATAATGAAATAAAAGATGAAGATTATTTAATGAAGAAAGTTTCCTTTCTACCAGATTGTTTGCAAAAGCTATATGAGTTTATAGAGAAATAGAAATAGATTACATCACATAATGTTCTGAGATTACAAGTATCAGAAGACAATTATTCAGTGATCTTGAGATTAAAGAAAACGAGTAAGAGGAAAATTATTTACCGGTTAGAGATATTAGAGATAACTTCCCACCTAACGGATATCAGGAAGTGAATAAAATAATAGTGATAATAACAATTGAATCATAGTTGGAAATTGTAAATCGGTAGTATGATATGATATGATAACAGAAACTGGAACATCTGTCATGATATGTTAGTACCAAGGAAATTCAAATATTCCACGTGTTGTTTTTACAGGCATTTTCAGAGTTGAAGTGGTGAGTTGACAATTTTTTGAGTCGACCTACCTCTGATCACACTTGCTTGACCATATAGATTATTTTGAATGATGAATATTAGTGAGGTAACCTGCTCAGAGTTATTCAGATGTCCATGTATTGTGTTGGACTGTAGTTCTAAAAGCCACACCTCAGTGTTTTCAGATGCGCTTGGGAAGCGTTCACTTTGTGTAGTTACTGTCACCCGTTTGAGAAGAGCAAGTCGAATAATCAGATGAATATCGATGTGACCTAAAGGAAAAGTTTACCCTAAACATGTCTATTTATGATAGGTCGGCTAGAGAAGACAAGAGGATACTTCTTTGAAGAAGAAAACTTTCTCCAATAGTATCTCCTATGTAGTCGATATTGATGTAAAGAGTTCTCTTTCAGACTCTCTGTATCCATTTGTGTTGTAGCTTTGATGTCGAAAATCTGTCAGTGAACCTGGGCGAAAAGACGCTTTTGATGTCAAAATGAAACAAAGTTTTATGGTTCTTTAAAATGACTAGCATGAAATTGTTCAAAAGAAAATTAGTCGAGCATAATTCAATGTTTTGAACAAAGTTAGAAGTTAGATTCTCACTATATTTTTTCACTAAAGCTTTTCAGAAAGTTTTCATGAAGCATCAGTGATTACATTATTGATAGGATCTAAATATTACTGTGGATATCAATTTAAGCGTAAACCTAATTATCTCTTATGAAAAAACATTTGATATATTATATTTTAGAACAGATAAGTTATTAGGTAACTTGTAAGAATTTCTTATATTACCATCTTCTTGTTAACAATATTTCAATCTATAAGTGATTCTGATGTTGAGCTGAGGATTATCAGATAATTTGTATATTGTATATTGAACTTAAGTTAAACTTACTATCTACGTAATAAGCTATGGTGAATACACAATCTGACCAAAGTTCAATATGTTTGGAATAATTATGTTTTATGTCGAAACTGAATAGTATTTAAGTTATGTGCTTAGGTTTTTCACAAGTTTTGAAGTTATCCTGAATAATTAATACACCCAAAAAAATAGGTAACCTTTTCTAAAAATTCATAAATATTTGTAGATTATCAGGTAAACAATCAAGAGAAAATTACCACAACTGAAGCGCAGTGTTTGTAATCATTGGAAGGTCAACCGATAACCATTTTATTTTTTATGAATGAAAAGAAAATGTGGTTAAGTTAATATTTGCTTATAAAAAGCTGTTTGATTAACAAAGAAAATAATTATTAATGTAATGAAAACTAATTTTCGTGTATGTAATCAACGCGTAAACAACCAAATCATCGTGTTATATACGGTTGATTAAGTATTGAGGACTAGTAAATGTGTTATCGGTTATTTTTCCTGTTTATTTATTCATGTGGTTGATACACACAATATTTTTGACTGTTAGATCTATTGTGTGAATAAAATTTTTCTATATAAAATTTAGCTATTATAATCTCTAGTGAATAAAAATTATATTTATAGAATATTTAAAAACTTACTTGTTAATGAACCTGCCAAAATGTTTTTATACGATCGTTTACATGAAATATATTTCTAGCTTATTTTTTTCGCATAGACTGTAAATTCAATCTTCACAAAAACCGAAATCGTGAATAAATGGGATGTAAGGCAAAATTGACTATGACTACATCAATAAAAAGTTCAGAAGGGCGATGGAGGACATAAGAACCAAGAGAGCAGATAACATAGGTTCAGATCACCACTCGTTGGTGGCAAAGATGAAACTGAAACTAAATCATTTTTGGAAAACTAAGGAAACAGCATCACAAAAGTTTAGTATGGTCTTTCTTCGAGATACTGACAAACTCAGTCAAATCAAGATAGTTCTCAGCACTAAGTTGTATGATTCACTCAATGAAGAATAAACTACTTTGGTGAACAAGTGGAAAGAGATCGAAGAAGCAATAACTGAATAAACGGTCTTGAGTTTCTGGGACAAAAGAGGTATAATCATAAAGAACGGATCTCTGTTGATACAGTGGACAGCTGGTGTGCACTTAGACGATCTGGATTTCGCAGATAATCTAGCTTTTCGATTTCGCGCAAAACAACAAATGCAGGAGAAGACAGCCAGTTTATCAATAACATCTGAAGTGACATTTCTCAGCAAACACAAGGGAGAAAGCACGATCCTCCAGTACAACATAACATGCATCAAACAAATCACGCTTGACGGAGAAGCTTTGAGCAGCATCATCGACAGTCAAGGTGGATCTGATGCAGATGTGGTATGGATTAGCAAGGTTAGTGCAGTATTTGTACAACTGAAGAACATTTGAACACAAAACAACTATCAACCAGCACAAAAGTCAGAATTTTCTATGTGTGTCAAGACGGTTCTACTGTATGAAGCGGAAAATAGGATAACCACGAGTTCCATCATCCGGTAGATATAAGTATTTAATAACAGTTGCCTACGCAAGATACTGCACATCCGTTGGCCAGAAACAATCAACAACAACCTACTATGGTAGAGGATAAACTAGATTCCAGTGGAGGACGAAATCAGGAAGAAGCGCTGGAAGTGGATAGAATACACATTGAGCAAAACACTCAACTGCCTCAGAAGGCAAGCCCTCACTTGGACACCTCAAGACTAAAGAAAACATTACTCAGATATGAAGATAATGAACTGCAACTGTGTTGAACTTGGGAAGGCCCAAGAGAGTTGGTTGGAGTATGCTGGTTGGTGGCCTATGCTCCATTAGGGGTAACAGGTGTAAGTACGCAAATAATTGATGTATTAGTTGATACAGATTTTATCAAAATCTTAGTGATATCATTCGGTCGCCAAAATTGTAGCCGATGAGGTGGATTTTTAATATTTAGCCTGTTACTTGGAAACTAAAGGATTCTGTTAATCAATGTAACCCATCTATCAGTCATAGATTTATGAACTTACAGTGAGTACTGAATACGTATCATTTACTTAACAAAAATTATGATGATAAATTAACAAATTGGTTTTTGGATTTAAAAAATTCTCAAACGTTATTGCTAGATACTTCGATTTTGTTTGTAGCTTAACTTATCGACTATTCAGTGGTAATGGCAATTTTTATCACTAATTAACAAACAAAAAAACTGTGGAAAACTGTTCAGCATCGAACACGTTTTGGTTACTATACTACTGATTTTCTATCAGTAATAAAATCTAGACAATTCTAGTTTTTGAATGAGCTCATCGAGTTTCACATCGTCAACTTTGGTTACTGTTTATTTTATTTTTCTAGCTCATCAGTGACATGACTCGAGATAGGTTTGTTAACATTGCATTGGAAAGCTGTGACTTTTAAAGTTAGGAAGTGGAGAATGTAGTTATCAATGATACCGGATGTATATTTAACTATATCTCATTTAAGATAATTATTTAAAATACCGTTAGATGTACTAATTTTAAATATTGGGGACGTCATTCTCATAGTTTCCGGACGATTTTTTATTCTTATATGGATAGACGATCTGAACATACTTATTGGTAACTATCAGCATATTTCGAGTGAATTTCATTGCTTATGCATAATAGTAAGTTATGCATAAATTAAAAATTAATAGTATAATTGTTCACTATAGGAAACTTAGGAAATAACTATCAAATATGACAGGTGCATGCCAAAAAGCATGTATAATTATTATCTACTCCTTATTATGGAGAAAGAACATTAACATATATCTAAATGTGTAGCATACTGAAAAAACGAGCCTGGAAAAGCTCTAAAACCATGGTTGATAGCAATTCTGGCAATACATCTACTCGTTGCCCAGCGACTGCTTTTGCGGCCAACAATGCTATGAATGGACTTACAACACGCATGGTGCGCATTGACCCAGAATCGAATGGTCTTATGACTTGCACATCAAGATGCAATAACATAGATAATATAAAATATGAACTGGACAATATACATGAGCAATTAGGCGTAACGCGTTCTCAAGTGGAGTCGCTTCATGTTCTCTATCAATACTTAATGACCTTAAGCAAGAAATAAAGGCTCAATTACCACTTAAGCTGCTTTTATCTAAGGATTTGGTTCTCGATAGTCTTGAATATACTATTAAAGCAGCATCTGTCATTGATTTCATTGTTAGTGAAATCACTAGGTGACCAATCTCTAGAAAACCCACTAACCTTCAGGATAATCCATTCCAGCGTATTCGCCTCAATAACAAGCATCCGAAGTTCTCTAGCCCATCCTTGTTTAGATTCGACTCACATTTAGCAGCTGAACAACTAAAGGAATCGGAACGGTTGGTATACGCGCATAACAAGTTCAAGAATGCTTGTATGGTCTCAGATAAGACCACCGATCAGCGAATTACTCAAAAGTGTACCTGAAACAATAATAATGCTCTAGAAAGCGTATCAAATCCTGCTTACTCATCAAAAAGACTAATCCATATGACTATCACTTCATCTAACAATGAACACTTCATTTTATCAATGACAAACGCTAGCTTACCTTACCTTCGACAAGACACGAAAACAGACTAGATCTAACATTTTGTTGATGTATCATTCCACTGCATATAAAAAAATTACAATGAATTTAAAAGTAATAGCCATAAAATTGTATCTGATACTCTGTCTATCTGTCCCTAGTATGACCATCCCACAGCAGAAAACTAGTCGAAACAGGAATTACAAACATGCAAGCCGGAAACTCCTGAATACCCTGCTGGGATCCTCTGTCTGGGATACCTTTTTCTGGAGTAATGGTCGCGTGGACTGTACTGACACATTCCATCAGATCACTAACTCAAATTTAGAATCCTGTGTACCTATTAAAATGCACTGGACTAGTAGGCCTGACCAATTAAATATCCTAATAAGTGAAGGCCCCTGTAGTAACGTTATTTTAGGTCGAATGATTTTAAAGATGTGCATGTAACCATAATTTTTAACTAAATTAAAGATAAGCATAGATTAAAGAGCTATCAGTGAGAAGTTGGTAGCACTTAATCACAACTCAGAATTACAGAATTTAATACTCCTTTTCAATAAGCGCGTTAGAGCATCTCAAAGTATAGACATGCCATGTATCACGACTTTAAAACCATTGAAAACATTTCGCGTAGTGTTTTTGCAAACAGTAGTGAGTTCAAAAGCTATTTATGCTACTAGTAACTCAATAAATTCTACTTATTTCGCTTATCTAGCAATAAGTAAATCTATTAGCTCCCTTAAGGTCATAAAAAGTCACGGAGCAGACAGGATTCCATCTACTCTCTCCGAATATGATGGATTCGATATACCACTATTTCTTCGAAAGCTGTTTACTCTCCCCCTCTCTCTGGAGATTGATACTTCCTCTGATTTTTAGAAAACCTCACACATCATACTAAGCTAGGAATCAGGAACTAAGTTTGATTATAACAATTGTTTGCCCATAAATTTTACTCCAGTTATCTCTAGGATTATCAAAAAAAATGGCTGGTGACCAACTTTCCAACTATTTACTCACTGAGAGGCCTCTAAATATGACCTTTTTAAAAATTAATCTTGTACGACCCACCACTTTGACTTTTCAATTTAGTCTTTACTCAGCATGACCTGAACTTTAAGGTATACGTTGAATTTTCTAAGGCTTTCCTCATGGTTAACCACCAGCTTCTTATAAGCAAACCCATATCTTACGGGATCAGCAACTCTCTGATTGTTTGGTTTAATTCTTTCCTCACTCACCGAGAGTAACTAGTCAAAATAAACTCCTCCTTATTGGATACTACTCTAGTGGAGTAATTCAAGGTAGTGTCTTAGGTTCGTTGTTCGTTTTAGCTTACATGTATGATATTTGTGATTACTTCTCTGCAGATAAGCCTCTTCTATATGCAGATGGTTTGAAAGTAGTGTATTCATTCTCCCTTCACAAGCTGAACAATATACGAAACTGTATCAGTATGGAGCTCAATCAAAAGTCCGAACTGAACACTGATAAATGTAGATAGGTCTACTTTGGTAATCCTTTACTCAACCTAGGCCTAACCATAATTGGTAAGGTGTTATTGAATTACATTACATTACATTACCGAAGTTTAGAATCAAGTGTCCCTATAATTGTTTCGTCTCAGAACAGGTATCTAATCAGACCTCCAAGTTTCAACGTTTTCTTGGTTGTATGATTTGTTATCACTATAACGATGAGACACGTATTTTAATTCATAAACTGTGTTCGATCACTTCAATAATAGTGGACGTTTATTTTTAGTTGTGTTTGTATAAAGGATAAATTAAAGCTGGAATCCATTCAGAGGCGATCTACACTACGCATTCTTAGGACTGATTGTACTTAAATTTATGAAGCCAGATGTTATAAACTTGAACTAAACTGTTTATAGAAAAGGAAACTTAAACCTAATCTAATTTATCTCTTCAAAATACTTACTAAGCTATGCTTAACATCCGATGAAGCTACTCGATATTCACAAACTCCTGTTTATAGCATCCGTAACTCATTGTCATTAAAGGCACAATCTCATTTTAAATGTTCTCTTTAAATGAATCATTTTACTAGTATATATTCGAAACCAATAATGAAACCTTTTTACTTGCAGATACTTTAATTTAATACTGTCCGCTGGAAATTTAACTAACTTGTAAAGTATGTTACCCGATGATAATTAAATTGTAAAATGACCTTGTACCTGAATCATGATAGGCCTGAATGACCTATCGCTGTAATTACTGCTTTCGTTCTTCCGTACCTTATGTTTCCGCTTTGTTCTCTCCAATTGTAGATGATTATAGCCAATGAGCTATGGCACTGAAAACGACACTAAATACAGTGTTCGTACACTAATAGGATACTTAGTTAGATAGAATTAACAGTTCTTGAATGACAATTTGCATTACTGTTATATGCATTCCTAAACAATTTTCGAACTAGAACACTCCAAACAATGAAACATGGACGTATTTATCGCTTACATTGTATCAAGTTGATCATGACTGTAAACCGGTATGTATTCCGTGACTATTATTTTCAGAATATATTTTTATCATTAATTTTGTGACGTCAAAAGTACAAGAAGTGCATATGTACGCATTTTCAAGTCACTTTTTATTGTTATCAGTACAACATTAGGCTAAACTAACGCTTATTTTATGTACTCTAAAATCATTTTTTCATTCATTCGTTTCTTTAAACTTAAGTAGTTGCCTTCAAATCTTGCTTACTTATCACGTAACCCTTCAGTTACCAAGTCTAGACAACTGATCTGAAATTTTTGTCAACACATCATACTTTCTATAAATAATACACCCTATATATATAGATCAAGTTAGACATTAACATGGTTAGATAACGGCTCATTGGTCCGATGGTTAGGCGTTCGCGCACAATACCGGGTGTCCTGGGTTCGAATCCTGCGAGGTGCAGGAGTCGTGGATGCGCACTGCTGATGAGTCCCATACCAGGGCTAAACGGTCGTCCAGTGCTTCCAGGTTTCTAATGGTGATCTAACATTGATCGATTCATGGTTTCAAAAATGTGTAACTTAACAATCTGCACAATCCCGTATGCATATGCAACGAAGATCTTGAAATTTGTCTCTGTTTGATTTGAAAAAATTCACCCAATTTAGAAATGTTTCTTTTTAAGCACTTATTAATAGCAATAAGATTATTCTGTACATAACTTTCATCCCAAACTTTTTTAAAAATAACTACTTTCTTTCGCTGTTTTTATCGAAATAAAACCTGTGGACGCATAAACGTATGGATACACAATCATTCAAAGTATCACCAAAGAACCTCTCAGTTGACTATTAATCATCCATTTCTCTTTCTGGGTCACTAGATATTTTATTAAAGTAGGCTTATGTTCAAAACCAGAATCATTGGTCAGATTAATACAATTAATATACGCAAATGTATACCAAAGTCTTATTCTCAGTCTTCTTCAGTACCATTATGTTAGCTTTAGCGATTTATCAAGATTTTAGCCGCGAATATTCGTCAGTTAATTAATAACAAACATTTCAAGAAGTAAAGCATTTATAAGAGGAAATGAGTAATTGCCGAACCCCTAGTTTATTTCATCGCAACGGTACCTGATCATCATATCTAATTTCTGATTATGGCATTAATGCTATTTTCCATATTTATTTTCTCGAATGATATATGCCATGGCTACGAAACTACATGTAAGTCTCTTTTCGAAGCCTTTATTTATGAGAAGACTAACAAACCTATTCATCATGTAATCATTCAATAATAATCGTTTTGCATGCATTACATTTTCGTGTCCTTCACACATTTTTGTTTTGTTCAGCCTACTTCCTGTGATATTCTTTTAACAGATAAAATTAATCCTTGAAGACAGCTGATCGAATTTTTTTTTACTTTTATCAACCAAAAATGTTACATTCTGTTAATTAATTATCATTTATTGTTTAGTATTATGATGAATCATAGTGTAATTAGAAGACACAATATTGCACACGATGGTCTTATTTGCCTCCGAGTAATTTGTCTGTCAAATACCATCCAGTTCCTACAAAGGTAAACGCATGTTCATTTGAAATTAGTAGAATATTGACAATAGTTTTAAAACCTTTTTTTCATACAACTAACTGGTCAATGAATGGCAGTTTCAGCTTTTACGATCGTTTGTAGAGTACATATTATGCAAAAAATTGTCATTTTTTTTTATTCAGATCTTAAATATACTTCACTGTCTCTCTCGCTCTGGTCTACACTTGTCTTCAAACCACCTGTAACTTTTTGGACCCAAGTAACTCTTAATAACCTGTCTGTCTTATTTTGACAAGTGTAGGATTTGTTGGCAACAATTTATGAATAATTTCTCTTTTTCACTTCATAATAATGTATCTGTCAGACATTTAATCAATGGTATTAGCATTATCCATTTCTCGATTTTAACATTTTTAGATATGAAATGATCAGTAAGACGAGACTGATTATGGGCTAATTGAATATGATATCTAGTTAACAAGACATTCAAATGTATTCTGATAATTTCTGTCACTTACTCATTTCAAGAAAACATCCTTTTTGACGATATCATGTACTCTAGCTGCAAAATCAAATTTGGAGTTATTTCACAAAAAAATCTAAATACGACTACATAATAAACTGTTCGAAAATTTCACGTATCAAAAAGCAGTTATGTAACAAAAAATGTGACATTGAAGAAAAATAATGAAACGAAGCTAAATATGTGGAAGATAATTGTTCACTTGATGAATATGAAAAAGATAAAGAATAACTTGAACAACATGATGACAACAAAAAACTGACAGTGAACTAAAAACAATAGAATAAAATGTCAACTACTCAAGTGATCACAAACTTTTTGTTATTATAATGTTATTTAAAGAACAGCAGATTAATTTACGTTAATTTTCCGTTCAATTCGCTCCGCTTTTATATTCTTCGTAATATAGGTTACTGACTGGAATCCCCTAAACAACTCACAACTTAGTTTATCCTTCGAAATATCGATGTTGCAAGTTTCTACTAACAATTTAAATATATTGACAATTACCAATAACTCATCACAATTTTTGAATATACTAGTTGATATTGTATGCAGTATTATTATTATTATTATTATTATTATTATTATTATTATTGGATTTGAGAGTACAACAAACCTAAATTTCTAACAGAATAATGAATTTGAAGTAGACTCATTCGTTGTTATTTGTTTCATTTTCAAGATTAAACTATCGTGCATACATGTCTTCGGCTGATGTATTTACTCTGAGTAATTGATCGCGCTACATATTTATCGATATCAATGTACCATTGAATTAGATGTAACTTTGGTGAGTGAAATAAACTATGTGTAGTGGATTAGTTACCTTAATGTATCAGTTCATGATAGCATCTGTTCAGTGAACTCTTAGTAATAACGGTTCTATTCCACGTTTTTGTTGGAATCTTGTTCGTCTAGGGTAATATTAGTAGTGGTGTCATTGTTTCCTCCATGAAACACATAATTCCATAATTCCCTACATATTCACTTTACCTGATTTTCATATCATTTTTTTTTAATACATATTCCGAAATCCTATAGACATAACAATGTGACCTCGAATGAAATGTTAATCAGTTGACTTATTATGATTCATCTGTCTTAGCATTCATTCATCAGTATTTGGTGTTTTAGTTTAGCAACAACATCTGTGCATTACACCCATATATTTTGAAAATTTCGTCCGATTATGGATTGCATGTTGACATTTTTATCTTAACTGTATTTCAGTGAAATACATCTATCTTGCTTTATACACTTTGCTCAATTACTTGTATATGGCATTTGAATACATGGTTATCATACCAAGAAAGGTCAAATATTATAACTATTTCAATGGAGGCGAATCATAGGAAGATGGTTGATTCATACTGATTTAAAGGTCACCAGTAACATGGGATGCTAGTAGCACTATTGTGCAATTGACTAAATCTGGAAAATACGGTTCACTATATTCTGCCTTGCGAGTAATGGGAAATATGATAGACCTTAGCGCATGAGCTAAATATCATATGCAGCTGTGGGTTTTTAACATATAATTGTCTCTCAACTGATAACATAACAACAGTACACTTCACTACAGTTTGTAATAATTTGTCTTTTCCAGTAAATCGCTTCTTAATATTCTCGTCAAATTAAAACAACTGCACATAAGTATAAATAAGATTTGTGACCAAGTTTCAGGTCCAAACAACCAAATTCAGTTTAGTGATAAAATATGGAACTTTTTTTAAAAGAATTTTCTATAATTCAAAATTTATGAACAGTACAGAATGTACATTGGAACCATACATTATTATTATTATTATTATTATTATTAGTAGTAGTAGTAGTAGTATTATGCAAATACAAGTTGAGCACACAGGTAAGGAAGTGGTCGTCTTTGTTGATTTTCTAGACATAGTTTGATAACATTCAACAAACAACTAATCAATTTGTGATGAGAATGTAACAAAACTCATAGTTTCGAACAGATTATTTTACAATTTCACCATTGTTTATGTATAAATCCCTAAAAAATGTAGCAGTTTTTTTTTAATTAAAATCGTTATTTATTTTAATTGATCTTTTAAGCATGATGATAATTTAATCACTTTTCCACAAACTCTAATACAACAGTTCAATCATGAAAAATAGATTAGTCTTTTGTGATTAGTATCTTATTGCTATAAAGAACAAAACTCTGGACAAAAAATATACCTAAAAATCTAAAAGGTGAAATGTATGTTGATGAAGATGATGATGATTGAATTTTACTCTAATTTTCAGTTTGATACACTTTGAATAGGTATATTATCAGAAATATTTGTGTGTTCATTATTCACATTGTCACTGTCGATATTGATTTTATTAATGTTATTTACTGAATTGGTTGAATTTCTATAGTGTTGACAAGTATTTTGACCATCAGTAATGGATGCTATCATACCTAGATTTTCTGATATATTTGTTGTTGTATTATTTAAACAGTGAGTATTACTCTTACTACTTGTACTGCTACAAGGTTTTAACAGGCATGATTTACTTTCTGGTAATGAAGTATAGCCTCCAATAACATGTGCACAATCGGGACAGATTGTTAATCCTCTTAAGGAGCTAGCCAAAATCGATGTGTTCATTAAATATTTATAATGTGCATGATGTAAACTAACACAATTACAAGATATTCTATCTGAAATGGACGAATTGATGCAAGACATTGGACTTGTATGTATACCAAGAAAATCATCATTAACATTACACAAAGGATTCATGATTAATGGGGATTTATTGTTTAGTGGTTGACTTTGTGTACTCTTTGAACGTTTACGATTTAAACGAAAAAATTGCAACTTTAATGAATTACGAATTCGTTTATCACTTTCATTGCTATTAGTATTATTATTATTATTATTGTTGTTGGTGGTGGTGATGATGCTGGAAGTATGACCAAGTTTACATTGATTTTCATTATGTTGACAATTAGCAGTTGGTACAACTTGTGGATGAAATTGTTGCGCTAAATTATCAGCTAACTTTCTACGTAGTTCATTTGTTCTAGTATCTGAATTCCATGAAGTATCTTTTGTATCTGAGCATAAAACACTTAAAATATTTGGACATTTATATTCACGAGCATTTCTATAAAAACGTTGGAAAAGACGTTTAGTCGTACGACGAAATGTGGTAGATACAAGAAAGTAGAGAAAAAAGTTCGATGCACATCCCAATAATTGAATCACATTAGTCCATTCTACAGTTAAATTTAATGTCATATATAGTATACGAGCATTTCTGTCATGGCGAACAAGAGAACCCATTTCACTCATTACTTGCAAACAAGCAAAGTGTACAATTCCGAATGGTGCAGTGAATAGTAGAAATGCTATGATAACCGCAAGTAGTAATGGAGTGACACGATTTGTGGCTCTCTGTTGTAAACGTTGAGCTGATGCTTTACCTTGTGAGTTCGTACGCCAGCTACCGCTACCTATATGTTGTTGATGTATATTATTTGAATCTCTTTGAAAATACTGCAGATAACGTTTTTGCAGTCTTATTTGTGTACTGGAGTGCTCTTGAGTTACATTATGATTCATACATTTTTCAAATGTTTTATGCGAATCATATGTATATGATTTTCTACATGCATCACTTTGACGACATGCTCTAATCACTGACACATTGGTTATGACTACACCAATGAATGGACCGATATTTGTCAAGATTATTTGACTAACAGTATAAGCTATACGTATACTCTCAGTTTTCCAGATTTCACGTTCAATAACAAAAATTGTCACTGGATAGTTTTTTTCAGTTTTATTGAAATTAGTTCTGCTTGTGTTTGTAAGATAGGTTTTTCGATGAATTTGTTGTTCCGATGGTTGGATAGTTGAATTTAAAATTCTTTTTTGAATACCTTTTTCTTCACTATATGTATATGTTAAAAATGATGGGATATGAAAAATCAATGCCAGCAAATACAACAGTGTAATTATATGTAACATATGACGTGATGTGAGACATGCCCGAGAAACCAAAGGTCGACAAACTACTAGATAGCGTACAATACTCATTAACAACACCATCCAAACACTAACTGTGAGAAAATATGTCACAAGCCCAGGACCATAAATAGTATAATAAAGCATGAAACAATGACTTGCATAACGTCGTTGGACGTAGCCCAATGGTAAAGATGTTAAACAAACAAGAAAATCAGCTAATGCTAATCCAAGTAGATTTACACGTGCTGTACATTCACCTCCAAATGTCACTTGAGATGTTGGATAAGCATGTAGAACAAGGAAATTTAAACAGTTCCCGATTATTCCTATGCATCCGATAAGTAAGGATAGAATAGGTAGTATAGTAAACTGTATACGTGCCCATTCTAATGAATCAGTTGAGTTAGTCATAGATTTAGTAGACTTCGTTGACTGAGTATTTGTTTTAATGAGTACTGTACTATTTACTGACAATATGAGGTTTGATCGATTCTCTATGTTGTTATTGCTGTCACTAGTTAAATTAGATGAATGACTCAGCATGATCATCTGTACCAATATCAAATTTAAAATGTTTCTGAGTGCCCGCGAACTTCTATGGAACAAAACAAGAAAACAGGAATGCAATTAAAATTCAAATAATACAATAATAATTTTGGGAATAAGAATAGATTATATTTTCATTCGAAGAATGTGTAGGTAAGTTGTACATAATAACAATATTGCAACAGGTTTCTGTCATTTAAAACACTCAAATGTTTTTTTTGTCTAGTGACAGTAATTTCTTCTTGATAAATTCACTCATTGAAATTAAGATCATAAATGTGATCAGAACACGTCAAGTTGGCAATTCAGGTTTCTGTCGCATTCCATTATCTCTGATGGAAATTATCAGTATTCTTTTTTTTTCACTTATCCAGATGATGATGATTCAGTTTATCGTATTGTGACAACTAGAAATAGGCAAATGGTAATGTCGGGGTCACCATTTGTAGTGTGTCGATTTCGACGTCGGGATCACCATTTGTGGTGACCCATTTCAACCGCAAGCCCACCATATGTGTACACTGGCGAGCGAATGAGAGACTGAAGCGAGTCGTATGAACAAGCGCTATAAGATAAAATCGTCATGCGAGCGCCGGAAAGCAGGCGAGCGAGTGAATAGGTGAATGAACGGACGAAGGTCGTTGGAGAAGGCTAATAAGCCAACTCCAAAGAGATAGAGCGTGATTAAGAATATATAATCAGACAAATATAAGACAGACATGCGACAAGCGAAATAGGCACACATGAATAAAAGTGGCGAATAGTTGACAAGGTCAAATGACAAGTGGGACACGTCATGTGAGCTCATACAAACCAGACAATAATCAGAACGAATGATACATGTAAATTGTTGCAATACAAATGGCTTGGTTAAATAAATGAATAGAAAGGGCTTAACCAAGTTAGATGTAAGCGAACTGGAATATATGTGGAGGCACTACAACTCAATGGGTTGTTTTCCATCTGAGGATACTTTATGATGCAAGTCCTTAGACAAATGTTCTACACTTTGGATCATCTTGCCACTGGCTAAACATTCATTAGTTTTGACTATTGATTTATGAAAAAGAACTGTAGATCTTTTCAATAAAGACTGACTGAATCATTGTAAATATTTGAAAATGTGGGCAGAAATACATGAATAAATTTTCGAATGGTTCTTTGATTAACATTACTGATTGTATTGAACAACGGTGGGATTCAGATATGAGCTAAGATGAATTACTAAACTGCATGTCAGATTTTCAGCTAAATATTTTACGTTACAGAGGAAAGTAAAAGATTTTCAGACATGAGTAACGGTGATTGTCAGCTTTTCTAAAAGTCTTGGTTGAGTAATGAAAGATGGACTGGAAAAACAACACTTCTGAGAAATAAGCTTAGCTGAAGAATTCACCATTTTTGGTGATCTGATGTGTTTAGTCACAGCACCTCAAATTACTACTGAACATCGATTTCCAGAAAGCTAAAACAACATCTAGTTTAGTTTCCTTTTGAAAACAGGGATAAAGAACTGATGAAAATTATAAATACTCTCTGAGTATCCAATAAAAGTTTTACTCATCCGATTGATTTAAACTTATAAAAAAAATTAAATGATTTAGTCGTGTACTCTTAAAACGGTTCATACCACCCAGTCTTATGACTGGAAAGACAAAGCTAATCATATATTTTGGATTAAACTTTTCAAGTTATTTTTATTGAATGAAAAGGATACAATTATAGTTTAAATAAAATTTTAATTTTATGTCATGATTTATGTAACAATTTAAGTCAAATACTTCGTATCACTTGTATTTCTCATTGAACAAGACTATATCTCTTGTTCACTGGATTCATTCTAAATTATATTTACATATTTATGCAAAAAAAAGAGGAACGTATATATACAAATTAGTACTACAGATTAAATCGTCGTCAATATTTTATTCCTAGTTGACGTATACATCAAAAATCTAAGCCAAATAGAAAAAAAAAGTTAAATTCTCATTTTTTTTGACATTGTCATCCTTTTTTTTTGTAATCAGCGAAGTCAAAATATTCAATACTTTTTTTGACTGTAGTAGATCTAAGTAATGTTACATTGTTAAGAATAATCATTCTAGGACAGAAATAAGCTAATCTATCAAGTGGAAATTGTAAACGATAAATAAGTTATTAAACATACTAAAAGATTTTCGAATGTTGAAATGTTTTTAACCAATGTTAATAACATAGAAATTCAGTGACTAAAACCCAATAGTGCTAAAATGATAGGCACATTTAGTGCTGTGATGAAGCCCGAATACACATCCAATGTATCAGAGAAAGTATGGCTGAAACTGAAAGGTAATTCCGAGTAGGACAACCAACATGATGTTTTTAATAGTTGATAGGAATTGAAAAAATTTTCTTTTCCTGGTTTCTAGATATATGAAACTGAATACAATATATTCCAATGATCAGTCCGCCCAACCCCAACAGATATGACGTAAGCATTATTACCAGAAATTTGATAGTATCAACAATTAGACAACAATGACGGCAGTCTTAAAATAGCTATTCAGGACAATGAACGATAGTATATAACTTATTTGCGTACGAAAGTTCACATGTTCTTAAAAGAAAATTTTAGGAGAATATTTGTATCGACTTTTAAGTAATGGTATAAAATTTATAAAAAATTTATTTATAAATAACTATCATATAAAAATTTTAACTTTGTTATATACATTTTTGATTATTGTGCCTGATGGAATTATTTCTCTATGTATCATTTCTTCCTAATTTCCGTAAGACTGATAAAAGTACAGATAGGTACAACGATTTGTATATTTCAAATCTCCTTCGATTCCCTCTTGTATTCGGTTTAACTACTGCGTATGAATATATACCCGATGTTTGTTAATCACATGCATTTCCTTTGCTGAAACTGAAATCTGAAAAAAAATTATTATCCAGGTTAGAGGTACAATAAACTACGGAAGCTGATCATTATGACGTTAATGTGTCTTGAAATCTTGTCCTAAGTGAGTTAGGGAGAAGATATTTGAATGATTCTGATTACATGATTCAGTACCATTTACTATGTAGTTCAAATTATTATTTGAATATTTTTTTCGATAAACAAATCAATTGATTTTAAATCAACAAAGGTGATTCGTAATGTTATTTCAAAGAAGGTTGGACATTCATGTGTGAAATTGTTTACAATGAAGTTCTAGTAAAATAGCAATGCAGACTTTGAACAGAAATAAAAAAGGTGACCAGATAATTTATCACTGCTGACAAAAGAGCTTGCTTTAAGGGAGGTTTATAGTTTTGGTCGTTCAAGGCTGGGTATCGAATTCATCATATAACGGAAATGCTCGTTTATGAAGCGATTCAGCTTAGTAGATTATATATTGTGGTGACGTGTCGTTCTCTGAGCTGGATATTTTGGTTGCGGGGCTTTCATTGTTCTTATGCGGAACATCATCAGCACCAACTTCAGATAGACAACCAAAACATTCACCTCAGACAACGAAACTTCACCACACTCATCCATCTGAGCTATAAATTTTCTTCATCATCTGAAAGTTTGATAGTAAGTGTCCAAATTTTCACTGGGCTACGATAATTCATTAGCTTCCATCATGACAGATACCACCCTTTAGTTAGGTAGATCTAAAGAGAAGTCTTGAAAATGGGTGGATTGATTCTGCTTATTATCGTGCAAATCACGAATTGAAATTATGTGAAGACTAATTCATTACACTGAGTTTAGATAATGATCTGGGGATTCGAAAAACTGACTGAAAAGCAAAAGAAAACTGAAATTAACTAGGTAAAAATGGTGGTTTGAATAAGATAAAGTTAGTGCGAATGAAGACATTGAACGATCACAATTATTTCTGTTAAGTCGCTCACCAATTATACCGCAATCGTAAACCAAGAGCCGAATATGGCACTATTCTTAAATGCTAAAAGCCTATTCTTATACACTATTTTTGAAATTTTTATGTCAAATTTAGAACTCATTTACTGGTTACAGTCAGTGTCAGATCCAGATAAAGGAGGAGGTTTGGGCACAGAGTTAAGGTACTGCGGCCATGCCAGAAGAAAATGACTCACACACCCACGGAATCGCAACCGCTTATAGGGTGGAGATTTCATGCAGGCAGGATTGTCAAAGCCGCTTTCAAAACAAAGAAAGAGGGCATGATCATGAATGTAATCAAGTGATGTGCACTTCTTGTTCCATCTGGGGCTTCAAAAAAGTAGTCTTCAGAGCTTTGGAAAATGCCCTAATTAATGAGAAATTGCAAATAAATTCACTTGCAACTGCGTGGAACTGAATTCAAGGTTTTTTTCCATTGGAATTTTTTTCGTTTGACTTTTTAAAGTTTCTTTGTTCTGATCAGTTTTTCATGTTTGCAACTATCAGCATAAATTCACTGGTAAATTTAGTATTTTAAACAGGGACGATTTGGTTAAACTAGTTCTTTTTCATAAAATGTAATTTATAAATTTTGATCTCATAAATTGATAATCATAACAGTCAGGTGATCGATAAACATGTTAACACGTGAGTATGTCACAATTACGTTCCTAACAGAATAAATTAAATCAGATAGGACAACCAAAGCTGAATAATTCATTAGTGTATTAGAAACATTGTTAGAAATTTGGTAAGAATAAATGAGCTATCTTTTATGTATGAATCGTAATATTTCTGGACATTATATCTAATTTACGCTCGAAACACTGATCAGGATGCATACAAATTTTAAAATAAGTAACAACAAGACCAAAGTAGAATAAGTAAACGTTTGGTTTAAATTAGGATTATGTTATATTATTCACTAATCGAAATCATGGTTCGTTTGTCAGGATGTAATATGTGCTCTTAAATTTTGATTCGGAAATCTTAGTAAGATTATTTTACTTCAGCAACGTGAAAAGTACATTTTATGGTCTCGATCTAGTCTGGTAAAAATAATGAAACTATTTTTTTAAAATAATATCTCGATTTCCTTTCAGTCTATTAAGTCTCGTTACAGTTCTTCATGAGTGGCCCTAGATAGTCTTTTTAAAATTCGAGTGAAATAATTTAACTTCCGGTTTTTAAACAAAAACCAACAACAGAATTGCTAATATACAATCGTATAGTTTAAAGCCATTAAAAACGACGTGATTCGTCATAGAGTGAAAGAATCTGTTTAATGATTAAGTTGTTGAATGATCGATGAGTGTTAAAACAGGTTGGATTTACAACAGTCTACTCTCTTTCCTATTTGTCCTATTTGAAACAACATAACATACACCAGCGAATTTTCAAGGATAAGATTTCCACTGCTAATCTTTTATTTTATTTTTTTGGTCGAATTCATGATAAAAGTGTCTCTGAGTTTGGGAACTGTTAGGTGGTTTCATTGTTGTCCCAGTAGGACTCGTCGGAATATTCTGTGATCAGTGATGAAATGCCTCATTTAGCAGCAACAAAATGCCTTCGTTTCAGTCGATTACTTTGGTACTTAATATTTGCCTTATTGACTACTTTAAATTACAACATAAATAACAAACTTACGAACTGTTTCAAGTTTAACGTATACAACACTTGGAAAGATTATCAATCGAAATAAATTTCTATGCCAAACGTTAACCAATAATTTTGAACGAGATTTAACAGAAACCAAAAAGAAAGTGATTACGTTTGATAAATGAAAAAACAATTTTAAAAATCAGGAGATTGTAACAAACGATATGCAAAAAGTTACTATTTATTTCTTTTTATTTATTTTTGTTCCTATCGCAAATAAAATTCATTCTGTTCTAGCTTCTTATATCATTAACGAACAAGAAGACAATAAGGCTTATCTTATTGATTTAAATTATCAGTAAGCGATGGGGATATAATCCGCTGTCGTTTGTCATTTTGATGTCGTACCTGGGGACCAATCAGAATGAAGTGAAAATTATTATTTTCATCTCAAAGCTCCTGATATTCACAGTGCTCACTGAAGATTTACTTTTACAAAGTGAAGAATAATGAAACTTTTTCTATGACACAAAAATCACTCCATCCTGTTACGGACGTACTACGTGTAGTGCAGTCAGCCATGATGAAATAGACAGTATAACAATGCGAAAGTAACATTTCCAATCAATACTAAAATAAAAGTTGTTCCAAAATATATACAATTTAGTGATTAGATGAACAAAAAATAACTGTTAATACTGACTACGATACTTTAATATAACGTGACAATGTAGCGTTTATCAACACTCACAAAAAGCCATTTAGGTGAGGAGTTGTTCTGAAGGATAAGTGGGAAAAAACGACAAAACGCACAATTTATGATACACGGGTTTTATCAGATGGAAATAAAAGTTCTTTTACAAATACAAGATTGATTTGTTTCTTATTGTTTTCAAAGATTATTATCGTTATGTTCAAGGTTATTCTTATTTCTCAATAGAATTCACTAGACACATAGACTTTATGTAAAATTACTAAAGTATTTTAAAAAGGGATTGAATTTCGCATGATATAAACAATTTACGTTCTTTCTAAAATAAAATATTTTAAAACTATTTTATTTTGTTCTGGGAACAAACAAAAATGACAGTGAACATTAGTAGATTCAAAATATTTCATTCTAAGGAATTTAACTTATCTTATTAACTTTTTGTCCAAACGTTTTAGTTATTTCTGAAGTAACCATTTACCATAGATGATGAAAGGAATTTTAAACAAATATTACAATTCTACAAGAGGATAATAATGCTAAAGAAAGCAGTGAATCGTCTAAAGAGTTTAGATAATGTTCTAAGTAATTCTTTCAAAAACATGCTTTACTTTTCTCTACACGAAATTCGGAACCTTATCGACTGTCGGTCAATAACACCAATGAACAATTTTTAATTCTAGAGAACATTTAAAGTAGTAGTGGTTGTAGTACTGTTTGAATATGAGTGATCGATACTTTGTATGATTACAGTAACCTAAGTATGATATTTAATAAATAAGTCTTTATATTTGAATATGTAGATATTTGTAACTGAAGGCAACATTCCATGTTTAGAGCTTCAGACACTAATTTTTCTTGCAGACTAATAAGTGTAGAACTGAGTTTAGTGTCACACAAAAAGCAGAGTAATAAATGAAGCATTCCTGTTTATTTATGGTTAGTCTCATGACCCAAGTACTATAATTTACAGCTCATTTACATCGAATCTAATGTTCATTCATTCGTCACTTATAGTGCAATAACTTTGAGTCACTAAGGCTTACTATGCCATAACAAAAAACACATACGTAGGTACCTATGAGAATTAGGCATGATAATGAATCTAAAAATGAAGTGTTACAGGTTCAAATAAAGGAAGGTATCAATAAAATAAATGAATTCAGTATACAAGACTCTCAGTTATCTATTGTTATTATTATTATTATTATGCTATGAGCGATAAAATTTCTTAGGCATGTTTGTTTTAATTTAATAACCACTTCTTAGATCGGTTTATTCGATGCATAATAGTTACTAAAGTATTTCACGCAATGGCGTTTGTTTTGATATTTTGCACTCTCCTGAATATAATAAAATTATCGATTTCTTGTTGATGCATAGCTAGTAGTTTTGTAATTTACTTTGTAACACTGTGGTTCTTAGTAAGTTGGAAAAAGGTTACAGTTCAAGTAATTTGGAAAATGCTGAATCTTTATGATACTGTTTGATGACAATTAAAATTTAAACATTGTATTTATTAATAGAATTTACATTGATAGAAATATTTTACAGCAGTTTTGAGAATGGGAAAAGACAGCTGTAAAACAGGTAACATATGAAACACAATTTTGTGTTCAAGGAAAGAAATTTTTCATCTCTCTGGAGTGCTTTGGACCGATTCCACCATTCAACAAAATTATAAGATTAACAAGAGTAAGTTATGGTGTCATTGAACAATTTTCAACGGTACAATTATAATCCATGTAGTTATTACCAAGATATACTGCTTTTCTAATTCGATCAAAGAATGGATTGGTCGGGTTGTATTCAGTTTTTAAATATTATTTCGGTCTAAATAAATCGTCCATCCTTTCATATTATTTATTCATCTTTGAAAGTAGTTTTAGACGATATTACATAAATTATTCATAATCGTATGAGAAATGAATTTTAGTGAGGAGATATGTAAAGTGAATTGGAAATATGTCTAGACTATTGGAAAATCACAAGACTTTCCTTCAACATTTGAAAATAACTTTATTTAAATAAGTCTCTATGTTTTCGAAAAAAACATGAGTTTGAAATAATACAATTGATAAGTAATGTTATTGAATGTGATAATAAAATAGTATGATTTCGGTTAGCAATTAATTTTGTGAACGATTCAGTATATTCTTAATATCTCTTCATGTTTACTCACCAACTAGGACTGTAACTAGTACACTGTATTTGGTTTTAATGAACGAAACAAGTGTAAAACATAAATCCTCTTTCTATGAATGAATTTACACTTATTATATACAGTATAACAGAACTAAGTCAAGCAAGTTTACTTTTCATACATTACTACTGAGGCATTTTCTATACTGATTACATGCTCATGTGCGCCTATTTACGGATAAATAAAATAACATTGACACTTATAAAAATTTTTTTCTAGACTAGCATATATGAGTAGAATATTATTTCATACTTGAGTGCTTGGTATTTGTTTTAAGCACTAAAGTAGAGTAGACGTCTGTCATTTTCATATCAAACAATCTTCCTTTATGACTTAAAGACATCGGACAACTTTGAATGAAACACCTCTTATGAAATATCATTATATCTTACCGATGTAATGATACTTGACTTGAAGTACTTACTCATTTATAATAGATTAATTCAAAATAATTAAACTATGGTGATATAACTATTTCTGTTCAATGATCACTAATAAATTTGTGAAGTTGTACATGGTCTATGCTTACAAGCTTTTTAATTATTCATATTTCTAGTTGCAACTTTATATTTTACGTACTATATGGGGTTATTCGACTATTACGAATATATCTTATTAGAAAACAAAAAAATATAAGCTATTGGTCACATTCCAATGTGTATCAAAATAAATAATTTTAGATGATCACATCGATAAGTAAAAAGACAACTGAATGATTAAGATCAACTTCATAATAAACTTCTCATTCATCTACAACTAGCTACGGAATAATATGAACTGTGTGTATAAATGATATTTATATTTAACAGAGATGGACTGGCTTATGAAGCGGCATGCTAATTTTATGACAATAACTTTCAGAAAAAAATGTTATCAACATGGAAAATGCTTCATTTCATTTCTTTTAAGTCAACTTACAACAGTAAGTTCATGTTTCTGGACAAGGCCTACTTCTGACATAGGGCTAAGAGCACTCTCATTTACAATAATTTCTTGACAATTGTTTCTTGGGATATCAAGTATGGATGGGAAATATGACAATTAAACTGTTACAACTACTCACATTGTTAGTGGTTGAGTGCGACATGAACATGGTTTGCTATTTGACTGCTTCTTGAAGATTACAGGCAGCATTTTGATACGATGTATTGCAGAAATGAATGCTTATTATGTCTATCAGTAAATGATAGAGACTACACAGTTTCACAATTGTATTCATGTCAAAAATTGGTTCACAAATCGTGATATGAAATCAAGAAAGTCACAAAAGGTGTTTATATTCCTCTACAGTTATTGTCTTTCATGATGTCTTCATATTTTTACAGCATGCGGTAACTTCATTGTCTCGAATACTTGTCAGCGTTTGTACAGTTACTTGGTAAACTATTTTTGGCTGCGCGATTACTGCTATTTTGGTTGATTTTACGTAGAATTACAACTCTTATAAGTCACAGATGTACTTGACATGAAAACTATTCACTAATATTTCATTTCACACAGATTGTAATTTGTTTCATCTACAATAGTTTTTTTCTTTTCACTTACGTTTAATTTGAAACTGTGATTAAGTTATAGTACTGTTGTACGAATATCTATAATAAAAGGTACGTTTAAAAAAGTGGCAGTTCCTGGATGTGTTTGTTTAGAAAGTCGGCTTGCGGAGATTTATTCTATATGAAAATGTTTATCATTAAGTGACATCTTAAAGATAAGGGATTCGCCAGCCAAGAAAGATATTGTTAAACTGAACTCCTTTTTATTAACCAAAAAACTGAACAGTAGCTATGTCATCAAAAATAACTAAATCCAAAATGAATTTCCAAAGTATTAATTTGTGATAACGTAAATTTGGCAATCAGCTATCGATGTTGATTAGGTATGATCACTCTTCGTTGAGAATCGACTAGAGTTATACTCATGAAAAATTGTGTTTCGCCTCGGTCTCTCAACACTATCTTACTTATTGAAAGAGTTGATGTTCGTGTATTCAATTTTATTTGGGTTTATGGCTGAACATTTAAAAAAGACGACATAGATTTTCTTTCTCTTCAGTTTGCAATGGATATCTGCACAAATTTATAGTATATAGTATAGTATAATATAGTATAGTATATAGTATAAACTGTATCCAGTTTTTGAATAGGATTTTTATCCAATAATGACACATCTTCTGCAAATCCATTTCTATTCAGATGTGTGAAAACACTTGATGCTCAGTCAGTTTTCTTCCCTGGATCATAAATATATTTTGATTATCTGTACATCAGATGCTTTTGTTTATTGATGTTTGTGAAATGTGGCGGTAAATATTATTTCAAATAAAAGTACTTAGTATATTTCATTGTGACCTCATTTGACCTACCAGTTGTTGTTTAGTCAACTAATATAGATCAAATCAATAATTACATGAGCATGATAATCAAGTGATTTTTCAAAGTGAATTCTATTTCGCAAAACAATTTTGACCTGTTCTAAAATATAGAGGGGACTTGGCTTACGTCTTTGAAAATTGCTTAGAAGTAGATATTTTGAATATATTACTTCTCGTGTATTGGGAAAAAGTGCCATGGTTTACCTGAATTTTGAAAAAAAACAGTAAATTTTCGTGTTTAAATAAATTGTAATTCACTGGTATAACGATTCGTAAAATTGAAAAAAGCAAGCTAATGAAATGTGATTATATATTTCAATCCAATACCACTGATATGAAATTTATACTTATTCACTTTCTAAGAATATAACTTAGCATAGCTTCACCATCGAAATGGAACATCAACACAGAGTTACTTTCCCGAAAGAATTGAATTACTTGGTAGTTGATCTGATTTCAGAGTTAGTGATTTCACAATGCAGTAACTTGCATTTTATCATTCAATGAAAGCTATTAATTTTTACATAAACTCACAACCACATTTCCTTGATTGATTGACTAACAACAATAATGTATGTATAAGTGGTTTCTATAAATAAACAGAGCGATTAATAGTTAAAGCTAAGAAAACTATTACTTTCATACAGAGCCATTTGAAAAAATCCTAGGGAAAGGCACTCACTATGAAACATGAATATGATTGATAAGTATTCATAGAAAAATAGACTTATTATATCTCTTAAATTTGATAGAAATAATAATGAATGTCCACTGGCCATTTATTAATTTTCCCATGAAAAAATTCGCTGTCATTTATTAACTTGATTTTTAATGCACATAGGAGTGTTTTATCTGTTCAAATATTCGTTAGGAGTTGGATAAAGACTCAAGGTTCTTGGATTTTGATAATTCTTTCAAGTAGAATAGGAAAATTCTACATATTTGATTATTGGACTGACATTGAAAAACTGGATAAAATTTCTACTTAACGAATATACTTTGCTTTCTTTATCGACAGCAAGGATTTATCAAGTAAGTTTGTTAATTTTAATTAAGTGGTAGCAAGAAATTTATTTTCTTTTACTATATTGCATAGGAAATAATGATAGTAGTGAAACTATTAACAATCAAATAATTTTATACCTTTTTTTTTATCTTTACGCAGTCGAAATAACTGTTCGAATTTGGCAAACTATACTTTCAGTTGAAGATAACAGCTTTTCTATAGAGTTATTCATGCTAATCGACGTTAGACAATACAGGCTACTGGTTTATTTTGTTCATAGTTGAACCCTAAATGTGGATGAAAGCTAGCTAATGCCTGAATTCTGTTGATTAAAAGTATTTTACAGGCGTCAGTCATGAAAAAAACAAGATTTATATAATATTAAAAAGTAGGTTAGACATGGATCAGCTGGAATGCAGGAGAGATGTTCAACTCAACTCCAAATCTTTTTGAGACAAATTTGTACATTCTTGTGCATCTTACAGTTTTGGAACTTTTGTTTAAATCTGACTCATGCTGTTGACAAAATTGTTTTTCTTCTGTTTTGTCATAATATATGACAAATTAAACTGCAGAAGTTGGAGTATTTTAAAGTTTTCTCTTTTGTATTTGTTTGAATATAATGCGTAACTCCACCTGGAGCCCCCCCCCCCGTGGTTGCTGCCGGTCCCAAATCCGGATAAGAGAAGAGGGTTGAGCATAAATTTAACGACCCCATCCCTTAGAGAACGCTAACTAGAAAAAAATTACTCAAAACATTTAAAATCTGTCCTGGCAGTTGGTAGGTCTTCATTTAGATGAATTATGACTCTGAATTATGAGAACTGGGAGAAAAATATTACGAAAGTTTAATATGGCCTTTCTTCGAGGTACTGGAAAACTCAACGAATTTAAAATAGCCATCAATAACAGGTTTCAAGTCTTTCACTATCTTCGCGATGTAGAGGAAGCTACCTTGGAGATCAGCTGGAAAGGGATCAAGAAAACAATCATTTCAACATGTCGTGATTTTCTGGTCCACAAGAAGCACCATCATAATGAGTGAACCACTATGGTACTCTTGATAAACATGTGGAAGATCTAGCCTTGACAGCAGAAAACGCTGCAAGTGAAGGAAATATGAGAAGACTAGATGATACAACAAAGAGGCTTACTGGAAACTATCATAATCCAGAACTGCCAGTGAAAAGCAAGGAAGGTGAAGTAATCACCGACATTGAGGAACAAAGAAACAGGTGGGTAGAGCACTCTGAACAACTCTTGAAAAGACAAGTCACACTGAACTCCACCAACATCGACGTAGCACTCACTGACCGCCCAATTTATGTTGACTCATCAGCAATCGAAGAAATCAGCATAGACACCAGACTAATCAAGAGTGGCGAAGCTGCAGGACCAGCTGAGGCATTGAAAGCAGACGTAATGGAAACTGCAAAGATGTTCCACACTCAGTTCAGCAGGATTTGGAAGGAAGAACGGGTAACGAGTGAATAGGAAGAAAGACATCTCCTTATTATACAAAAGAAAAGCGATGTCATCAAGTGTGAGAATTACAGAGGAACCACTCTTCTCTTAATACCGGGAAGAGTCTTCAACAGAGTGTTGTTAAACCGAATGAAAGACTCCGTAGATGCCGAACTCTGAGATCAGCATGCTCGATCCAGTGAACATCGATCGTGTGATGATCGAATCGCCACATCATGGATCATTGTGGAACAATCGATTGAATGCAACTCACCGTTGTACATCTACTTCCTTGACTACGTGAAAGAATTCGACATCGTGGACAGGATCACACTGTGGAAGCTTTTTCGACACTACTGTGTAAATGAGAACATATTCAACGTCATATGGAATCCCTACGATGGGCTACACCACAAAATCATGCATAGAGGACAGCTCACAGACTCATTCCATGTGAATATCAGTGTCAGATGAGATTTCTCACTCTCAGTCATTCTCTTTATCCTGGTGATCCATGAGAATATGTAGACGTCAGCACCTCAGCAGAAGCACGGCATAGAGTGGACAACTGGGATGCAGTCGCATAATTTGTATCTCGTAGATGATCTGGGTCTTCTATGTCACACAAAACAACAAATACAGGAGAAGATGGTCAGTGGTGAATCAGCAACATCTAGCGCAATAGATCTCAACATACACAAGGGAAAAGGCAAGATCCTCCGTTACAACACAACACGCTAGACGTGGGTCGGATGCACATCAAGGGAAGCACTCAACTGCATCACATAACAGGCCTTCACTTGGGTAGCCCAAGGCCAAAAGAAAAAAGGAAAGCCAAGGGATCGAGTAAAACGATAATCTGTAACAGATATGAAATGACTGAATAGCAATTGGACTGAACTGGAGAAGAAGACCCAGGACAGAGTTGTTTGAAGAATGCCAGTCGGTGGCCTATGCTCCTTTTTGGGGTAACAGTCATTAGTACAATGTAAATATAAGAAGAATATAATGCGTAAGTTAACAGTTACTGGTTTATATCTTTTACCATAAATATTCCACAAACTAGAATGTAAAATAAATTCATTCAACATAAGAACCAACTGTTTTAATTAGCCTAAGTGAAATTAACCGTTTTGAAATTTTAAAAAACCAGTTGATTAACTAGACGAAACACTATTTAGTTAACTGTGCCAAAATCAGGAAAACTCCTGGAAAATAATATGATCTAATTTTAATTGTTAAACCTTTTCAAATTATTTGTCAACTGAAAAGTTTAATTAAACTTATCAAATATAAGACAGAAGATAAATTAATTTTTATAATTAAATTTTGTCTAGGCATCATATTGTTTCTTTGTCTTAAAGTAACTGTGTTAGAAATTAGTTTTCATAATATGCATAACTGACACACTTTTCATTGATCTACACTTGGGAGAATTCGCCCAAACGTATTGTGGGAATTTGATCGATTGATCAATTTTAGATTTCATGAAATTCGCATTAAGATTTGTGTAAAATTGCATTTTGGCAATTATAAAATAAAAATAAAAATTTCAACGATTTAAACAATTATCAAAAACTAATCTGTTGTTTTATTTCTCGCCATTTTTGACAAGTAATTAGAAATACTCGTTTACAAATCTGTTTTTCAAATCGTTCATTTTATTACACGTTTCAAGGCAAACAAAGGTATGCATTTTGTTTTATAGTGAGTGATGTGAAGGAAATATTTTCAAATAATAAAGATTTTTACACGGAGCAAGTTACAAAACATCATTCTTCATTATAACAACACCACACATAATAAAATAAGCTAATACACATGAAAATGTAGCATCATAATACATTTTAAGTAGGTACCTAGGAAAAATGTTCATAGGTTTGACAGTGGGACTGTTATTACTGATAACTTGTTGAATTGATCGAAATAAGTTTAATCATCATTTTTGGCTGGAAAGCGAAGCCCAGGACAGAGTTGGTTGGAGAAAACTGGTCGGCGGCCTATGCTCCGTTGGGGATAAAAGGCGAAAGTAAGTAAGTAAGTATTCATTTTTAGCGAAATGAGATTTATTTACCATAATTGAGTAGTTATTTGATAACAAGCTAGAGGGGTAGCTGTAAATTTCAAGGACGTGTTTATGACATTTAATTAACAGAAATGTCTATGAAATTCTTAAGAATTAGTAAAGTTATGAAATCTGGACTACTCTGACGTTTAATGTTCAATCATTTAGATAAAAGGCTAGGAAGTTATCTACCTCACTGGCATCAGTATAAAGATGGCGTACTTCCAACATGAAAAAGTGCATTTCTCCGTAACAAAACAGAATCGAATTGTAAATTGTGATATGCATGAATTTTCTAAAACTACACTGGTAACTGACATAACTTAATCGTTATTAAATTTTAAACTTGTCTAGGTAGAGGCAAAATCTCTATATTTAGGAGATATAAAATGGAATCCCTTATTCCGACTAAAATTTCCATCAATCACTTCTGCGGCCCAAGTACTTGAGTCGTAAAAGAGAAATATTGCTTAATTAATTGGAAGAGCATAATTCTCAATATTCAATTTTGAGATTACTTGCATTAGTTTTGTTGGCTTTCTAATTGAAGCCTACTGACTTCAGTTAATTTATTGAGATGTAAAAAAGAAAGAAATGCATCTGTTTGCATTTCCTACCCACACCAATGTTCGATTTATAAAACAAAATGGAGAATAGTTCTCAAGTCTTGATGAATTATAGTAGCTTTCAACAAATTAATCATATTCAGTTCACAGAATAGAATAGTATATGTATAGTATACTGGAAAATAAAAAAAAGAATGTTGTTTTTGTCAAAATTTGGCAGTCTGTTAACGTGCAACAGTATGTTGAATATTGGTTTAGATCTCAGATTATTGACAGTTTGACTGCTCTCAATCAAGCAAGAAAAAAGAAAAAAAATTTATTGTTCTATGAGGTTCTTTTTTCTCTTGTTACATTTTTTTAGAAGGGGCATTTATGGCCTTCGATCGTAATGCTGGTACACGGTGGGCACATTTTTTATCGCTAGGATTTGCATTTCAATTACAAAAGCAGCAACAAACATTTTGCGTTTTATCCTACTGTCATATTTTCGTCATAAAATTTTATGTATGTAGCAAAGGCATTTACAGTTTGTTGTCATTAGAATGAAGTAGTGAGAGGACCTCTTTGACAGCTGGCATATTCTTTGGTAGCTACAATAAAAATTGGGACTGATCGATCTTTAATTACTTTAGAAAACTAGTCAACGGTTTTGCAAACCGTCACTTCGTTAACGGACTTATCAGGAAACAAAATTATAACACAATACTTTCTTGGTATAAAATCTATCTATACCAGTATAGATCGTTAATACTGTTTTTAACTTGTTTTCGGATGACTACACCTGACTTTCAAGTTGGTTATCTGTATGTAGTGTTAAGTGTCAACGGTTTGGTGGTTGATATCGAGTTTGCCTAAATAAAATTGCTTAAAAAGATTCTGAATACGGATTCGTCATTCTGATATTGGTTGCCTAATCTCAGATTCAAAAACTGCAAACATTTTTCAATATATTATATTTCTGATGAAAAAGGTTTGGGTGTGATTATTTGCGTAGCTATCAGCTAAATTGCCTTGTTTTGTAGCTTTTTCCATTAGATCAATTTAGTGGATTGCTTTCGTTGAATGTTTTTAGGTGAGTCAATAATGGATATTTTAAATGATAGTTATTTAATGTGCATTTTTCTGATTTAGAGAATAGAGTGTCAAATGATTTGTCATTGTCATACGGCAACTAATATCTCCAAAGTAAGCAGAAAAATATCATCCCTTTCACACACAAATAAACACTTTAATGTCTTATACAAAATCACTTTGATCAAAAATGACATGACACTAACATGCTCAGACATGTTATGATTTTGATTGTATTAAAAATATTCTTCTTTGTTTCCTTTTTACTATTTACATTTGTGTCAATTTATCTCGGTTATTTATCTATATACTCTGAAGAAGCGACTTGCATTAGTTACAAAACGTCGGAACTAGACATTCCCTATCATTGGGATATCACAAAAAAGATTGTTATTATTTTATTATTATTACGTTCCCATCCAACGCTCAATTTATTTGAAACTATCAAGTCCAATCTTGGTATTGATACCTATTATTGAAGAATTCAGTTTGCCAATGACATTTCGGTTTCGACCTCCGATCTAGTAGAACTTGAGAGGAATTCTAGTGTCCACTCATTTCCTTCAGAGTTTCGTCAAAGTAAAGATTAAGAGAATGTCGAGTGTCTCTTTGTTTTAAACGATGATAACCGTTTACTAATTTATGGTTCATAGGGTCATTTTGTTGGTGCTGATTATAAAATTAGAAATCAGTTTCATGGTGTTCGTAGGCCAGAGGAAGTTGATGACGGAAGAGTTATGTTCTTACTTTGGGATAACAAGAAGTTAGATTCATGTTCACTCACTAAATATACGCTATAACCATTTCCTTTTATACATCATCATAAGCTTAGATTTTTATGCATAATAGTTTATCATTGACATACTTCATGATTCGTAGCAGAAACTCAAACTGTTTTCGATGTTGTGAAGTTCTCGTTGAAAGTATTCTATTCCTAGTATTTACCAATGTGCTTAAAATTATCAATATCAGCTGTAGTTACAGCATGTTAGAATTGTAATATGTACTAAATGGAATGGACATGTTATTGGCTATAATGAATCGGAATATTACACTAATCATTAGAGTTTATGTTTGAAGAGACAGTATTCTAATTAGTTGTAAAACGAGACGAAATGTAAATTTTATTAAACTTGTTGATAAAAATCATACATGGTGAAATCTGTTCGAGTACCTCTTATTCCAACGGAGAATAATCAAATGTCGTACTCAATACTAACAACAAGGAAATATCTGAAGTTTTATTTGACATTTTTTTTTATTTCTATGTAATTGTTTTTCCAGTAAAAGCTAGAATTCAAATGTTAATCAGTGATTCGATTTCTAGTGAATATTTTCCATCCGTTAAGATTGTCGACCGATAATATCAAATCAACAACGTAGAAGTTAGTTTTTAAAATCAGTTGAAAAAATTTTGAGCTACATTTTGTCTCATGTTGATAATGTATTTATTTCTAAAAGATTTAACTTACTGAACACAGAGATATTCCGAAATTTAATCAGATTTATAGCTGCTGAACCTAATAATCAGAATCTGTTTTGAAAAACATTATTATGTCAGAAATGATCCTTGATTCTGTTAATTGTTTTGAATGTTATAAGAAAGTGAAATGTAAAATTATTTGATATTTAGAAGCAAAAAGGAAGATTGAGTTTTGGTGATTCCCCATGTTTTTGTGAATATTTTTTTTTAAAAATTACAAATGCTAATAAACGCCTATAATTCTAGGTTGATTCGGGCTGATACTTTTATAAATGTAATCACAATCGTTTTGATTACCTTTAGTTGAGTGGAATCATGTGTATTAGTTCTCACAGAGACGATGAAAAGCACCGGTAGCTATCAATAATGACATAGGTTCGCTTATCGACATAAAAGTAGTTAGAAGTTTGACACATCTTGATAAAGTCACTCAAAAATTGGATTTTATTCGCCACCTGAAAAGTCTGATACTATAGTAAAAATGACCGATAAGTTGCCTTCACTTTTACAATACTAGTAAGGATATACCAATTTGAAGCCTTTGCTCTACAGACTTAAGGGAGGAAAGTTTGTTCGGTGAACTTCAGGATGCATTGTTAAGTCGACAGTTCTGTCATTGATAGGGCTTAGTGAAAAATCGAATATGAATGAAAATATTTTCATTACCGTCTAAAACATTTCCAATTATGATTCTTTAAAGTACAGTGAGAATTTAAACAATTAACCTAACAATAGCATCATGGTTAAGTAAGATTAGAGCAATTGCTAGCAGCTCCACTTATCTTTGGTCGTCCATCTTAAAATTGTTTTAAACAATATTCTTGACTTCGAAAAGATTAGCAGAACAGTATCTAACTCGTCGGACCTAAAAATCATGGATGGTAGTTAAACATTTGGTTGATAGGAACTGTTTTTTAACGACCCCAATCTCTAACAACATACTTTTGTACTGAAAAAATACATATTTATTATTTTAAACAAGTGAAATCCTTTTACTTGGAGAATTCAGATGAACTTTTTCATTCTCATCCGTTCATATATGATTATCAAGTGGATGATTTGTTTAATCAGATGTCTTTCAAATTAAAAGTTACCAATTAAAATCGTGAACTAATAAAAAATTCGACTGAACTGTGTTTGACTGTTATGAATCCAAAATTTTCTGCCTTATAGTGAATCTAAGCATCGCTAGTCAACTCAATGTTGTACCGTCCATTCATATTTATGTGGTTGAGAAATCGAAATTTGAAATCTGTCTCTCGGGCTCCATATTTTAACAGTGGAGTCTCGTTCTATTGTAGTGAAGGAGAACACAGGTGAGGGCAACCGAACTGTACTTTCCGCAAATTACAGAGTTAATTGGTAAAATAGGAAAACCATATCGTAAACCGTTAATTTGCAAAACATCAATCCATTGTCTGGGATTTCAGTGTTCATGCGTTTCATACAAATTCCATTGTGTTCCCACTCTTCCTTTCTTGATCTTCCCCCATCTTCTGTTGCCAGACATTACGTTTTCACTCGCGTCATACACTACTTATAAGTAGCGCGCACCACACTATGAGCTCAGAGAACTTCATCATAATGATCTACCCTAGCTACAAATTTTTTCCACCGTGACAAGATTACATCCTTATCTTAAAACTCTAATTCAGCAGTCCTTATGATCAATCTTACTAATGTATCAATAATTATTAGAGGGAAGGTTTAGTAAATAGAGGAAAATACTTGATCAATGATTGTCTGAAATTTCTTTATGAATCTCTCGTAACAACAACTTCAGGAGATGGTTGAGGACTAGCCAATTTTACTACTGATTATTGAAGATAACTGAAAAATGTATCAGTAAATTTGGATTTTCAGGCAATTACAAAAGAAGCACAATCAAACAGGTAAGTTTAAAACCGGTGAGTGAAAAAAAAGCATAATAAAAAGTGATGCCTTGTAATAAAGAATACGATGATAGCAAAAATATTACATCGGCCATAAATAATTCATTTTTGAATCATATCAAATGTTATACTGGTAATTATGTTTTTGTTAAAGATGTCCTTGGGTGGAAGAACATCATAAATCTTAACTTCACACTACTAGGTAAAGATTTGAAATGATCCCAACAATGAACAAATAAGAATGACCTTTTCTAATGGTTATGTGAAACTACTAAAAATGCAAAAAAGTGCCAGAAAACGTATTGGATAACAAAACATCTTTCTAAGTAAATTCCTTTCAAAGCACTTAAGTGTGATTGTATGATTATGTTTGAACTATTTTGATAAATTTAAGAAATATGGCTGCTTTATGACTAGTGCGTTAACTAATGAGTCACTTATCAGCAATTCGAACAATCATTGTCTGGTTTTTTGAATTAGCTTAAACTTATTTAAATAAGATATAATGTTGATAAAAAGTGTTACTGACTAGACGTTTCAATGATCAAATATAGTGTTGTTTATTTTGTAAAGTGAAATATGTTCTTGTTTAGCGCATTATAAATTATAAGTCGTATAATACTGAATTATCTGTTTTTCATAATTAAATATCCTACTCTCAAATGTTACGCCTACCGATGGCCTAGATGTACATGCAAAATAGATCTGAACAATAAAAAAAGAATTCAATATTAACTGACTTACATGGGTAAATTCATTATTCCAATATTCTCAGTAAGTGATAATTTTGAATGTCATAAAACTTCAATATGGTCAAGGGTTGTTAACTGAATGAAGATCATAGAATTGAAATGATGTTGGAAGATACATAGTTTGAAGAGAAACATATATCTTAGCATGATCGAAATAACTCTTCATTTGCATAGCGATTTTTGTTTTCTTTACAAAGGACTTACAAACTTGGAAAGTATTCTACTGGATGAAACACATTACAAAACACCATTGGTCAATAGAGAGGTATATAACTATAACGTGTACGAAACAAAAGTGAATTTTTTGATTGGTTAGACTAATTTAAGGGAAAAGCATTGTGATTCTCTTAATTGGATGATAGAAGAGATACATTTTTGCCTCAAAAGTAATTTCGATTCAATAAATCTGACAATGGAAGCGAAACTAAAGTCATAACCACGGCTATTTATACTCGAAATCACTTTAAAACTCATTATTCACATATATCATATTTGTATGACGTCATTTAAAATTGTTCAAAGCTTGTATATTGTGCTTATATGATCTCAGAGACTTATTATTTAGGCATTTATAGAAGTTTTACCTCTGTAAGTAGTTATAAGTGGTTGGTAAATGCTTTAAGTATACCTAATATCTAAGAGGAATTTGGGCTTATCTTTATCCATTTCACGTCATTTCTAATAATAAACATTCAGAATGAACTTGTAACTCGTACCATCATTATTAAAATGCATAGTTGATTCAATCAAATCTGAAAACGAATTAATTTGCTTACGTAGAAGAGCTATAATGTGGCTAGTAGTGGAATACAGGACGTCGTTTTCACCTTATTTGAGCATTACAAATGTGATTTCCACTCCGGGACTTAAATCGTTTGCTTCAAACGGCATTGTGCTATCCATTGAGTTACTAAGTCCAAAACAGTTGTTACTTGTGCAAAGGAGATGCGATTTAATTCGACTTGAAATGGTTTGGATCATCCCACTGCTAACCACATTCTATCTGTTCTATGTAAACTTGTATCTTAATAGGTGTATCGAAACAATGCACATCGGATACCCATATGCCAACCAAGACTGGTCAAATTTCAGTCAGTATGTCAACAATAGAATAATCCAGACTATTTCAAATTGAATGAAATTAATTTGCAGTTATTTCTAAGGACTTCGGATAAACCCTAGTATTACTTACACTAGGCATAATTTGATTACTATGAGAGATTCATGTGGGGATGAATTATTAAACATTGAAGAAATAAAACTTCACAGATGACTGTTGATAAGATGAGGACTATAATAATAATAATAATAATAATAATAATAATAATAATAATAATCATAATAATCATATTATTATTATTATTATTATTATTATTAGCGAAATATCATTAGATACTTGGTACTTTAAATAATGTTTGAATTCATAGTTGGAAACGTAAAGTACTTTATGCAAAAGCATATTTATTTCAGCTTACACCACCAAAATGTCAGCCACCAAAAACCATGGTCTATGAAATGAAGAGTTTTAATCAAATTGCAGCAAACGACAGGTAGTAACTGGAATTCTGACCGTGCGTTCAATACTGATTGTGACATTTGTACATGCAGACAGAAAGTCGATGAATCGTCTACCATGTTACATTAAAATGTAACAGTGATTTCATTGCTAAATATGAACATTTTATGCAAAGCTATAGAGTATCTGAAAAAGTAGCTAAGCAGTCAATAACTTACAAGTGCATCGGTTAATAATATGTCTGTGTTTTGCCTAATATTATTATAGTCTAGTCAATTTACAATGTAGATTTACAACTCTACCAACAATCAAATCGGTTCAACAAACGTATTTAGTTTCCGGTAAGTGCTAAAACAGACATTAATCTATCACAAAAAGTTAAGAGTAATTATTATATTGATTGACACATTCGTATTATATAAGTATTTTGTACAGGGAAAAAATTCTCTAGCATCTATTATTGACAATCATTCACACCTAGTTGTAACGAAGTGAATTTGAATTACTCGTAAATACTTCACTAAACTATTGTTAACCTTGACTTTCGATTATTATTTTTTTTGATGTGTATTTATGCTGTGTTTTGTTTTTCTACATAGTTGTCAGTCCTAAAGGATTACAACGAAATTGATTACGTTATTCATCATGTAAAAGCCTACAAACAAAAAAAATTATCACTTACATGTTAAGCTTTAGAGTAGTCATTGAAAATGCAGGCATTAGTGTCAAAGTGGTTTGTTCAGTCAATTTTGTCAGATTAGTTTAGTGTTTCCTTGTGAATAGATACAACAAACTTATATTTGCAGTTAACCGATACCAACTAACTAAACTTCACAATTTATCAGCAAAGCGGTGAACTAACGACGTAGTGCCAGCAAACAAACAACACCTCACACGCCCGGTATCTATTCGTTTCAAATAGGAAAACTTTCTATTACATTGTTGCTTTACTTGTTGAGACATCAATTTTTATGTGATCATACAGTTGGTTTCCATTTGATTTTTAACCAGTTATAAACATAACAGAGTTTAGTGTTTAAACACTACAATTTTAGCATTGTATTATCATAATTATTTGATCTAATTACTTATAGAGCCAGCCTGCTGCTAGTGTTTTCCTATTTTAGAATTAATTAGATTTGACTTGATTGTAAACTAATCAAATGAGCGTGTCACAAACATGGTTTATGTTAACTGTCTAGCATTTAACTGTCTGAAATAATTAAAAAAGCATTCAATCATTCAGAAATTTAAACTGTTCGAATACAATACAATACACTACAATACAATACAATACAATACAATACCAAATATGCTGGTCATTTTAACTTGGAAAATATGCATATTTGGTGGATGCAATTTATGCAAACTTATTGGTGGTGTTGAGCAATTTTTGAACAGTATGTGTTGTGGAGAAAGATTGATAACGAATATGAAAAAAAAGAAAATCTGTTAATTACCAAGGTTGAGGCAAGTTAACAGAGGTTTGAGGATTTCAAACAATTTCAGAATTATAATTAGTATAATTGTCAAGCTATTTTTGGTAACTTGAACTAATGCTTTGTCGTAGAATGGTGCAGTATTTGTTGAAATATATTACAATTTGTAACATGCATAACTGCGCGACTTGTTTCTGTTTAATGTAACAATTTTGCTCTAATTACATTTTCTTACTTTCCAGGGTAGTTACCTTTTTTAAGGTTGAATAGACAAATATATATATATATAGGTTATGTAGCAACTTTAGAATAAACTATTTTTCTTAATTTATTGTTCCTTTTCAACTAGAGTTAAATAACACGAAATAATAGAAAGCAATCTATGTGGAAAATAGGATTTCACGTTGGCAAAATTTGAATTGTGGTAGACAGGTGAAGAGACGCTATAGGATTGGAGCTGAAATTATACGGGAATGTTTAAGAAGTTTGCACAGCCAAACTCTTTAGAATAATAATAATAATAATAATAATAATGTAAAAGAAAAACGTGATGTAGTTAGTTGAAAATAAAAAAACCCAGATAGACTAGAGTATGAGCAAACATTGAAATATTTTTACATCTTATACACTAGAATTGGAAATACAGAACTTTCAGCCTCTAAGCCTCTAAGTACATTATCAATCTTGTGACTCATCAATTAACCCATGAAATCCGCTTTCAGCAAGTGAATACAGTTTATGGATTTACACTAGCACCATTAAATAGGATGCTGCGCTTCATGCTTCAATTTTATCGGACCGAAACACAATTAACATAAAAGTATATCGATAAAAACTTCCATTACGAAGTTGTACAATTGAGGTCAGTCTTCTATTTGATTTTATCTGAAATGTAAATATGAACAGTTAGTAAATGCCACAGAACAAAGAACACAATTAATACGATTTAATAATAATAATAATAATAATAATAATTCAATAACCTGAAATAATTGATTGCATCTAGCAAATATATATATATATATATATATATATATATATATATATGAACTAAGAAAAACAGAATGATTTAACCATCTACCTTTGTTATGCTGAGTATTATCAACAAAAAAAACCACAGCTATCTTAAAGATACTGTAAATAGGATTATTATTATGATTAGGGAAAATGTTAGTGGACCATGAACTTTGTAAACTTATAATAGTGAAACCAAGAATGCGTAAAAGTAATAATTTATTCACTACGTCATAAAAAGTAAACAGACGACTGAATTCTAACCGGTAATAGAGATAAGGAAAAATGAACAAGGAAAAAATAGGATAAGATAAGGCGTATTTTGGATAGTTTTGAAAGGTTATTGCCAAAAGATATATTTTTAATTTGTTTTGGATGGTCTTAAACCTGTTTTCCATAAAACTAGGTTTCTATAATGCATATCAATAAAAGCAAGTTATTTTTCATGATAGAGTTATTGAGATTATTGAGTTGCATTGAAATTACGAATCGATTATTGTAAGATCACCGTTAGGAACCTGCAAGCGTTGGTCGGTAGTTTCGGTTATCGCATAAAAATAGACATTGGCGCCGTTGGATGTCAGCCAGCTTAGTGTTCTAGAGGTTAGGCGATCGCAAGCAAATCCGAAGGTCCTGGGGGCCGTGGATGCGCAATGTTGACGAATCCCGTACTAGAATAAAAGGCCGTCTAGTGGCTTCCATGTTTCTAATAATGGTCGATACCGAATTCCATTGCAGTTTACTCTATCCTAAACATGTCTAATTAGATTTTTAGTGACTTCAGTAACAATGTATTCTGTCCTTTTACATAGCAGGAAAACAGAAGGAACCATAAAAATCTTCATTTATTATAGTTTAAATCTTCCAGAAGTGTGTTATTTCATCAATGCTACTGAAATTCTTATCGCAAGAGATTATGTCCCAATTCGGGTAATCATCAGCTTACGTTAACCTTCAATAAATAATAAAGTTTAGTGTTATTTTGGGTGCAGAATAAAAAATATGAAGATCATACGACAGTACAGTTGCGTATACCGTAATACACTATTACCGGTAAAAAGTATTGAACGCGTACTGTAAAGTTGTGTACACAAAGCAATAGTATTTTCTAAGTTCAGTTTTAGTGTTTAAGTTAAATAGGTAAATAGTCAAAACTGATTATTCAGAATAAATCTTAAGTAATACTTGTAAGTGAAAATGTGGCAAGATATTCAATCGTTGGAAATAAAATTTTTAAGTAACGTTAAATTCAAAATTACTACTCCGATTTAGATTTCTGTTCATTTGCGGTAAATATGTGGTAATTGTATAAAGAGAGGTTTCATTTTGCATTCCAGTTCTATGACTTAAGTGATAAATTCTTTGGTAGATATTTCCACCAACTTACTGTTTCACTTAATGTGAGCTACTATCATTATATACTTACACGAGTTTTGATTTGGTCATTCATTTAAGCTAGACAGACAGACAGATACAACATAGAACGTCATACATAAGTACATCACCTCAGGTTGCCATACCACGTCAGCACGGAGACGTAGTTACCAGTTCAAATCCAAGAGTGATAGCGACAGTAGAATTATTAGCAGCAATGGAGAAAATTAGGGAGCAAAGATATGATTCGAAAAGTATAATTCAGTGAGAGAAATGCAGAAGGAGAAAGATAGAGATTATGAAGAATTCAGAAGGTTAGAATTGGAGAGGACACAAAGAGTGGATGCACCTGCGCCATCGCAAACGATTCTGAGCCATGTCGTTTAAGGTGTCTAACCATCGGTTACTAACGTCTCGCGGACCCCAACCAGCTAGGTAGCCTAACATGACTCAGTCCACTTGTCAGTGACTTCATGGGTTTCTGCCATGTTTCGGTCTGGCCGCCCCTAGCTTTCTTCCAACCTATTCCTACATCGCAAAACATAGCTCGTCGCGGCAGTCGGTGGTTAGGCATACGTAACACATGTCCCAACCACCTCAACTGATGAAGTTTCAATGCTTCACCAATTGATTTGCCATCCTTACCTAGTACTGGTTTCCTAACGATAGCATTGCTTACTCGGTCGTCCCAGGAAACACGAGCAATGCTTCGGATACACCTATGATCGAAGACTAGTAACCCTACGAATGTCCTCTACTCTTAGCGGCCATGTTTTCATTTTAGCTAGAGTTACAATTCAATGATGTCACTTTCTATGCAGAAAAAACTAACTCGCAGTTAAATGTATTCGCAAACACAGATAATCGAAAACGTAGCTGAAATTTGATCATCCCGCATTTATTCAAATCATAACAGTGCAAACCACTCTCGGTAAATTAATTTAGTAATCCTATCCAAATCACTGTGAACATACATGGATGCCGGCCATTACGATTCAAAAGATATCAAGTTTGCTCAATGTAGTATAAAATCAACTCAATTATCAAGTAATTTCATCAAATGATTAGTAAAGCAACAAACCCGAATGTTTTGAACTAAGCAAGAACATGTGACGTCACAGCAATTCAGGTTAACTGAAAAGTTCGATTTTTTTTTTGGTACATTAAGCATTCCTTTTGAAGTGAAGCATTTCCTGATTTGATGTAATTTTATATTTTTTATTTTAACCCGTAACAATTTTCATTCTTTTTTTTCCAGTAACTTAATGACAGTGATAATTAAAATGGTCTGGTTCCTGAATAGACTAAGATAATCAGATTATTCGAATTTTTTTTGTCCACGTGATGTTTTAATTATTTAAAATTTGCGAATACTTTCATTTTGAATGCATCTGAAGGGAAGGAATGCCAAGAAACGGAAATTGATTCGTCGTTGTCTGCTGCAAGTATAATCAGTTTGGCTTTGTTCAAATATGTGAATGGGTACCAACTGCTCGAAAATATGTTTTGGTTACTTACCTTCGACTAACAATAAGTACTATTGATTCAGATAAGCTAATCGGATGTTTGATGACGCTTGATTTTAGGACATAATAATAATAGTGAGGTAATGTTGATTTACTCATCGATATGATTATTAGAATTTCAATTAAAAAGAAAATTACTGTGCATGCTTTTCTTTTTAATTGTATTCAGATATGCAGATTAGGGTCATCAGTTGATGAATTTAATTTTGATTCTGTGATGCGTATATTGCTTTATACATTTAACTCGGAAATTTTCGACATATATACAGCCTGATTCGAAATCTTCATATTATTTGCCTACGAGTTCCGACTACTCAGTCATCGATGTAAATCAAGTAGTGGATACATACAAGGAAATATAGCTTCAAGATAACTGATCTCGAATATAGCGTCTGAATGGTTAATGATTAAAAGATCCTAATTGTAATATATCTTTAAATTGTCGTCGCCAATGTAACACTAGTCTTGTGACGGTTGATATTCAACGTGTTTTTTATGTTCGTAATTAGCTGGTGTAGGCAATCGTCACCAATTAGCGCCTAATGGTTGTAAATCAGAAGGCAAATACGACGGGTTGAATATGCTTATTTTCGACTCCTCTTAAAATGGACCAACAGACCACAAACACACAGAGCAGGGCAAGCACACTAGCAAGCGAGTTGGCGAATTGGTGAATGAACTATTAAGATTAAAATGTTCGTATACATACGGAAATGTCAAGTCATCGAGATATTTAAGCGATTAACATTCAAGCGAATAGGATGAATATGCGCGTAGGTGTAAGCAATGTTCAGCCGTACCAGCACATTCAAACCAGACAATAGTAAAAGCCAATGGTACATATAAGTTGTTGCTATACAAGTGGCTTGATTAAATAAGTTAATCGAAAGGCTTAACTAAATTCGATTTAAGCGAACTCAAACGTGTGTGGTGAGCACTACAAAATTAATTCACGAATGTCCCTGAAATTGACTGCCTACTATAAATCAAGGGGATAAAATTTTAGTACATATTGACGATCTAGTTTACATGTATCTGAGAAAAAATCGTTCGGTACGAATAAGTTCCGTAGGACCGGAGTAGGTAAGACAATTGATAAACTGGTCAAATGAATTCTCAATAAGTTTATTCAATAAATGAAGAGCTTAAACAGTAAACAGCTCGGTATTACCAGATGACGCGTAAACAGCAGTGAGGAAGACTGGTGAGTCGTGTTATTACCTCATTTCTTCGTAAGAGTTCATTTAAAAATAAGTCACTAAATTTAAAAATTATTGAACTACAATGTACTAGACTTCAGACTATTCGACAGTAAAGATTTTTAATTTTGAGCCTCTGAGCGTTGAGTATCTATGGATTTGCAGTTGACCAAAGTTTACACTATCAGGTTTTGCAGTAAATTAGCTACACCTTGACAACTTAACACATACTTATTCATTTGTTTGTAGGGCTGCCGGTGAAATACCTTCAGAGTGATTTATAAAACAGTCAAATTGTAAAAGTTACTACTTCGTCATTTTCCAAAATTTAGACACGCTACTAAGCTTAATACCTGGGTTTTAGATTTCGTACTGAGAAATACATTACGTGCCTGGTTGTACAGTGAGAAACTGTATCAGTAACTTTGTCAAGTCACTGGAATAACTCATATTTTTTTTTTAACCAGGAGATTTATTTGTTATTTTTGAAAATTTAATTTTTGTGTTTTGTGCAATGGATTATTATTTCTTCTTGATATTTCATATTGACAATTTAACAATAATTCATGTAATTGAGTATTACATCAAGTTTAATGATTAGAAAATTTTAGTACAGTGCATATACGATGAACAGCATCCTCCTGAAAGAACTGTCTAAATAACAAACTAGTCAAAAACAAAAGAATGATACAATTAGTTTTTTTTTTTTGAAAGCAGTAACATGCACCGTGAAACGACAATGTATACAGCATGCCTTGATTACATAATTTGGACGCATGATTTATTTGACTTTAGTGTAGTTTTTTACAAAAAACCTGACATTATCAATTGGTTTGAATATACAGACAATGTCTTCACTTTATTTGTGATTGTTTAAATTCTAATGACAAATGTAATGTTTCAAGGTGTTAGACAATTAGATCACATTTATTGTAAAAATGTCTGCGCAAACAAACACAGGCAATATTCGAAACAACAAACAGCATTGATTAAACACTGAATCCCTTAATTTACAGTAGTAATAAAGCGCATATTGCTTTACAAGTTAGTTTTATGTTATTTGTTTCGTGGAGTGATAGATAGATAGAAAGAATACAACAACGTTTGAATAGACATTTTTATTATCTATTCTCTTCATATAACATGAAATGTGAATAAAAAGTTTAACCCTAAGAAAATTTCTTTCACTTCAATGAAAGAAATAATTGACTGAACAATTACACATAAAACTGATACAACAGAAAAAGTATATTTAGAGAAAATTAAAAAAAAAGCATTAAAAAGCATTCAATTAAAAATGAACACTGTGATGACTAGAGCATCATGAAATCAAACAAACAAAACTAAACAAGAATAAGTTTTGAAAAAAATGTTACCCCTATTACAGCTGTACTGTTGGTTTTTTTTTCGTATTGAAAATTTCTTCGTCAATTAGATTTCAAGATCTATACATTATTATATTGATAGAATCAAACACTGAATAATGTATCTGAACTAAAACACGGAACACAAACACACACTTTAACTTGCTACTTTTTAAAACACACACGATGAAAATATCAAGAAGTTCAAACGATGTAAAACATAAATAAAATACTTTTGGTTAGTTTATTTATGCAGATTGTAGGAGGAATAGGGTTGATTAAATATCTGTTCCAAGGTTCGATGGACTAACTGATATATTTTTTCCCATTACGGGGTTGTGAAGATTGTTAAGTTACACATTTGAAATAATGAATCGATCACCGTTAGACCACCATTAGAAACATGGAAGCACTGGACGACCGTTTTGTCCTGGTACGAGGCTCATCAGCAGTGTGCATCCACGGCTCCAGCACTTCGCAGGATGTGGATCCACGATGCGCGATGCAGATGAGTCCCGTACCAGGACGAAACGGCCGTCCAGTGCGTTCGGGTTTCTAATGGTGGTCTAACAGTGATCGATTCATAGTTTTAATCATATATTTTTTCGCCATTACTTTGATTTGATTTTCGTTAGAGAAAATTCAGCCATTCATTTATTGTAAAGAAGGAGCCTATACTTTCCTAAGAAATGTCGGAAACTCTAATTTCTACTCAACGGAATATCACGAATATATCATTATTCACAAGTTAACATCCTACGGTTTGCGTATTTTATTTGAAAATATCAAGTTTAACCTTGGAAATGATACGTGCTTCAATTCATATTTATGGATTCAAAATGCTTTGAGGCATATTATGATGTCTAACAAACTATTGTAGATATTGAACGAAGAACATTCTATTTGTGCTGCATTCCATAAGAAGACTTTACGAACAGAAGATCTAGAATAAGGCGGGAAGCTTAAAAACACGTGATAAACAGCAAATCGAATCTTAATGCAAAAGATTTTATTGGCTGCAGTGAATTCAAAGTATGGCTCTCCAATTTAGTGGCCCGAGATCTGACTCCAGTTTGAATGAAAAATCGAATATGTGATGCAGTAGATCATCCTTTATATTTTGATAAATCATACTTAGGCAAATTCCGATTGTACGATGGCGATGATATGATTTTGTGGATCAATTCATTCCATGCATTTATTTCAGGCGACATATATGAGAATGAAAAGCGTACAAGCAACGCAAAGAGAAGCGAAGTGATGAAGGCAAGTGAGCCAGTTCTTATGCTCTGAAGCTTGAATGAGTATTTAAAGTCAGAAGATAGGCTAGACATGTAATAAGCGAGTAAGCATGCGCATACACACTCATATGAACAATACTCAATACTGTTATCGAATCATTACAAATATAAAATAGTCAATACTGTTATCAAATTACTTAAACAAATTATCATTAAAGCTAATAAATTTGAGGTGCTATAGACCAGTCAGGTATAATTGCATTGATTACTCTTTCGAAGTCAAAAATGTAAATTATTGTACAGTTTAAGTTCAATAGAAAATAAGGTGTTGTAAAATTTTATCATTAACTCATGTACATTGCAGATATAACATTTACAAAATAAGATGAGAGCTAGCAAATATTTCCATGTAAATACCATAAGTTAAACTGGTAGGCTTATCCTACATACTGGATAGAATCAGTGAAGCGTTGATTTGTTACCTTATCTAGGTTTCATCATTGTTTTTTTCATATATGGTTTTCGGCTAGGTCAGTGATGGCAAATCAGTTGATGCAGCAGTGAATCTTCATCAGTTAAGGTGGTCGTGACTTGTGTTACTTATGCCTAACCACCGACCACCACAACGAGTGATGATATCTTATGTAGGAGAAGGTTGAAAGAAAGCTAGAGGCGGTCATACCAAGACATTGCACAAATCCATGAAGTCACTGACACACTTGTGTTGGTAAGTGTAGACTACCTGGTTGGTGTCAGCGAGATGATAGTAACTGATAGTTAGAGACTTTGAATAATATAACTTAATATCGTTTGCAGTGGCGCAGATTCATCTATTCTTTCTGTTCTCTCAAATTCTAACCTGAATTCCTCATCATCTCTATCTTCCTCTTTCTAAAGTTATCTCATTGAATTATACTTCTCGAACCATACTTTCGATCCCTAATCCTTTGGATTACCGCTAATCCTGCAACTACCTCTACTATCATGAGATCTGAACTGAAGTATCTAGCATTTTCGAGTACTTTTCTGTTCCTGTGGACCTCATTCAAATCATCTGATACCATCTACGTACCTCCTCCATGAACATACTACCCTCGAAATTCTCAATAAACAACAAGGAAAGGACTAATAAGTTGAAAGTTATAGCTTGAAATGGAATCCTAGTGAGAATTATGCTCTTGTATGCAACAACCACGCAATTAATGAAGGAAAAATTTCTAGATATATATATACGGTGCATTGTAAAGCAGATGAGATAAAGGTTCACAAACAATTATCGTACCTCGAGATAAAGTTCATTAATTTTTGAACTTTTTACAGATGTTGGAGACCACAATGCTTATTAGTCCTACCCTAAAATATATTTTCATTACTAGGTTGATTCAGTTTACATTGATTAACCAATGCTTTACAGACACTCACGTTTTCAAATAAATGTATTTGGGTTTGACTTTCAATAGCTTATGTCCAGTAAACTAGAAAATGGCGTTGGTCAGCATGCTATTCAGTCATATTTGGAAATTATATTCAATGTGAAAGACTGACGAGGAATTAGTTGAAAGCTCTTTTCAAGACAATGATTCTTAACAAAGTTAATAAGTGAATATATAAAAGCAAGAATCGATGTAATAAAGTGTATGAAAACGTTAAAACAAAGTCATTCCTTCTGTAACTAGAGTTCGCAGGTGATGAAACAACTAGGACCATTAATTTTTGGACTGATTAGTACATTAAACACGATTTAAGTATCTGCTAAACAATCCTTTATATATCAAACGGAGTACCTGCCGTGACAGAAAGGTGGACAAATTCCTACCTCATAACAAAATAGAGGTTTATAGTTCACCTTACTTAGCACATTCCACCGTGATTAGTCAACCTTTTTGCCATTAGTCACTTGTCGTATGGTTGACAGTTGATACGATGCTGACATACCCAAACCTTTCAAAGTAACCAATACGTTAACAAATTAATTTTTATTGCGTTTAACCAGATTAAACGTCATCGAGAGGTTGAAACAGAATTTTTTAATTCTTTGTCAATGTGCGTTACTCTGATGGCTTCAGTTTCTAACATACAATTAAGTAGTATCTCATCTTATGTTCACAATTATAGATTTTTATCCAGTTTTGAGTAACTGAGAATTGAAAACACTCGATAGATCAATTAACTGAATATTTTCCTTTATAACGTTCTGATTAGTTACGTATCTTCAGAAACGAATATATATATTTCGGTATGGTACGTTAATCTTGATAATATTAGGATTGCTCAACATAGATCTATCTTATTTTATTGATTGTTTTCAGCTGAACTTGTCTAAAAAATTGAGAATGAACCTTTTGTGAATTTCTCATTTGTTTCAAGCTAAGGTCTATTATATGAAAATCCCTGTGACCCTCTATTCTATTGTTTGGAACATCTGATTTAATGAATCCAATTATCCTAGCTATTGTTACAGATTTCATTTGATTTTCTGATTATAAATAAATCGTAATTAATTTTCTTTTTCGAATTGAGTGCATCTGCGAAAAAAACACATTCAAAACTCAGGAGCGGTAAACAATTGCTTCAGTCTACTTCATATTTCTTTGAGCTGTAAAGACATGATTTCAGAATATGACTGACAATAAAACCCACAAGTCGTATCTGATAATCGTTGCGCAGTTATATATCTTGTCTGGATTTTGAAAAGTAAGGGAATAGAAGGTGCTTATGGAAAGGATCAGGGATTTTTGGTTGGATCTTGGATGCAACTACCAGTGGAAGAATCGGAAAGTCTTAAACAATATCCAAACAGATTATTAATATTTTCTTGTTTCTAACAGTTCTTCAAATGAAAAAATCTCTCCATGGTAGCACATACAATGAATGATGTTGCATTGCAGATTTACTTCATTGGTGATTGTCATGTATAAAATCTGGATGATGGTACTATCATGTCAATTTCAGATTGGTTTACAACTAAATTTCTAACTTTCAATTGCAAACCAAACAAACTCTTCATGTGAAAGCTTTACATTAGTACTATTGGTTAACAGATAGCCAATAGATTTACTCATATACAGGAGCAAAACAACTATCCTAAACAATATTGCTTAGACAATAATGAAGATATTTAAGCACTCATTTTCCTGTTCAAAAATTATAATACAAAATAGGTTTACGTGGCATGAATGTGATGTCATACATTTGAAAACAGATAGATCGTAACAGTACAAGTTTAGTTTATATTGATTAAACTTCATTATAAGTAGGTTGTTTGCACATAAAAATCTGAAAAACATAACAATCAGTGTTTTATTCAGTTTCCTTGGTTCTCCCCTTTCATATATGTAAAATGACAGACAGTGAATTCTTATACGTTTCTACTAGTGTATGTATGTATGTTAACTGGTGGTTTGGTTACCGTTATTTTCTTTGCGTTAAATCTTGTGCACGTGATTCTGAAATGTTTAAAAAGTATTGTTTAATCGTAGCTGATCCCAGGATAAATTTTTTGAAAATTCACGTGTCGAACACCAAGAATAAATATTTCGATATTGCTCGATAATCCTCATAATCTTAAATCCGACTGCTAAAAAAATATGGCGAACGTTCGTCACATAACTTCAAACTAAAGAATTCAATTCAATTCAAGTAGTCAGTTCGTAACTTAGTTGTATGATTGGTTAATACTTATGGTAGGTTTTCAGAAACCTTAGGTCAAATCGTCTTTTTAACAGTATGTATTTTGAAGTGGCAAGAATTATGGAAACAAACCCTCTACTTAATAAAAGAATTCACAACTTACGGATCATGTGTATCAAGAGACATTACTATCTAACACTGTTGATTCAATGGATCAGTGGTGTGTAGTAAACGCACAGTTCATAACGATTGATTCTTAAGGATACTTTTGTGGTGAGATTTTGTAAATTGAAAATATGCTATCAACTATTCAACAGTGGGCTTTAAATTTATTTAAGTTGGCAAAATGTGCAATTCTAGAAGTTAGATAAAATGATCATTTTTATTTAAAATACTATGGTTTATAGGAATGTGAAGTGTATTTTCATAAAAAACGGACACAGTTTCACGCTGAAATCTCATGGTTTGAAGGTACCATCTTCGACATCAGATAATCCTAACACGTATTTTTATCTAACATTCATTGACTGCATATCGTTCCAATTCCGGATAGATTATTGAGAATTAATGGTTCAAGTTGCTACTGCCAGTCAATAGTATTTGGACATGAATAAGGTTGATGGAGATTTGACCGGTTTAAGTAAAACTGGAATTATAAAAAACACATTAATGTTTTAGATTAACTAATTAATGAAACAATTTAGTTCATTCTATTTCAAAGTGTAGTTATTTTATGCCAACTATGATTTTTTTTCTTAGTATGATAAATCATTTTCTAATAGCTGATTTCTCATCTAGATATTTCTTAAATTAATAATTCTTAAAATGACTGTATCAGATTATGAATAGACAGAAAGAGTGCGACAGATTAAGTCGTAAAGATAATACGACTTACAATATGCTAATCGATAATAATTGAACTAATCAGTCATTTTGCAACTTGTACGTCAAATAATCTATGAGCACTAGGTTATGTATGTAGTAGTATAGTATTTGTATATTTCTGAAAGTCAAACTATGTTCTCCCTGATTGACAACAATTTACTAATTCATCAAAGTAATTTGCGAGTTCATAATAGCAATGAAGCTGACCACCTAACAAATGTTAATGAATAAATAGAAGAGAACGATATTAAGACGATGAGTTTACTAGTAACAATAAGAATAATCAGAACTGTTGCATCATGGAACAACAGTTCAACATAAGGTGCAGGTCAAAACCTACATTGAAGTTATCACGGTAATGGTCATTCAAAATTATGTAGTTACAAGGGTGTGGATAATCAATGTAGGCCTAGAAATAATACAGTGGAGATGTTGGAATTGTCATTTAGATGTATGAACTAGTATTTTGAGCTAGAATATGTCATTGACATCTGATAGAAATTTGAAATGTGTATATACTGCATGATACGGTAACTTATATTCGTTTCTCAACAGGAAATATTTTTTGTCATGAGTTGTCTTATAATTTTATTGTGGAAAATTATGAAACTTTTGGGCATCTAACAATAAGAATAATCCTGTAAAAATAATAGCTATATACTACTCAACTATTATGTAAGTGAAATCTCTTCTAGGCCAGACAAACTCTTAAATGTTTTTGAATTCATATACATAAACCTGTTCTGTAAGCGGAAGCCATCAATGTAGAGTATAAAACAGAAATCTCCTCTTCACGTTCTCAGAGTGAATTCGATTGTTCATTTATCCTGTATTATGCTTACATTACATCATATCGTAACTGGCTTTCGTTCTCCTTGATTATTTTCGTACGATTTCACTTGAAAATCTCCAGTCACTAGTCATGTCAGCGTCAGATTTCGAAGTTTTTATGTGGTTGATTCTGTCTTAATAGCAGTTACTTCAAGCCTGAACGAAGTTTATCATTTCGATATTTAATAACAACACCGTACAATAATGAAGATTTTGGTAACTGGATGGATCCTTTAGGGACTGGCCGTTATTTTTTCTGTCAAAATCTCCAATCTGTTATGTTTTTCTCTCTTGTAACTCATCTCACTGTTCTCTATCACATGATATAGAGCAAAAGAATATACAGCAAACCTCTCTATTTCAAGTGGCAGTTCCCATTCATGTAAATCTTGTAGTTTGTTACACAGACAGAATAAAATCAGCCTTAGTTTAGCTGTGGCAACAAATGTCAATATGAGAATATAGAGATTTATTTCGAAACACAGAAATTCAATGAAATTTACTTATACCTGACTCACTGGAATGTTTTCGGAAACCGAAAAATAAATAAAAATTGACTTCAATGAAAAGCATCGATTATATCTTAGTTTGATTGGTTAAACAAAAAAATAGTCAACACTCAAAACTGTATATATATGTAAATTTAAACAAAGAAACTCACCGAACAAGATTGATATTCATAGAATGGTATTCAATTGAAACGTTTTATGTTTTTCACATCCATTTAGTGTGACTTGGTCATTGTCATTTTTGATAAGGCGAAATTCGAACATCCATTTAACTTATCGTTCCGTACAATCATATGATTGTGACTTTTAATAGCCAATTTTCAAGGTTATGGGCCTACTAGTTATTTTAATATGGGAGTATCAAAATTTATGGATGTACCTGGTCAAAAGCATCAAATTCAAAGTAGTAATTCCCCTTGATGTGGCTTCAATGTAGGTTGATAAAATGTTCAAATTATTGTAATATGTTAGTTTGTAGGAAAGGAAGTGAGTACCATGTTGCTAAACGTGAAGGTAGTTTTAGTTTTGATCCTGAATTTGTTATACTCAAAGGTATTTGGATGTAGCTAGTGTATGTTCTCATAAGATTAAAGTCTTAACCTAAATTAATTGTTATATTCTATAAAACAAAGAGTGATAACGTTTTTTAAAACTGGTTTTAAGTAAGCTAAGTGTTTTGATAGCTCTAGGATTTACGGTTTTATCAAATACACTCTATGCTACTTAGGCATGACTATACGGAGATTTGTCTTTGTTAACATAAAAAAGATTTTCAAAGTTTACTTTTATAACGATGAGTGATAATTATGTACTATTTGTTTTCATAAACAAACTTCATCCTCTATAATCACAGACTAGTTAAATAATGATGATGGTATTCGTCAGTTATTCATGAGTCGAACATTTATGAGTGCTTTAAACAAAGCATATGTTGTTGTTGTTGTTGTTGATGAAATAACTGAAAAATCAATAGATTCGAAGCAGCTATTATTAATAAAAGTTGATAATTGACTGCTATCAAGAGCAGTTCAGAATGAATGAATTTACAGTCATATTTTCATGCCTCATAAAACAGCTGCAATACTTAATAGAATACAATATTTTCCTGTGACTTACACTAAGTAATTGATCACAGAATAAGTTGAAAAACTAATAAACACTCAATCTATGTTTAAGAAATTATTTCTTTGACAGTTAACCACTTTGTTGCATTCTTGATAAAAAATCTCTTATCTACCGCTTATTTGTTTAACTTATTAGAGATTATATTTCGTTGTATAACAACTGACAATGTTAACTAAATAAAGATTTATGCGGTTATATTTATGACTTAACTTCAGCAATAGTTGGATTTTAGGAATAAAAAAAAAACCTGAAAAGTCTGACTTTTTTTTTAAATAAAACAGGAATAATTTATTTCATCTGAATGAACCAATTTAGTAAAGTGGATTTTCAATATTTGATTTTCTTCTTTGTTTCACTGTGAGTGAACCAGAGATATTAGTTTCAAACTATTTTCCAAATAATCAGTTTAATGAGTTTCAGTTGGCCTTTATGATTTATGCTTCAAGTTAATCCATGGTAATTTGTAACTATTATGCATCATTTACGTCACATCGGTCAATCTGACAATAAAATTATTCTCAAGGCTTAAATTTCTAACTAAACACAGGTTAGTAAGTAAGTAAAGTTCATTCTCTTAGTCTAAACGAACAGTGGGAATATTTCATTTCCTTGTCAAATGTACTCATACTAACTTGTATCAACATTCGACTGAAATTTTATTTCTCGAAATGATTAAATAATCAACAATCATCTCCACTTTGGTTTGGGATTCAAGGAAGGACGAATGATTTCTTTTTTGTAAGAAACAACCTTCTACAGAGTGATGTTGTATAGAGTGAATGAACAGTTTAGTGTGTATGTTTTTTTATAGGAACTAATAAATAAGAAAAGACACTATTCCCTCTTGATGAAAAAAAATTCGCAGAGTTTTGAAGTATTTTCACGTGAATGAATTGAGTGGGACATTTCAAGCACTTGAACAATGAATAAATGAACTAATACTGAGTGTATAACTGTTCATAATCATGTTTATTTAACATGCATGTATTTTTGCTCTTCAAAAATAAATTTACTTTTAAACAATTTTTGTCAAGTGAAAAAGATGTTGTAACTGCCAAACCACATTTACAAAAACAAACACATTTGATTTCGCAAATCAAAAAAAACAAAAAAATTTCAAGAAATTAATTGGTATATATATATTTTTTTTACTGCTAAAGATTAACTGCATAATTTTCTCTTATATATATATATATATATATATATATATATATATATATATATATAATATGTTACTTGCTTATTTCAGTTACTGCGAAATTGAAGTAGAAATAATTGTAATTCCCTTGTGCAATCTGTTCATTAAGTTATATTTCTTCGCATATGATAAAACCTTATAGAAATATGGATTAGTCATACATAGATGTATGCCTATATGCTCTAGTAATGAACTAATGATAAATTGTGTGATATAAGAACAAATTTTACATACCGACTGCTTGTATTCATTCAAAATGTCAGTAGTTCTCTTTTGTATCTTCAGAAATCCTTTAGTTTCTTAATTTCGTTAATAGCATTATTTTAAAAAAGGTAAAAGTGTCATGTGCAACGATGAATTTTAATAATATTGTTAGGATGAAAAATTATTTGATAACATTTATTTATTTACTGTCATGGAGTTGTCGAATTACAAGGTGAGTCAGTCGCTTGTACTTAAAAAGTAATGCGATAATGCATACTGTGTATGAGGGCTAAGTTATTTTAAACTGATGCAAGAATGATTTGATACAAAAACTGGCAATCAAAGTAAGCATTTAGTAATCTGCTCTGTCATGAAAGTCTTTTAAGTAGAAATAAGTTTGTCGCATAGCTGAATAAAATTTACTAGTATACGGGTTTACAAATGACAGGAATGAAAAATAATTATTTAGTTAAGGTAAAAATGAATGACTTTTGCAGATAAAAATAAAAGATACGAAATAATTTGGGCGAATACAAGCATAATATTATCCATTTGAAATCATCAGTCAATCATTGTTGGACCACCATTAGAAACCTGGAAGCACTGGACGGCCATTTTGCCGTGAAATGTCTTGAGCGCAGTAACTAAAATTATCATTAAACTTTGTGTGTAACAGGCTCAACAATCATTCGGTGATATTGGTATGGTTGAGTCATAATAGCAGAACTTGTCTGAAAACATAAATATTCTATATGAACTCTCATGCAAATTCGTACGACAAGTTTCAGATTAGTGTCAAACTGAAACGAATGAGGTATTTGATGATCACCGAAATTTTGAAATATGTATAATGATTATTTTTAATAGTCCCTCATCTCAAAAAGTATGATAACACTTGAACTAGTACTTAATGCACAGTTCTTACTTGGATGTTTATTAAATCTCAAACTGCATGCTTACTTATTTATACATGGAGAATAGGCTACCTACCAACAGTCTTTAATTAACTCTGTCCTATGTTCTTCTATCCCGTTGTTCCCGATAGCTATTTACTCTTTCGATGTCTGTTTCCGATTCTCAGCGCAATAGGTTCTTTGGTCTGCTTCTTTTCCATTGGCCGTGGAGATTAAAAGCTACGGCTTGATTCATGATGTAGTTGAGTGCTTTCCATATTGTGTATCCTATCTAGCTTCAGCGTTTTTTATTGAATTCTAGAACAGCTTTATGAACTCTTATTTTTACAGTTCATTACTAATGCATATGAAATAGTGCTAGCCTGAAGAAAATTTTTTTTCTTGTGAATCATACTATATTAAGGAAGGAAAATAGTTTAGGTACTTGTTATGTTAGCTATCTAAGCGTCAATTATCAGAAAACTTCTAATCCTACCATATCAGAGAACAACTTATGTGTAGTATCAAGTAAGACTTATAATTATCACGTAACTCGGCCAGTGTTCCTGTAAATTGCCTTTTAAATTTACATAAATTTCGATGAAAGATAAAATCTAATTAATTTTGGCTCAAGCAAAAATTAGTTCATTTGTTCAAAATGATTTTTTTTTTCGTAGCTAATTAAATATAAGTCCTTTATCCAATGAGCACGTGATATGGCTGTTGTATATAGCGACAAATACGTTTCTTCAAAGTTTCCTATTTTTTCAAGAAATTTTCAGCCGATAATTTTTGATTGTTCATTGACGCATAGTTTACGTCACCACGGACTGATTGCTCAGACTCACGATTGAAGGTTATGGCTTCGATCGGCTATATTTGGTCGTTGATAAGAACTGTTGAGAAATCTTAAACTAAACAAGTGGCCAGGTTTTTCTAGCTTTCACCAGCGATTTAATTGAGATCTGTAAGTGATATGAACATTGAACAACCAATTTCTCATTCTAATCACTGGTTGATGCATTTATTTCCTAACATTTGTAAGATATCTGTAAACGTTGTATTGATTAAATATCGTGTTTTTTATTCTTGAAAAAGAAATTCTACTTGTCTAGTAATATTGTTGTCTGAATTAGTGATCTAAGGATTAGATTTTGGATGCGAACTAGTTTACATATTGACGCTTTTCAACATTCTCAATTTTTTTGTTTTTAAAACAGGATTTGTTTGAAATATTTGACATACATACAACACATCTATAGAAATGGTGATGGAAACATAGGATATGTGTTGTTTGATAAAACTATCAATGACTTGCATTCATATTTATTTCCGGTAATGAATGATTTATATTCAATCTGATTACCTACTTTCTTTGTTCTGACAAGATTAATATTGTAAATCATAAACATATATTTTTTTTAGATAAATGAAGAGATCATCAAAAGACTGTAATTCTTTTCGTTTCAATTGTATAAACGAAATGATGAATTAGAATACAAGAGTAATTGTTTCAATGAAAGAATCCAAGTAAAATTCTTCCATTTAGTAGATACTCATTTTTTTTTATTTCCGTTTTGTCGTCTAAATAGAAGTATGAACAACTAGAAAAAGAGCCATTAAAAGGAATCACACACTCGACGTATGAAGGTGCGCGTTAGCACTCAGTCAAAATATATTTATTTTTGTTTGTACAAGCGATTGTGTTATGTGTATTGTAAGACATAAATCTGGCCCAGTATACAAAGTCTTAAAATCATTATATGTCAAGAAACGAGCAATAGTTGGTGCCATTTAGTTACAGTGTTTAGTTTTTGATCATGTCCATACTATTGTGATGTTTGTTTTCGCATTTCAGTAATCCAATATCTGGTTAGTTTTTTCATTTAATCTACTGGTTTTTATCTCTCAGATCGCTAGTAAGTCTTTCAAGCTATTCAGTGATGCTTTCGACTCTGTGAAAATAGCATCGAATATTTTACATTTGTAGCGAGTCACATGACTTGTCCCACTTGCCATTTGACACTGTCACTCATTCGTCGCTTGTATTCATGTTTGTGCATGCCTACTCGCTCACATATCTGTCTTATTTTTGTCTGACTATAAATTCCTAGTCATGCTTTATCTCTTGGAGTTGGCTCACTAGCTTTCTCCACATCGCTTCCTTCGCCCATTTGTTCGCATTGTAATCCTAAGAGTTGGCTCAACAGCCTTCTCCATTCACGTCGCTTCTTTCGTTTTATTCACTGCTTCCCCGCTTCGCTTTGTAGTGTGTCCCAAATAAACGTATTCATCACTAAAAATTTACCTTCTGATTTATAACCGTCAGACGCCATTTAGTAACGATTGTCTGGACGAGTTAATTACGAACACTAAGAACACGCAGTAAATTGGCCACCACCACACATTCAAACATATTTTGAATTGATAGTTATGAGAACTCTTTTCCCGTCATGTGAAGTAAAAAATTGCATCATGGGTTGAAAAGTTAATTTACGGCTCAATTTCTGGGCACTTATCAACCAACAATATAGAACACATATTCAATGTATGCAATATTTATATGCTATACAGAAAAATATTCCATACACATGATAATGGCCAAAGAGATTCTCTAGGACATTCTAAAAATAGCGTGTTTAATCAATAAAATAAGATTTTTCAATGCATATTTCGATTCATGACAAACACTGACAGTAAAACACACTAATCCCAGTGAAATTACCATGTCTGATAATTATAGCTTCAGCTAAAATGACGTTTTACAAAAGTTAATACATGCATAGATTAGAAAAAAAATTGGTTGGTTTCACTTTCTATCGTACTATTTTCAGAATAACTGACATAAATATGCTGTCTGAATATATATATTTTTTTTAAATTTCATAAAAATATAACAAAAATTTTACTTGTAAAGCTTTAAGATATCAACTGTTGAACGATTTCTTTAAACCAATTAAAGTTCTATCTGGAATACTATTTTATCAGTTCAACTGTTTATTAATATATACAATGTTGATAAAGTGTATACTGATGAAACTAGTAAGATAAACAATTCTGTTAAACTCTTTCTAAACAAACTGTAGGAAAGTGATATTTAAGTTGATTTCAACCCGAAATTAGATAGATAGAGATTTGTCTGTAAATTATAATTTATCATCTTTCTAGTGTGAACTATTATTATTATTATGATATGTAGTTTCATTAAACATGAATTTGAATTAAAGTGTTTGAAGATTATCAGATGAGACGACAACAATTCTAAGCCATGAATTCACTGTTTAACACATATAGGGAAGGTAAATAGAAACACTGATGCGTGCTTATGGATAAACATCGAAATCGGTCAAGAAGTTAAATGTGTTCATGGTTCGATATGAACTACATCATGACTTGATCACGTATTTCTCATTAACCCTGTGGAAAAAGAAGAGATAATCATGTTTTATGTGATGACAATGAAAATCACTCCTTAAATAAGAAAAAAAAGACAATTAAAAATACTGATAAGTCATAAAATGAACTATTCATTGCTATTAAGAGTCACCATCCTTGCGATACTTAAAAACAGTAAACAAATGCAGCTTGAATAACTTACTTTTAAAAGATAGAACTTTAAACTATTTTCGTGTTCAATCACTGCTGCGATCGCTATTTCTGAATTATGAAGCGGAATAACTGACTAATTAATACAAAATGAAGCTGAAGTTTATCAGAAAATGATCTATCTTCTGAACACCGAAGTGTTGTGTTTGATGGTGAGTATCATCAAAGTGACAAACTTGAATTTCAAAACTTGCTCGTTCATGCAATTAAAGTATTGAAATGTAAATTCATCAGCATAATAAACATTGCGGTATCAAACAATTATGTTGAATCTAATGATAGCGAATAGAATAACATACAAATTTAAATGACAATCGCGTAAGTTAAATGAGTTTTTACTCTTTCATGATAAATCATTGTCTACTATTGTTGAGTAGGATGTCATTCTTACGACTAACAACCTAAATATATTATGTTCATTGATGAACAATCACTGTTCGATGAATGAATGTTTTTGTCTTCTTGAATAGTTATTAGATCATTCTCTTTGTTTTCTTTTAAAGTACGAGTCAGCTATTAAAGTTTATTAGTTCCAGTACTTCATTCAGTTTGTTGAAGATTCGAATACATTAAGCGCTCACATTGAGTCGTATATTATTAGTAAACAATAGAAAATCTGCAAAATAGGTTTTAAGGTGAAAAGTATAAAATTTATAGTTGATGCTTCAAATAAATATTGATTACGTTATGACGTGTTTACAAAAGTTCATCCAATTTGTTATAGTCGGTAACTTGCATATAGGTCTATACTCCCATGATTTATTGAAATTCCAGTTAACTATACTGTTGTTCATATGATTAGCATAGCATAATTTAACATTTAAGCTGCAGCACAATCTCCGGTAAAATAAATGAGAATACAAACCATGTCAAATATTTTAAATATTTAAGAGAGAAATTATTATTTGTGTTACAAAGCATACAAGAAACAAGTGTGTTGTTTACCGTTTAAAAACATTGTGCCTCATCATCGAGCTTTAGATTTATTGAATATCCAAATGGAGCATGAAATCTATTTTTGACTATTTCATCTACTGCACATATTTATAAAATTAGTTCAGCCGTTTAACCTTAGTCATTAGCGATTGCACCGTGAGCAAACATTTTGTATTCAGAAGATATCACCCCTATCAGATCGATCATGTGTTAATTTCACCAACACATGAATTACCGCAGTGAAGTTGTAACTTCGTCAGGGAAAATGACTGGTCAGTTTTATTAAAGACGTAATCAGTTTTTACCGAAAATATCCATAAAGGTAATTAAATTTTTGTAGACAGCATTTTAAAGTCAAAGAATGTCAAATAATCACACCCAGAAATATCATCTGTATCTGTTTGGATTAAAGCAACCCTGTGAATACCAAAGCAAATATTTGCAAAAATATTCTTATTTAACAAAGCTTACGCTAATCGAAATCAATTCAACGATTTGCATAAACTTGGATGTTCAGGTACTTCTTTGTTTATCAGACAACTGCTTTTCCAATTATGAGATGAATAAACATATAAAAAATTTGTTTATCATGATTTTAACAGTTTTTGTCTCTATCTCTTTGAACCAGTGTTATAAAATAGTGGCTTCAGAATCAGTTAACGTTAGATGAGCCGATTAGTGTGGGAAATAAAAAAAGCATGTTCATCGATCGCAAAACACATAATTGAGACAGGGCATATGATTGACATCAAGACAGCCTTCAAAACATTGTATAGAAACGTTGAAGGACGAATTTCGAGGTTTATGAGGAGGCCTTGCCTATTCGTAAATTAAAACCACCCTTATGTGTACAGAAACAATTTTTTATAACCTTGAATTTACCATAGTAATCTTTAAGCATATGGTAATGTGACAATTTTCCTACCCTTTCTTATTCGCTCCATATTACGTTAATTTTCTCTCTTGTTTATTTACAATTATCACTTTATGTCTAATTGAACTTTTATTTAATTGACCTTTTATCTATCTTCATATAAAATGCCTTGACAAGTAAATATGTGTGACCAGATTGTTTGAAATGTAAAGCGCAAATACACAACATTTTTCAGATCAATTACGTCTTCTCACTGTTCTATCAAAATTTATAAAAGGGACTAATTGTTTTAAAATTGAAATATTTGTGAAAATTTTATCAATATGAGCAGCTTTTGTTTGTTGAACAAATTCCCAAATGAACTATTGAATTATTTGTCACTTTTCCGAGTCATTTGATTTGTTAGATCATTTGAATTTCAAGTCACTAAATTATTGACTTAGTTTATAAAGTACTGTGTGTAGAAATTCCTTTTCTTTTAATTTTGAGAGCTTACTGTTGAACAACAATCATGGTTTATGAATAAACCTATTTCATTTTTAATATCGCTTTCAATGATTACACAGCTAACCCTGATATAGAAATCACATTCATGATAGTAAGTTTATCAAGTTTTTTTCTCATTATGTTTTAATGACTATTTTTATGTTTCACCAGGGAAAAAAATATTTCCGAACGTATGTGTACTAAAGCCATAGGTTAAACATAAATACGAATTAAAACTTTTGAAAAGTTATTTTACTTTTACGAGTTACTAAAATGTGATTCATGAGAATCAATCGTAAGAAGTGAACTTGGGCAGCGACAGAATAATGGCATTGCAATGAATATTAGAAGCATGAAAATCTAGTAAGGTTTACGTAGTTTCATTTAAGGATCTACAGGACCGAAACAATTCACACTGTCTCGGAGATATCAGCTGGTGATAGCTACCGAAAATGACAAAAGGTCATTCATTGATTTTTGGACATACGATATTAATTAGCGGTTTGATTGTTTTTGTATCAGAGTTGGTCTACAAGCTTATCATTCAAGAAACACAACTTACAGTTAAGACATTTCTTTAATTTTTTTGAGGTGAAAAGGAAGGTAATAAAACTGTAACCAGTTCCCCAGTTTTTCATTACTTTGATAAATTTATTATCAGTAAAAACGTCGTTATAAACAATTTAGTTTTGTTTTTCGCTCATTCAAACTTCAATATTATCAGTCGCAGCAGATCACATTATTGTGATGCATACTTTATGAAACATGATCATCTGACACCAAACAATAGTGAAACGGCAGGCTTGGCATAGAACGTATTTAGCTTGTTGAATATCATTATCAGTTCCATAGAATTCATTGTCTATCAACTAAGGACGTAATAATCTCACGATCAAACCATCTCAAAATAAAGGACTAAAGAATTTTGGAATTAACTTTCACTAACCAAATGAAATCAATGTAGTGCACATCAGTTGTGGAGAATGGTAACGGTTATTTATTTGTATATATTACTAGGGTTAGTTTCCTAACTTCATTTTCTAAAAACTCTAACTGCAAATGTCAAATAAAACAACAGAAGTTGATATTTTAGGGTTGAATCGGTAGCCTATGCCTCAAGAGGAGTAACAGGTGTCAGTCGGTATGTAGATACTCGACTGGATGTTTCTAGAGAGAGAATGATATGGCCAGCTAATGTAACTAGACATTTTAGCTAACACTAAACATACTGTAGTCTGAAATCATTGTAAGCTCAAAAGCTTTTATAATCAGGCAGTATCGATACTAAAACACAGATGGTGTGTTTACAAATTCCGAAAACCTTTTATCAATAAACTCTTGATGGGATATACTTTGATAATGTTACTTAACGAGAGTCCTATTATCATGAAGTGTGACGAGCGAAAAATGTCATAGATTGTGGATCGAAACATTCGTACTTCAGTGATAAGCATGAAGTCACTATGAAATCAATCGATATCCGAGTGTAGTATTATCAGATGCATCTTGTACACGATAAAAAATTACGATGACTAGGAAACGAAGACCAACAAATATAACGACGATTTATATTTACTCCATGTAGAAAACTAATAATGGATATTATTGAATTCAGATCTTGTTTGGTAAGTAGTTTATATTGAGCAAAACTCTTTTGACGTAATGAAACAAAACTGCATAAAAGTGATCTCTAACATTGGAAAGAGGATATCCGAATTCAATATTTACACGTCAACAAATCTTAAATAATTCAGAAACCCAATCATAGGTAATGAACTTAATCAAAAATAGATAATAAGAGGAATTCACAAATAAAAGAGTTATCAAACATTTTTCTATAGGAAGCAATGTTAGTTATGAAAGTTTGAATAGTACGTTATGCAGATATATTCACAGTATAAGCGGAAAATCTATATCATCTACATCACACATATATTTACGAATGACTTGTTATGTAGCTGTAAACACATGTAAATAACCGGGACTTAATCAATGTACATAGACGGATTTGAACAAAACAATAAGCGAATTTAAGATGGTAAATCGGTGGCTATAAAAATCAGTTGTTATCCACAGGACAGATGAATAATAACAATGTTTTTCTAAGTGAGTATAACTCCGCCGTAAACCATTCGGGGCTGCTGCCTGTCCCAAGCGCGGATGGGGTTGGCGACCTCATCCCATCAAAAACTAACTTGCCAAACAAGCGATAACCAGAAGTGATTATAATTATAGATGAATGGACTATCATTATTACATGATCATGAATGGAAAATCATCAACTGGTATCTGAAACATTTTACTGTCACCTCTGATCATGATCATTGTTCTATTCGTTACCCATAATAGGTCAGTGTTAGGAGAATAGGTATTATATAAATTACTGCTGTTTATTAGGAGTTAATAAACTGCGAAATGTTGCAAACGCTATTAAACGAGATGAATAACTACTTTTGTTTCATGAAACTATTCATTTTCATTTATTTGACCTGCATAAAGAACTCGTCATTTAAACTAATTTTACTAATTGATTAAACTAAAATAATTCTGACTTGGTTATCTAGAATGAAATTATCGGCTGTTAGTTTTGAAAGTCTAGTATGGTAGAAAAGTTTGGTAATTTTATATGAGAGTGTAATTCAGTAATTGAATGTATCGCTAGAAATCGAAAGTAATACCTAATTCAATGTTCTCTGATTATTCAATAGAAGTGTTTAAAAAAAATTTTTTATAATATGTCCATCTCATTTTACATCAAAATAACAAATTCGATCTCAATCAAATATCTAACAGTCTAAGAAAATGTTGTTGATAAAAATGTGAACTGTTGAGTTCTACATCGAATGCCGATGTGAATAGATGCTGTAGGTGTTATCTTTATGGTAACATGATGAAACAATCGTTTTCTGCATCATTGCCTTTCAGACATTCCAAAAACTGATAGAAAATATCATTTTATTCCCTAGAATTAACATATTCTGTTTAAAAAAATACCCTAGGGATATGTTCAGTCTATAATATTCGAGTATGTAATTGATACTAAGAAATTTTTAGTATGTAATTTGTGTTACACAACTTATTCTAATTTACTTTCTAAACTATATTGGTTGGAAATTTTGAAAATAATTCAGTTAGCTTTGATACAGTTTATTTAAACCATACTAATATCAGATGAATTATACCATTGGATATTAATTCATGCCTAAATTGTTCAAGGTTTACAGCTTTTATGAGCGACATTGTTGTTATCAAGACACTTGGACAGGATTCTATGCACCAGTCAACCTTCTAATAAACCATTCAAACTCAAATTATAGTTCATAATGCCGAGTTACTCAGGCTCATGAGGACACAGCTCATTTACAAGACTAAGGAAAATAATTATATTTTCCAAATCTGCGACAGTTAAATCACTTAACTTACGTTATATAACTAGTTTTCAATGTCTTATTACACTGGAAAACCCTGCCTAAAATCAAAAATTACTGGATAATGCAGGAAAACTTGATGAACTGAAAGCTTTGTATACTGTTTGACTGTCTATAATAAGTGAAATAAATCAACTGGGTTTTGTAGATATCATTAAAATCTTCATTATTCTCTTCGCAGACGTTCAGTATGGTATGTAGGGTATTTCAATGGATATTTATATATATATATATACATATATATATATATATATATATATATATATATATATATATATATATATATATATATATATATATATATATATATATATATATATATAATGATTGGCTTGGTAGAGAACTTTTAATAACAGTAATTCGAATGTGTTTGATGAGTTATTCGATATATCACATATGAACGTTTAAATAACTATCAAAATAGACATAGTTGACACCATGTTCGTTAATTGTAACTATGACATTGTACTTAATAAAAATAAGTAATATATGTGACACTTACCAGATTGTAACCTCTCAGTATATGCAGTGGTAATCAATGAATTTCAGTTTCATATAAAAGATTGGATGTGACGAACATTATGTAGATTCCGGGACAAAAGGTATGTGGCTAAGTTTGTTAAGCAGAAGTAAATTGTTCAATTTCTAACACTTTACGTCTGTATTGGCAGTCGATCGCCTTATTGTGTATATCCTAAGAAAAGACCATCTAACTAGTTGGAAAATGTTCCACACTGAGGTTTTCTTAAAAAAAAGTAAATATTTTTAAACAGAATGTATCATGACAATCACGAAACTTTCTTTTCTCATGTTAATATTAGTGATATTTGAATGAGATGAAAAAAATTTTGTTATTTAGCTGTTAAGTTGAACTAGTTTAAATGAAGACTTTTGTGTTTCCTCGGATTAGAAAATGTCTTGTAATTGCACATAGATTCCATAGTTATGAGTGTTTTATATTATACTCACTGAAGCAAAGGAAAAATCACAAATGCCTTATGTAAAATGATTTGTATTTTATTTGTATAGTCATTACTCTTTCTCAATGGACTGAATTTTTGTTCGTGCTTGATCTTCTATAATTTATACAGACGTTTGTTGCATGTTTCTTATACCGTGAAAACAAATTTCAACTTTTCGTGGCTTTTGTAACTTTGTGGTGTTAAGACGATGCCAAATAGTTTAAACATTTTATGCGATGATGTTCCGCTCGTCCCTAGGTTATGCTTAAACTATTACGGGTTCACCGTAGTCGAATAACAAGAACAAAACAATGAACCAGCGTCCAGGTAGGCTACTGTAGTCCAATTGTCCCAATTGTACCAGAAAGAAGTATTGATATAGTGTAGAAAGTGTATTCTACAAACACCCAGCCAACAAAAAATGAATCCAAGCACTCAAACTGCGTTTATTTATATTCCATAGAGACGTCCTTGGGACAGTCACTAAAACAGCACACTAAAATGAGGCAATAATCAATCACAGCCAAGGATTTTTCTGGTGAGAAATGTGATCTCAAGGTCAACTGATCTGTCCATGAAATAAATCCAAAATAAAGATATTTATCAAGCGAGTTCTGGGGATCTAACATCCCCAACAGATGACTGGAAATTCTCCATATCATTGTTATAATAATGCAGTTATAAACGTGAAATACATGTTGTGACACACATTTGTTTAATCAGTGATTAAATAATAATGTAAGGAGAGAAATAATTATATTAAGATTGTCTCTATAGTTGTTTCTAAAATCGTCAATGGTTACTTTGAAAAAATATTACTTAGCTACATTTTGTGCAGTGATACTTAAATTCAAAGTAGCGGAATATAAGTTCATTCAATTGAGAGTACTTGAGAATTGTTAAATTATCTATTTTAAATGAAATATGAACAGTTACAGAGTTTGCTAGCTTTTTGTTTGTTTATTGATAAATGTTGATTTCAGACAAGTGATTGCTTGCTTTATCAATAATAGGATAATTATATCACGTGAACACTATCTGAGTGTAAACTTTTGAAAATTACCCACAAAATAAAATTAATGTGAATTTATGCGATTTTGTCTCTACATATATCTATCTGTAATATAGATATTTAATCAAATATTTTAGTGTTACTGCCAAAAGAACAATTTTGAAAATCGAAACGTTTAAGATCTGATTCTCTGTGTATCGATAGTTATTTGGGTTGGTTGATTGAATTACCAAAAGTATTACTTTAAGCTAAGAACGTCAAATATTTCAGGAACCGACTGCATGATATGAAACCACATACGTGGTTGGATGAAACCAGAATTAAGTTGGTGATATTTATATATTTACGGACTATTCTATTACAACTTGACTAACCGTGTTTACGTTTACATCTTTGTGTACTATCAAAATTCGGAATGTAGTCTGAGGCGTATGAGTTGCTTCTTCAATTACGACATATATTCATAGGACTATCCTTTCATGGCTGCAGTTCTCTAAAGAAATCAAATCATTTTACTCATATAATGGGAACGAAGTCATTGTTTAGAAATATAAAACTCCGGTTTAATTACTTATCGAACGTCAGACTAGTGAACAAACAACTTACGAGTCTACTTTGGTCTCTACTATTAACTGATAATAACTGGTGTTTAGCTTGCTGGTTTGTCTACGACCATTCAATATCCACAAATAATTTTTATTCAGAGTGCTTGTGTCAGAGATTGCTTCTAAATCTATGGAATACATAAATGTTCGTAAGCACTAGTAAATTTTATTAGTTTTATTGAAATATGACATAAACTTTATTTTTATGGCCTCTTACAAATCTAAAAAAAAATCTATGTACATTTGGCAAATATTAGATCAGTGAACTGACACTATAGATGTATTATCAGTGATATTGATTTATGCAGGACAAGGTAACTTAAGTAAGGTAATTTCGAAATAACATGGATTGAATCCGTGTGTTATTTTTTTTGTAATATAAGAGCAATAAAATAACTTTAAGTCATGAGATGATAAATAAAATTCAATTCAGTGAGTTTATAATAACACTTAATATGTTGTCAAATAATAGTACTGATATTACATTTGAATGAAAAAATATTTAACAACTTTTTCGTATCATTGATGCAAATATATTAGTAGATTATCGTTGAAGTGTAAAACGTTGAATTCGTTCGAAGTCACTAAAAATATTATAGTTTTACTAAAGTATCAGTTTGATAAGCATATGAACAACATCCATTCAATCTGTTAGTCATTAAGATAGATTTTCAAAATCAATATTCTGCGATAATTAATTTATTATGACACAGTTATTGGCTATGAAAAGGAATATAATTAATTCAAGTCACTAATTAGATTTTTTCAAACATTGAAGATTACATGAAAAGATTGAAATAAACTGTACAAAAAAAAGTGAACGAATCTAATCTTATTTGTATTGAAAAAAATAGTTCCCTTCGTTTTTTCCTCTTCTTATATTCGTAATAATGTTTAGAGAAAGTAATTTATAATCAATCATTAATAAACTTGCTGATAAGCTTCTCATTGTACATGCTTGATTTTGAAGTGTGTTTTTTTTTGTCATAAACTAAGCTGAATTATTCATTCAATTTTGAAATATTTACGAAGTGAAGCTTACTTCAGGACAAAATTATTCATATCGAAAATGCAAGGCTGAATCGTTATTTCTGTAGTGTTTTAGCTGGTATTTCATTTAATGAGATACTTTCCAAAAATTGTGTTCCCGTTTCCGCGGGAATCCAGAGCACAAAAATTAACCCGATGCAAACTTTTGTAGAGCATTTTGAACATCAACAATGGCTGGGAATTTGTTATATATATATATATATATATATATATATATATATATATATATATATATATATATGCATATATGAGCACTTATTAAACACTTACCTGACAATGATAAACCTTTTTAAAGTCCTCATGGACATTCAGTCGATAAATATATTTGTAAATGGGTAAAATGTGAGAAAAAGCAGTCACTGACTTGACCTTGTATTTCCACATTTTGTGGTATGCATTATAGCATCCAGTTATTAGTTTATAATATATTGTGCAACGATTTTGAAATAGGAAAATGTCATCCAGAGCTGTTATTACTATATATTTCATACTCTTCTCAATCACTAAAACAATCGGCGTTTTGGATATATATTTTGGAAACTTTAGAGCGGTTAGCAGATAATCATATGTAAGAGATAGTTGCTATAAGTACTGCTAGTGTTATAACACAAATAGACTAGGAAAGCTGGAGTACAGATCAAGTTGTTTATTGACGGTATTTTCTAGTGACATTTTAACACTTTTTTATTTTCATTACGGGATTGTGAAGATTGTTAAGTTAGATATTTTTGAAACCCTGAATCGATCGATGCTAGACCACCATTAGAAACCTGGAAGCACTGGACGGCCGTCCTGGTATAGGACTCTTCAGCAGTGCGCATCCCCGACTCCTGCACCCTGCAGGATTCGAACCCGGGACCTTCGGTATTGTGCGCGAACGCTTAACCACTGGTCCAATGAGCCGGTACCTAACGGTGTTAACGTCTTACTTGATCAATTCACTGAGTTGCGCAACATCATACACAGGCTTCGGTAGTTACTCTCTACACCCGAACAGGTTGAACTTCATTGGTCACGACTTCCCACTAAAACTCGAAGAAGATTCCTCACGAAGCTAGTCACTGCTGAAGAGTCCTATACCAGGACGAAACGGACGTCCAGTGCTTCCAGGTTTCTAATGGTGGTCTAATGTTGATCGATTCATGGTTTAAAAAATGTGTAACTTTTTTATTTGTGTTAGAAAATATTTTTCAAGCACCTTACATGATTTTGATTGAGAAATATATTATGATATACGTAATCAGAGGCGTTTTTAAAGTAACAAATTACGAAAATGTGAATAAAATGATGAAATATTTAAATACAAGCTTAGGTTTTCAAAAACCTTTTTTACGATTTTACAAAATTATGTAAAAAGTTTGGATAAAATATGAAGTGCATTACTTATTCAGTTTCACAACGATGCACTATTCGATAACATCCTATTATCATAGTTTATTCAATACATAGAGAGATAAAAAGATGTAGTTTTTTATGGTTTATCGAAATATATGGTCACTTTTTCTTTTAATATTGTTGTAAACTTCAATATGTTATACCTTGCAAGACTAAGCTATTAAAATGTGTACAATTAATAGCATATGTTTATTTTCAATACATGTCAAATTTAACAATGTATGTTTTAGTCACGAATAAATATTTACTTAACCACTGTTTGATATTCTTATCAGCAAATCCAAGCACCATAAGTTTCTATCTCTTCATTTCCACAGTTACTTGAATAACTTTTCTGGTCCCCCATATCATGCAAACATTCCATGTACCTATATTAACGGTTTCTGTTGTTGTTGGTAAGAGAATTATCCACCTGAGGCGTCGTAGCTCTTCTAAATGAAAAACTTCGAAAGCTTAGGGCAGAGTTTATACGATTTGAATTATTTGTTTTGGTTAGTGTTTTTTTAGCAACTTTGTTTTCTGCGGGATAGGGCTGAAAGTCTATACCCAGCCCTCATCCTTTGTTCGAGCTTGGGATCGGTAGGAACCCCTAGAAGGTCTACAGGCGGAGGTCAATGTTTGAATTGATTTTAATGTCAACCAATAAACCGACTAATCTTAACAAGATGATATCATATATATTTTTGCCCAAGGAGAGTCACTCTACTGTGAGTCCAATGACGAAACCTTAATTGGTATAACGTTTTTAAGGGTTATATGCTAGTGTATGAGGGAAACCATAAATTCCTGTATATTACATGTGATGAAGCTTTGATTACACAAAAACTTCTGTATGTTTTCAATCCAACTTGAGCAACGTTCCTAACATACGTGTAATTCTATTTATTTAGCACAATCTAATTTAATTTCTATGTTTATGCTGTGTTTTTTTTTGATATCCTTTCAGTTTCTTTAATTGAGGTTATGTATCTTGAAAATTGTAAACAATTTAATTGTGATACGTGATTATTCTAATTATATTGTTTACTTCAATTTATGGTTACTTTATGACCAACTAACTATAATATAAACATCATGTTTGATCATTACTCAAAAGCCTATAATTGAATGTTATCTTTCATTGAATAAAAAAGATGGTTGATAACTAACTAAATCTTATTGTTTTCATTCATCATTTCACTACAATCATCTTGATGACTTTTGACGTTGCTACTAGAAACTACAGTGGTTATTTAATTATATTGATAGCACAAGCATAAATAATGAGGTTGTTCATACATTATTTTCTGTTGTATTTAAATACTAATCTTAAGATTTCATATGCACTAAGAATCATTGATGTTAGGAATCATGGTTCATGTGTAACTCATATCTTATACACACGTACACACGCACAAGCAATGACCCAGATTATGGTACGTTAAGAATTATTCTTATTGCTATTCATAGTAAAATCACATACTTTCTGACAACCCATTAGAACTTAGTCGCTGAGACCTGTCCTTTCCAATATAAAATATATTTCTATCTTATACAAAAAAGCGATTTTGAAAAAGATTCCAACGGTCAACCGATTGATGAACAAATAACGATTTGAATCTGTTTACATGATGAGAAATTCGTATATGTTTCATTGATTTCTAAGTGCTCAGAAGTATTTTTGAATGCGTACATGTATATCCATCTTGAACTAAATGAAAATGTACCAATTGCTTGATGGAAACCAGATGGAATAATCCAGATGACCAGCTAAAATTTTGATGAAGAAATGAATTTGTTTGTAAATTAGATTATTCATTTATTCAGAATATTTGTCTTGTCATGCACTAATTAAGAGCGAATTAAGGATCGTTCTACAAAACCGAAATATGTGTAATAAATATAATAAATGAGCTTGATATTCATTAACAACCGCTCTTATTTTACTAATGTAAAAACAAGTTAGATTTCAGTGAAGAATGATTCATGTTAGCGTTCTTATGATTTATCACTGATAAGACTTGGGTCACCACTGTAAGCATGACAGCAGATATTGAGTTGCATCTCTGAAGGCTAATATACGTAGAACACAAAAATACTGCATTGCAAACTATGGGATAATCAGAGGAACCAAAAACTCTACAGAATATGTAGATCTAAACATCCTAAGCCATGGAAAGAGGTTTGTTTGATGGCCTTTCGATTTCACTGGATCTACAACTGTTAATTTGTATACTGTTTAAACCACCACCTACTTGTAAAAATAAAAACTATTCACTAGTAAACATAACTAGTTTTGTAGCGCGATTATTTCGTAATTATCGAGAGTTGAATCGCTTATCGTCTGTTCTGTTTGACAATGTTATTAGAACTTAGACAGTAATATATATATATATATATATATATATATATATATCACTTAAATTTCTCGAGCATATTTAAAAAATATTTACAGCAAAAAGGATTCACATTTTATTGGATTAAAATATATTCTACATAATGCTTTATTCGGGTATGCGAAATGATAAAATTTCGTTTTTATGATTTAAATTGAATGCCACACTGGAGATAAATGTCATTCGTTCTACCACCTTTTTGTCATGGTTAGCTGGTTTTTATACGCCAGTAACACAATGATACAAATTCGTATCCAAATCATCAACGGTATCGATACAAGTAAATTTTTGTCTCCTTAGCTATGAATATAATTTACGTACTGGTAAACAGTTTCCTGTCAAGAAAAGTAGCTGAAATTTAAGGTTGTCGCATAGGCATAGATTATTCAAACTTGGATATTGCATTCATGTTCACAACAATTTGAGCTTTCTTGTTTGCCATTTTAACTGTTTGTCCTAAACTATATATTAGCCAACTGGTTAGACAACGGATTATTACTAAACTTTGTTCCCATTTTATTTCGTTTTTTTAATAGAGCTGATTCGATTATGAAATGATACTAAAAAATTGTCATTAATCAAACCCCAATTCTATGTTTTTCATTTATTTCACACTCGGTAATAAAAATATTACTATCTGATCAATGATTTTCCCACAATTGTATGCTTTACATTTGGACATTTTTGGTAGTTCACATTTCAAGGAATGAACTCAATTAGTTGTTCATTGCTACAATTTGATCGAAGTCACAAGCGTATGTTATTAGATGTTGGCACAGTGGTTTCAGGATATTAGATGACCTTAGAAGAGTAATGATCCACTTTTGAATGACTTAAGGAACATCTTGTTTTATGCGCCGAAAATAGTTGGGATGAAGGGAAGTCTCTCTTCAGCGCTGCTTTAATCATTCAATATATCCTACTTGAAATGTCCTCATTTTCGAATGTAAGACGGGTAAAGATAGGTGTTCTGTCAACAGATGTTTGGTTGGGAATTTTCGAAATGAAGTATGGTAAAATAATTACGGTAAGCTCAAATATATTTATGTGTACCTGTACGTGTACTTGAATAAGTACCTTGATCATCAATCATTAGTTGCCAGATCGATTTTTTATCTACTGTCTCTTCATTATCATTTTCAAGTTTACCCTTGTGGAGATGGCATGACGAACGTATTTTGAATTTATTCTGTTAATTTTCGACTGTTTGTACATTTACTATAAAATGATTGTACATGTACATGTTTAGCCCATCTTATGATTTCATCTTCAAAATGCAAATACTAATCAATTTTAACTATTAGCCGAAATAAACTGTTTCCTCTTCTAGTTTCATCTGTCGTTTCAATCTGAAATCTTACTTACTTACTTACTTACGCCTGTTACCCCCAAAGGAACATAGGCCGCCCAACAGTTTTCTCCAATCAACTCTGTCCTGGGATTCCCTCTCCAGTTCTGTCCAATGTTTTTTTCATTCCTCTCAAATCTTTCTCTGTTTCTCGGCGTAATGTATTCTTTGGCCTTCCTCTTTTCCTTTTGCCTTTAAGGTTCCAGGTGAGGGCTTGTCTCGTGACGCATTTAGGCGCTTTTCGTAGTGTGTGTCCTATCCACTTCCACCGCTTCTTCCTGATTTCCTCATCCATTGGAATCTGACTTGTTCTCTCCCACAGTTCGTTGTTGCTGATGGTGTCTGGCCAACGAATACGAAGTATTTTGCGTAGACAGTTGTTATTAAACACTTGTATCTTCTGGATGATGGCTTTCGTAGTTCTCCAAGTTTCCGCTCCATACAGCAGAACTGTCTTGACATTTGTATTGAATATCCTGATTTTGGTTTTGATTGAAAGTTGTTTGGAGTTCCAGATATTTTTCAACTGTAGAAATGCAGCCTTTGCTTTGCCAATCTGTGCCCTCACATCTGCATCCGATCCACCTCGGTTGTCGATGATGCTGCCAAGATATGTAAAGGTGTTAACGTCCTCCAAGGCATCTCCATCAAGAGTGATTCGGTTGGTGCATGTTGTGTTGCATCGGAGAATTTTGCTTTTTCCTTTATGTATGTTGAGACCTACTGCTGCAGAGACTGCTGCTACACTGGTCGTCTTCTCTTGCATTTGTTGTTGCGTGTGCGATAGAAGAGCCAGGTCATCTGCGAAGTCCAGATCGTCCAGCTGCGTCCTAACTGTCCAGTTGATACCGTGCTTCCCTCCAGATGTTGGCGTTTTCATAATCCAGTCGATCACCAGGAGAAAGAGAAAGGGTGAGAGTAAGCAACCTTGCCTGACACCGGTCTTCACCTTGAAAGAGTCTGTTAGCTGTCCTTCGTGTACGATTTTGCAGTTGAATCCATCATAAGAATTCCGTATGGTGTTAACTATTTTCGCAGGCACACCGTAGTGTCGAAGAAGCCTGCACAGTGTTTTCCTATCCACGCTATCGAATGCTTTCTCGTAGTCGATGAAGTTGATGTAGAGTGGTGAGTTCCATTCAATTGATTGTTCCACAATGATCCGTAATGTAGCAATTTGGTCAGTACACGATCGATCCTTACGAAATCCGGCCTGTTGATCTCGAAGTTGGGCGTCTACGAAGTCCTTCATTCTGTTTAACAATACCCTGTTGAAGACTTTGCCTGATATTGCGAGAAGAGTGATGCCTCTGTAGTTCTCACACTTGCTGAGATCGCCTTTCTTTGATATTTTGATGAGGTATCCTTCTTTCCAATCTGATGGTACTTGTTCCTCATCCCAAATCTTCTTGAAGAGGATGTAAAATATTTTCGCAGTTGCTTCTACATCTGCTTTGATTGCCTCTGCTGGAATGTTGTCTGGTCCTGCTGCTTTGCCGCTCTTGATTTGTCTGATGGCCATACTGATCTCCTCAATTGTAGGTGCGCCAATATTAATTGGAAGGTCCTTGGATGCTGCCTCGATGTTGGGTGGGTTCAGTGGAGCTGGTCGATTCAATAGTTCCTTAAAGTGTTCTACCCACCTATTTCGCTGTTCTTCAGTGTTGCTAATTATTTTCCCTTCCTTGCTTTTCACTGGTCGTTCTGGTTTACGATAGTTTCCGGCGAGCTTCTTTGTAGTTTCATACAATTGTCTCATGTTTCCTTCTCTTGCAGCCTTTTCCGCCGTCATTGCTAGATCTTCCACATATTTTCGTTTGTCAGCTCTGATGCTCTTCTTCACTTCCCTGTTTGCTTCTGTGTATGCAGCTTGTGCCTTAACTTTCTCTGCTCTTTTTCGGCTGACATTCACTGCTGCCTTCTTGTTCCTCCTTTCTTCAATTTTTTCAAGAGTATCAACAGAGATCCATTCCTTGTGATGGTACTTCTTGTGACCCAGAACTTCGTGACATGTTGAAGTGATTGCCTCCTTAATCCCTTTTCAATTGTACTCCAATGTTGCTTCCTCTCCATTGAGTAGATCCTGAAAGGCCTGGAACCTATTGGTGAGGGCTATCCTGAATTCGTTGAGCTTTACAGTATCCCGAAGAAAGGCCGTATTAAACTTGTGCGATGTTGTCTTCCCCGTTGTCCAGTGCTTCTTTAGCTTCAGTTTCATTTTGGCGATTAGCAAATGGTGATCTGAGGCTATATCAGCTCCTCTCCTGGTTCTCACATCCTCCATAGTCTTTCTGAATGTTTTGTTGATACAGATATGATCAATCTGGTTTTGAGTAGTGTGGTCCGGTGATATCCATGTAGCTTTGTGTATGCGTTTGTGCGGGAATATTGTGCCACCGATGACCAGTTTGTTGAAGGCACATAGGTTTGCAAATCTCTCACCATTTTCGTTCCTTTCTCCCAGTCCATGTCGTCCCATGATGTCTTCATATCCAGTGTTGTCCATTCCAACCTTGGCATTCAGGTCTCCCATAAGAATCGTCAAATCCTTTGGTGAACATTTATCGACGATTGACTGCAGCCTCTCGTAGAATTGATCTTTAACGTCGTCATTGTAGTCATTGATAGGTGCATAACATTGGAATACGTTCATTGTAATGTCCTGTTTCTTTGTTTTGAAGGATGCTTTAATGATCCTGGGTCCATGAGATTCCGATCCTATTAGTGCCTTTTGTGCATGTTTGGACAGCATCAGTGCAACTCTTTGTGTATGTGAAGCGTTTTCCTCTTCATGACCAGAGTATAACAGCAGTTCCCCTGAAGCAAGTCTCAGTTGTCCTACCTGTGTCCAATGTGTTTCACTGATTCCAAGCACCTCGAGGTTGTATCTTTTCGTTTCTGCCGCAACTTGAAATAGTCTTCCAGTCTCCCACAATGTACGAACGTTCCATGTACCTAAAAAAATGGTTGCTCTGGTTGTCAGAAGAGGCATCGGCCCCGTGACTTTCGAGGAAACTCGGCTTTCATCACACGACGTCATAATTCTTCCTCCAACTCCCAGGGCAGAGTTAAAATGGTTTGAATTATTTTTTCTGGTTAGCGTTTTTTTGGCAAGTTAGATTTCGACGGAATAGGGTCGCCAACCCCATGTCCAACCCTGCTCCTTTACCCGGGCTTGGGACCGGCAGTAACCCCGAAGGTTCTACTGGCGGAGTTCTGAAATCTACTGATTATGTTATTTTCTATAACTTCGCACAATAATACTTCTAATGTATATTTAGGCTGTTCGCAGTTGATGAGATGCCTTCAAGTATTAGGAACTCATGTAATTCTGTTGTTCCGGTTCTTTTCATTTTATCTAAACTTATCAAAGGATCAGGATAGCTGAAATAGGTTTGTAGGTTTAAAATGTACGCGAAATTGTCAGCATAAGGAAGCTGAGTGACAAAACTCAATAATGGGCCCATGGGAGTTGGTACGTTATTTTATTGAAAAATATAAAATCAAAACATTTTTTCAGTTGTGAAACTTATGAAAATATCATAATAGTGTGTAATGTTGTTTTCTGACTAGTTCCGTAAAACCTTCTACCTACTGATAGAAGATGGCAAATAATTATGAAAACGATAGATTTTGATGAGTGGTGAAAATTTTTCTCTTTTTTTATACTAAAGAAATGCTTAATTGATATTATTCACAGTTTACAGTTTGCAGTTTGAACCATACAACAACCAAAAGAGTTCACAGTTATATTAACTAACACAGCTCAAACTTTTTATTGGAAATAGAATTAAACACTGAATAATTCACAAAGCGAGAAAATGAATAAGTCTTGTATATATGAAATCTGGAGTAATTTACAAAAATTGCATCAGAAACATTCAATCAATAACTTTCGCATTTCAAGAGCAGTTTCAGTTCAGTTCGTCATCAAACGTTTCAGGAATTGTTAAGCCAGAGGTAACACATACATTTGGATGACGCATATTGACCATTAGGATTTAACATAGAAGTCACTGAACACCGTGATTTCATATTATTATCTGTTAACGTCTAAGTTTATATTTTCTCCTCAATAATGACTAGCGAGTCTAGGTGATTTAGAATGGTATGCAAAAATAGAGTATGAAGCCTTGATTATTTTGTTATCACTCTTTCTCTAAATTATTATTGATTTATAGTGAAATTAAACCACCGTGTTCGTTTATTTCAGAAAGACATATATGTTTCAGAGTTTAAGGGTCATTCGTTCAGATGGTCAGTAATTCATCCTTCTAGTATTTATTTGGTATACGATGTGATTATCTAGCGACAAAATCAATCAAGGTCAGGTTGATATAATATCTATCATTTAGGTTAACGTTTAAAACGTTGTTAATTTGTAAACAGTGAGTTACTTCTTTGACATGTACTTATGGTACATTCTAAAGAGTGTTGAAGAAAGACACAATTCCGTCTATAAAAAATGTTAGAAAATTCCTCTCTTTCTCAGTGAGTTCAGATACTGACTCGGATGCATAGAATTCATTAAAGTACTTGTGATAACATGACTGTCTTTGTAAACTGTTAACAATTAGTCAATAAATAAGAACAAGAAGTCCAATGTTATCATTTTAACTCTTTAGAAAGGCAAGTTTTGAATCAACCTAAACTATTCAAGAACCGAAATTCATCATTATAAAACTAGCTACACAAAGTGTCAGAATAAATGTGTTTTTCGAAATCACACGGAAACCATCAGTTCGTTGAAAAAGTTCTGTTAAGAAAAAATAGAGACATGTTGACAACTGAATATTCTTTTTCATTTGAATAATCATCATATTTCAAATGTTATTCTCTTTAATCTTATAGAAAGAAACAAAGCATGTATTTTTTTTTATGAACTTAAACTATTTTAACAACATCTACAAATAGATTCCGACATTTGTTCCGTGTTAAAAATTTACCCTATACACATTTCTGTGCATACATTCAATGAAGGATTGAATTAGTTCATTATTTTGTAAGAAATAAAATAACAACTGATGTTGAATTAAAATCAAAAGGTGACATTTTAAACAGACTCCATTGTTACTTTTAACGTTTATATGAGAAATTGAAATAGTAATGTTTCTATTTTTCATTTTTTTTTTTCTAACTCGAAGTGATATTCAAAATTCATTCAGTTCAATGAATGAATGAAATAAAACACTAATTACCATGAATGATAAATTGTTAATCGTTTTTTTTTGGTTAACAGTAGTATGAAAAAACTCTTGTCGGTGATGCAACAAAACATAGAGAAGAAACAATTGACTTTATCATTTTCCTGAGCTGAATATTGTCACAGGCGACATTTTTTATTCATGTGAAAAATATGCTAGATTATCTTCATCATACAATTGCGTAGATTGTCGCTACATTGACGTTACAAATCTATGGCTTGTCTAAGCATAATTTTGTCGTGTTCTCTAAACAGAAAAGTTATACTACTGACATTTCATGATCATTTTACAGGACATTTTCACCGTCTCTTTATGTTAGAGTGCGTTCCTTAACAGTCGTTTCGTTGACGTTAGATCATTTCGTTTTGAAGATTACGTTTGTGACTTGGAGGTATTTTTAAATCCATGTACCACTGTATTAAGTTCAAGACTGTATGAATGAATGCTTAGCTCATTTCTGTCGGTAATCAGAAATGGTATCTCAGTACAACAGGTAGACAATTATATTCTCAGAAAAACAATTTCATCAAATTTAATGATTTCAATATTATATCGAAAATATAGTGAAATATTTCAAATTATTTTCTTCTTGGTATAAGTCTAAATTCGGTCAACTGGTTGTTTGGGTTTAAGTTCATCTTAATTAGGAATATTGAAATGAATAGATGGAATTTTGTCATACAATCAAATTTACTGATCTTACTAGAAAAAAACAACAGTACCATTAGTTTGAATATAACATTAGTTAAAATTGATAAGCATAACAACAATCGACAATAGTGTCGGAGATGTTAGATTTCCGGAAATCGCTTGGCAGTCCGCTAAGTTTTGTATTTTTATTTTTGGAAATCTGAATTTCTTATTTCCATGCCGTAAGCGCTATTTGTTATCTTTGGTTCATGTTTTCCACTTAGAAAGACCTTGAATCACATTGGTTAGTTTTCTCGTTTAGTGTACTATTTCTTAACTCTTCCAATGAAGCGTTTTGTGCTGTTTAAATTGCGCTTGAATTGAATGCTTTTTAATTCGTTCGCACGCGGCTGCTTGTGGATGATAAAATCTTCCTACTGACCTTTGAATACTTGCTCTGGTTATTTGGACTGGACCGCAGAGAATAGATACGCTTTTCTGTAGTTGCCTGATTGATTTGTGCTCCATTCACTGATATCTAGTCGTACCTTAATTAGCGCAACAATAGCAAATAATCACATATTTGTTGATGAATGCGATCTGTGTAGCAAAAGGCTTTTTTTAATTCTATACTAGTAGGATACAAAATTATTCACTTAACACATTTTTACAAGAGAATACGAAAGTAGTAGTCTATTAAACGAGCCTACCAGATCCATCAGCTAAAGGTAAAGATCCAAAACACAAGTTATCAGAAGTTTCATTAGAAAACCTGAGTTCAGTGACTACGACTGTTACATATACGAAAGACTGCTAAACTTAGCAATTCAGTACTACATGCGGTTGTATATTCAACCAGCTTTGACTATTAATAAGCCGGTCTGACACAGTTTGATAACATCAGTTTAAAAAGAAAACATTTAAACATTTTTTAAGTACTACAATGAACAGAATGGTTGCATAAAAAGTGTAGAATTATCCCGTTTTAATGCTGGATAAATGTATCACCATTGATAATAGTGTTTTCCTATGCATAGAAACATTGTGTTTGGTTCGTGAATTATATCGAATAAATTTCTTTGATCATTCTTAATAAAAAAATAAATGACAATTATGCAATTTCTAGATCATCTTCTCCATCGATATTATTGTTGAGTTTTGAACTAAGTTCCGGTAGAATTTTATTCCCATTTGTGGAATAAAATGTTTATATTGATGTATACAGGATAGCTTGGTGTTGGACAAGATTGCTTACTCTCACCCTTTTCCTTCCTTCTGGTGGTTGACTGGATTGTAAAAAACCTCAACATCTCAGGGTAAACACGAAATACAGTGAAAAGATCGGATCTAGTTGGACGATTTGGACTTCACAGAAAATCTAGAGCTGCCATCCCACACAACACAACAAATGCATAGGAAGGCGGCCAGTGAAGCAGCCCCCGCAGCAGTAGTTCTCAACAAGCAAGGTCCTCCGATACAATAAAACATGCACCAACCAACTCACACTTCATGGAGAATCTCTGGAAGTTATGGAAACGTTTATATATCAGGATGCAACATTGATGAACAAAGTGGGTTTGACGTAGATGTAATGACGCGTATTAACAAAACTAGAACAGCATTTCGACAACTCAAGAACTTCTGGAACTCAAAACACCTATGAAATAATACAAAAGTTATTTTTGAAATCATGAGTCGATCAAAAGTTAGGTCGCAGTTAGAAACCTCAGAGAAGTGGACGGCCATTTCCTGTTTCGGGATTCATCTGCAGTGCGCATCCACGAATTCTGCCACTCGCTGGATTCGGACCCAGGACCTTCGACCTTGCGCTCGAACACCTAGACTCTATACAACTCAATGAGTATCTTGCGCAACCTCATCCAACATCTTCAGTTAGTACTGCTTCACACCCGGATTGAGTTGAACTCCACAGAGGTTTCGCAAGACCGTGAATTGACCGAAATTAGACATTACCATCACTGGATGCAGGCTCAGTGGCCTAGAGTTTAAGCGTCCGTGCATAAGACCAAAGGTTTTAGGTTCGAATCTTGCAAGTAGCAGGAATCGTGGATGCGCACTGCAGATGAGTCCCGAAACAGGGCGAAATGACCTTCCACTGCTCCCAGGTTTCTAATGGTGGTCTAACCTTGTTAAATTTATGATTTCAAAAAGCAACTCAACGATCTTCACGACCCTTTCATGAAAAATAACTCCAAAGTCACAATTTTAAATAAAAATGTATAGTATATAGTGGAAACTTGCAAGCTATAAAAGTCATGGTCCAGAAGATACAGGTGTTTATTAATATTTGTGTACTCAAGACACTGAGGGTCAGTTGTCTAGATAACATAGGCAATGACCTACTGTGGGATAGTATAAAGCACCTTTCATTAGAAGAAGTGATTAGGAAGGAGCGCTTGAGGTGAACAGGACACGCATTATGGAAATCACCGAATAACGTCACCACTCAATCCCTTACTTAGAATCTTCAAGGTAAAAGAGAGCAGCATATCAACGAACATATTGCACTGGGAATTGAAGACAGATAACAAATGAGTGAATAGCGCTTGACTAGAACTCGAAAAGAGAGCGTAGGTTAGTTTAGGTTGAAGATTTAGAGTATGGACATATTAGATTTTATTTTCTATATGTAATCACTAATAAATAATTAATTATATATAGCCAACTAATTCTAAATCAAAATGTTTCAAGTGATGAAAGCTAATCATAATGATAAATTTAAGGAAGAATAAATTTCACAACAAACCATAGGCAGGTAAGAAGTATGAAGTCATAAGAATCATCATCTTTTTCATTCTAAAGGCATTTATTAAAAAAAAATAACATGAATACTGTTGATTGTTTGTATTTTTTTTTCCATGTTTTCAGTTCCATTTCACACGGCATGTGATAACATACTGAAGTCGTAAAATAAAAGAAGAAAAGTAACTAAATGCAACAGTCTAACATGTCTGCTAATAATACAACAGTGTGATAATACATTCTATCCAATGTGTTAAGGTGAAATTGTGAATGCCAAAATAGATTATCAAAAACCTCTGACTATTAATCAAATACCATGAAAAAGGTGTGTTTCTTCAGGGTTGTGAAAAGATTAAAAGACAATATATATATATATATATATATATATATATATATATATATATAATATATAATATATATATATATAATATATAATATATAATATATATATCTTGACAATACATTTTCATCCATTTAAGGTGTTATGAACGATTGTTGTAAGTCAGACACAACAAACTATCATCTCATTCCATTGTGAATTATTGACCACCATTATGATGCATTTATGAACTGGTTGTGGTTGAATATGTAATTTTATTCAAATGACTGAATAACAAACAAATTTAGCATTGAAATGTTACACAGATCAGCCTGAAATAATCACTGTCCCAAAAGTTAAGAAGGGATGTATAATTGAAATTGATTTGGGATTTATGTAGGTGGAATGTTTAATGAAATTGTTTTAGTTGGTAATTCTAGAATGCGATCTTATTCATATCAACGGGAAACATATTAGGAAAAGTAACGTTATATGATTAGCTTCATTAAGAAAAGTTTGAGTATTTACAAGAATTTTACCGATGTATTTCCTTTACGTATTGTAAGTTGGTTGAATGTGCTAATGCGTCTTTTCAGATGTATCAATACTCAAAATAAACCTGGTCATCTATAAGGAGAGATGGATGTTGGTAAGCAGTGGAATTCAGGACACCTTTATCGTTCTACTTTGGACTCGTCGGCTGACTGTTCCCTAGATAATGTTCACTTCTGGACTTGAACCTGAGCCGCCCATTTAAAAAGCCATCGCGTTATTCACCTACATACTGAGTTCAGATGACCACTGGCTTATATAATGTGGTGATTTTTTAACTCACACACTGTTGGGAACGTTAGATTCCTAGAACTCACTTAGGAAAGGTCCTAATTTTGTAATTTAATTCTGAAATTTTGAATTTCCATGTTTACGTGCCAGTTGACCTTCAGCTTACATTTTCCCCTCGGAAAATCCTTGACTGTCATTGGTTGATGGATTGTTTTTAGTATGCTATTTTGTGGCTCTCCCAAGGGCGTTTCTATCATTGTATGTGTGTGCTTGGACACATCGTGTTTTCTGGGTGCTTGCAGAACACGTTCTCTACGTCTTATCAAGACTTGTTGATCTAGTTTGCAGGGCCTGGGAAAAACGGATTGGATAATGAAACATTTTCTATGACAGGAAAATCGCTCTATCCTGCTACGTGCAGTGCAGTCAGCCATCTTATTTACATCATAAAAGCATCAAAAAGTTACGTCTAAGGAGTAATTGAGTTTTTTCAGTAAACAAAAGAGATGAAAAGCTGTTTCAAACCTTGAATAAAATCTGCTTTCGTTTATGAAAAGGCTTATTCTTTACAAATGACTGAAAGTGGAACTTATTTCATACTTATAAAGATTATGTAATGTGAGTACATTAACTAAAAAACAATGATTTCCTTAGTTGATGGATTAATCACTCAACAATGCGTAAAATGTTTTCTGCATAAAGCTCTTAGCAATCTTATGAAACTTTCACTTAGTATGAGATTCACTTTTACTATCCTATGAAGCTGAAAACATGTTTATTGAATAATTTTCTAAACTAAGAGTTTTTTAGCCAACAACTCTGGATTCAAAATTACCCAAAAAATCTGGATGTGGTTTTCGCGTTCATCTATAGTTATCTTATATAGGTAATGAATCCGGATTAACCTATAACTGTAATAAGGTTAGGTTTCGCAAACGGAAACCCTTCTAAAAAAAAATGTCTTTTCGTAAGCTGATAACAAACCGCACCTCTGCATAGTTTGTGACGAGTGAAATTATAGCTCAAGTATCAGTGTTTTGTAAGTCCGACAAAATGTATTATTCCATAAGTCTATCAGATGAGAAGAGGGAACAATATTCGTTCAGTATTTGTAGCCCGAAAAATGTGTTTTTTCCAGACTGACAACCATACTGAAAGCATAATACGATTGCATTTGACCAGATACAATATAATATTCCATAAATGGTCTCAAACGGACAAACATAACCATGAAAATGATTTTAAAAAATTAGATATACAATTATCGAGTATCAATGCAAGAAAACATCTTGCTTCTATCTATTTTTTTGCATCAGTTCGTAAGCATTTTTGACTCAGATTGACTAGAAATGAACTACTTAATAGGTAACTAATCTGTTGCATATGATCGATTCAATACCAGTTATCAGGTTTAGATGTTGCCACAGTACTAAATAAGTTGTCCCATGTCTTACCTTTACACGGACAACATCAATTGTATGACTTCATAGTCACAGCAATAAGCTTGATTTAACTTATCAATCAATGTTGTGGATTTAGCCCTTGAAACAAATAAAATTAGTAGTTAGTGACAGTAATTAATTATATGTGAAGTAAAATAATATTATCATGTAGTAAATACAAAAGCCAGTTTCCCATGATGGTGGTTCTGTTTGTATCCCGATACATTGTAACAAATTTTAATAATTAATGTCTGACAGTTTGAAATCTCATGTTCGTTTAATGTTCAAATGATCAATGTTCGTTTAGAACTGCACTTATAATCAGTTTTGCATGGCTACAATTGTTTATATTCAAGAATACAATTCTCATAATAGCCAATTTCATATTACTAATTATATTTTGAAAATTTTATTCAAATGAATTGAGTAGATAATCCTAACTTAAAAAAGGTCTCAGTAATTCATGTATGAATAAACAAAATTCGACAGTACTAAATAAACAAAAAATTGATTTCTAGGTCAATCAGTTATAACTTAATTTAATCAAGTGAATAATTCAATGTGGCAGAAAATGCCATATCGCGTTTGACAGCTTATTCATTTAATTTAATTAATGTATGTTTACAAATAACTACAGAAATGAGTTAACCAAGGTCAATAGCTCTTCAAGTAATTTAATACACTCTCATCAAAGTTTACTCCGATCAAATATAAACCTATGAAAGTTGTTTTTGATAAGCCTATCTCTTTTGTTTTTTTTTATCTCAACTAATGCCAGAATAATAATTGAAGCATGATGATGTAAATCCATCATAATTCATAGTTTCTTTACAGCTTTTTACAGTCAAGCATAAAATAAAGTGTAATACTGAGGCAAGATATGATGTGAAGCGATTCAATTTCAGAAACAAATAAGATAGACTTGATTCGATTACTGTCTCGCCCCTCGCCTCATGCATTTGAAATCGATCTTCAGATGACCTCAGTTCTGTTCACTCACATGCGTATATATATATAATCAGTCTAACTACAATTTCAGTAGCTTCACGTTAAATCATACCTCATTGTTACACTTTATTACGTGTATGTTTGTTAGAAGTCAGTGAGAAACTACGAATTATAATGAATTCATATTATTCTGCCTCATTTGTTGCTCTAGCTTTATGCTCATTATAGTACGACCATCTGATAGAAAATTTCTTTTAGCTATTGTTGACTTTTCTTTGCTGTATACATTAAATATTATGTAATCTTGATGAAAGCATTGGTTGTTTCAAAAACTATGGCAAAGCGACCCAGATTATCCCATACAACAAATCTCTGATTTCTCTGCTAGCTCTGACCCAATGTTAAGAAAATTTATTCCGGCTTAAAATTTGTTGGCACAGAGTGACAGTATTTTGATATTAAACTGTTAGATAATGTTTAATTTTAAAATTATACATACATATCTATAAATTTTAGGATAAAACTATGGATTCTCGATCTCAATTTTAATAACATATATCCTAGTAGATACTGTGTTAATCTAACTGTACGAACTGTTATGTTATAAAAAAGATGACCAGGAAACTGTAGCACAAATACACATTGAAATTATCAATCAATCATTGTTAGACCGACACTAGAAACTTGGAAGCACTGGATGGCTGTTTCGTCCTGGTATAAGACTCATCAGCAGTCAGCATCCACGACTCCTGCGCCTCGCAGGGTTCGTACCCAGAACCTCCGCTCTTGTGTGATAACGCCTAAACTCTGGACCACTGGGCTAGCATCCAACGATATTAATTTTTAATTTTTATCAATCTACAGATTTTGCGCCACCTCAGCCATTTGTCTTTGGTAGTTACTGCCTACACCCGACAGGGTTTAACTCCACTGGTTACGTCTTTTCAACCAGAACTCCGAGAATTCCTTAATGGTGGTCTAACAGTGACTGATTGATGATTTCAATGTGCAAAAAACAATAATCTCCATAACTCTAATTGACAAATGCACAAGCAGAATACGGGTTGTAAAAAATGGATAAAAAAGTAACATTTATAAATAAATGTCGTAACGTAAATTAGATTTATGTAACTTACTGAGCATAGTCATTGATTAAAATTTGCAAATACATAATATACTACTGAATGAATATAATGTATTCGTGCACATGATGCTACCTAGTAAAATCGCTTTTTAATACCTTCAACAAATCTTTTCAACTCGTAGACAAATGAAGTTTTGTTTTCCAGGACGCAAAGATGGCGATTATAAACAAGCACTTTTAGAAAAAAATGCGAAGAAGATAGTTAGAAAAGGATGCTTCAGATAGTTTTAAGTGCCCCTTAAGAGAGAAGTAGTGACCATTTGTTATCATCTGAGAAAAAATTAAAGAAAAAATTTAGAACAAAGATAATCAATAAACATTTTTTACACTTCGTTGACAGTTATTTACATTTCGATTGTCATAAATACATAAATCATTAGTAAGAGTTTTTGAAAATAATTAAAAAATCCTTTGGGGTTTACATTATATAATCAAGTCATTTAATCACTACTGTTAATCTTAGTGAAGCATATAAGTCATCGACCTTCATTTCCCAGCCAACTCTTTCCTGTGCTGTCCTTTCGAGTTCTAGACAAGCGCTATTCACTCTTTTGATATCTGCTACACTTGTCGTCTTTCTCTGCATTTGTCGTTGTGTGTAATAGTTGCGCTAAATAGTACATGAAGACCAGATCGTTCATCTGAATCCTGGCTGTCCATTGTGTACTTTGCTTCCCTCCATATGTTTACGTCCTCATAACCTAGTCAATGACCAGGGCGAGAGAAAGCAACCTTGTCTGACACTGGTCTTCACCTCGAACGAGCCTGTCAGCAGTCCTTCATGCACGATTTTGTAGTTTAATCCATCATGAGAGTACTGTATGATGTTGACTATGTTCTCAGTTAGGCTGAAGTGTCGAAGAAGCCCCCATATTGTTGTCCTGTTTACGCTATCAAATGCTTTGTCGTAGTCAATGAAGTTGATGTGTAGCGGTAAATAACATTCAATTTACTGTTCCACAATGATTCAAAAATATTGAGATTTGGTTGGTACACGATCGATCCGTACAGCGTCAAGCTCGTTGAGCTCTTTCATTCGATTCAACATTACGGTAGGGAAGACCTTTCATGCTGCTTTTCTTGGAGTGGTTCCTCAATAGTTCTCACACTTGCTGAGATATCCTTTGGTATCTTGATGAGGTATCCTTCTTTCCAGTCTGTTGGTACTTGCTCGTCCTCCTATTTCTTGCCGAACAGAAAGTGAAACATCTTTGCAATTACTGTCATGTCGGCTTCCAGTGAGACGAATGAAAAGTTGTATGGTCCTTCAGCATTGTTACACTTCATTTGTTTGATTACCATCCTGACCTTTTGCATTAATCGTAGGTTAACATCAAATGGAAGATCCTCAGGTGCTGCTTCGATGTTAGGTGGATTGAATGGGACTGGTCGATTCAAGAGATTACTAAAGTGCTCTATCCACATGTTTCGCTGTTCATCAATGTTGGCGATGACCTTGTCCTCCTTGCTCTTCACTAGTTGTTCTGCTTTACGACATTTATCATTCAGTGGGTTTGTCAGATTCCCGAAGAAATGTTGCACTAAATTTTGTGATGCTGTTTCAGTTTCATATTGGCAACCGGCAACTAATGATTTGAGGCTATATCAGATCTTCTCATGGTTCTCATGACATCCATCGCCCTTCTGAACTATTTATTGATAGAAATATGGTTGACTTGGTTCTGCGTAGTCTGATGTGGTGAAATCCATTTAGCTTTGTGCATGCGTTGTGTGGGAACGTTGTGTCACCGATGACTAGTTTGTTCAACGCACATAGGTTTGCAAATTTCTCACCATTTTCGTTTCTCTCTACCAGTCCATTCCGTCCCATAATATCTTCATATCCAGTGTTGTCCATGCCAACCTTGGCATTTAGGTCTCCCATCAGAATGGTCAAATGGTTTGATGAGCATCTCTCTCGACGACTGACTGCAGCCTCTCGTAGAATTGATCTTCAAAGTCGTCATTGTAGTCGTTCGTAGGTACATAGCATTGGATGACGTTCACTGTAATACCCTCTTTCTTTGTTTTGAAGGATGCTTTGATGATCCTGGGTTCATGAGATTCCCATCCTATCAGTGCCTTTTATGCTGGTTTGTTCAGCACCAATGCATCTCCTTGTGCGTGTGTGAGAGACGTTTTCTTCTTCATGGTCGGAGTATGATAGCAACTCTCCTGAAGTTAGTCTTAGTTATCCAATCTGCGTCCAATGCGTTTCACTGATTCCAAGCGCCTCCAGGTTGTATCTTCTTATCTCTGCAGCAATTCGGAACAGTCTTTTGGTCTACCAAATTGTTCGAACGTTCGATGTATCTAAAAGAATGATTGCTCTGGTTGTGAGAACGGGCGTCGGCCTCGTGACTTCAACAGGAACTCTGTTTTTATCATGAGACGGCATAACCGTTGTGGTGAATGAAGACCTTCTAACTTCCAGGGCAGATTTATAATGGTTTGGACTGATTTCTATGGTCAGCGATTTTTAGCGAGTTAGTTTTCTATGGAATGGAGTCGCTTACCCTACACCAAACCCTCTTCCTTTACCCGAGCTTGGTACCAGCAAAGGCACCAAAGAGCTCCAGGTGGAATTCAAATGTATTTCGCATACATTAAAAAGGTTGTAGAAGCCATACATTGTTCATCATCTTAATTTCCAGAAAAAGTAAAACAGGCTGAAAATGTCTGGAAACTGAAAACTACCAGTTCACTAGTACAAAATGACACCCTAGCATGCGAGAGTTAACCAACATATAGTGAATTATAGAAAATACTTTGCTTTCAATATTTCGCTTATTGCAAAAGTCACGTAAATATAGATTACACGAAATATAATAATAGCAAAACTGGAAATCGTTCCATTAGTCATATCAAACAGTAATAACAGCCCCTAAATTTCTTTACATGAAAGCTCTGTTAACTTCATTTAAAAAATTTGAATTACTGCCTTAGAAAATTAGTCAGCTCAATCAATGTTTTCTCTGTGTCATTGTTGTATTATATGAATCGTGACCGTTCACTACTTTTTACTGCAATGCTGCTCATGAGTTCCTTCATTATTCGGGATTTCATTGATCTTAAAGTCGTCTGTAACTATTGGACTTCGAGGACGTTGCTAAGCAACAATCACACTAATACTTATCGACTAATATTTTACTGATTTCGGAAATTGATATTTTCACAATATGATGATTGTCACATATAAAGTTCGATATGTAGTGACATGTTTCACGTGGTAAGTAAAATTCTGTTTACTGACAATAATATAGTTGTTTGACAGATCTATATTTATCAAAATCCATCTTCAGACATCTCAGAAGTTCATCTTTTTATTTGACTGTGTATGTACTGGATCACAAAATAAACTATATAATGATCTTGTGGTTTCCTACAATAATTTCTACTTAAATGAACTTCGAGAATATTGATTGTGTTCAGTTTCAACTGAATGAATAAATAAATTTTAAAAATACTTGACTACTGCAGGTAGGTAAATTAATCAGTAAAAAGCACTCTGCTTCAGATTTTAAAGCGGCAAAGAACCCTATTTAGAAGTTTAGATAAAGACGAGTAGAACGAAGAGACATTTCCTTTCAAATCTATTTTTAAATCTCTACACTGACAAGTTTACCACTGATAATAAATTATGCAAGTGAGGTGATGGTTAGTGGTCTCATAGATTCACCTGTTCATGAAAATAACTGCGAATAACTGGCAGAGAATAAGATAGATTATGTAGTAGATAGTCAAAAGTATTAATTAATATATTCTAAACTTGTAATATGTGGCTAGGGAATTAACAAAAATATAAAAGAATAAAATAATTTATAGAAAGTTTAATATTAATAAAAGTCAATCAATTAAAGGAGGGAAAAATATCATAAGATGCAATGATGAAGGAAGTAATAAGTTGTCAGATCGATGAAAACGCTGTTATCGTTCTTGTACAAGGTGATGACAGATTGTTGTTTTCATTTTTTTTTTTAATGAAACGACTTTTTGCTAGAGAGAAATGTCTCCACATTACTGTTGGTAGTTCATGCATCTAGTATTAAGCTGAATCATACATTCCATGTTAGATAATGCATTGTTACAGTGAGATTCTCAGATTTTAGCATATGAGAAGTAGTTTGGCTACATTCATTTAAAAACTTTTACAAACGAGTAAATTGAAATTGTTGGCAAAAACGACTATGCGTACATTCTCTTTAACTTAAATAATCGTCTGTAAATTTTTGAAGAAAAATGACGCCGTGTTTTAATTTTGATGAAGATTGTATATAATTTTCAGAGTACATCTACTAATAATTTATCTGAACTTTTATAATCAAACATTTCAATCATCAATAATATGCTGATACTGGCTGATATAGTTAAATTGACTCTTCAATGGTAAACCAAATTACATAATAATGGATATTTTACTTCCATAAATACTAAAGATTTACCAAACTAATCCTCTCTCTACAGATAAACTTCTCAATTATACCTAAAACCTCCAAATAGTGAAAAGCAAGCTAATAATTATAATTAGCAGCGTAGTTTGCAATTACACAAGATATTGTTTTGTTGCATGTTGATGACCAAAAGGAAATACAGTAATTAACTATGCTAGAAACTCGATTGTAATGGAAAGTGATTCTCTGATTGTATCGTTGAGTAGTATTCGTATATTAATTACTTCATTTTGTATTTATCTTTATGAACACTAGGCGTTACGTAACAAATTGAAAGCACTCCATTAGCCAATTCAATGAGTTCACGCACTTTCTTAAAGTACAAAAACAAATGCTATCACTGTTGTCTTGAAGTATAATAAAAATTTCATGATGACTGAAAAGTCGATTTCAAGGTTATGGTTCATGTATCAAATCAAAAAAGGCTGGTCATGTTATAACTAATTTTCATGAGAAATCATTATTGAATATTTACAAAAACCTTATAGAAAATGCTCTTCTGTGTACATGGAGATAAGATAGCAGTGAAAAAATGTGAATCATTACCCGACGGAATCATATTCTTATGTGATATGTGTTGGTGTAGCAAGGCTAGCAGATTTGCTTGTTTTACTTTCACTTAGGTAACGAAACTTACAACTATGTAAATGTTCCCTAGTCCGAATGCTATAGAGTCAAGAGGATTATTTACACTTATCTGGTGTTTTTCGATATCACGACAGAACAATCGATAACCGATCGAGAAAAATTCATTATTCACACGAAAACAGTATATATTTCCCAAGTCCCACTTTATATCATTTGCTCATTTATGCTGGAAAGTTAGAAAATTTCTCATAGACCTTTCAGACGATGCGCATTTTTGGTACTATACGTAACTATTTATTCAAAAACATCTGGTGGTCCACTTGTAATTACCACGGTTTGTTTAATGAATCATACCAAACTTGATCAGCATAGATAAATTTTACTTAGAATTCATTATTGGTAATTTTTCAGCTAATCGAAGAAAGATGAAAGGTTTTTTTTATAACTGGACTTTAAAATTTTAGTTTTATGTGGAAAAACACTTACACTTCTTCAAAGCAACAGACATTTTGGTAATTTAAAAATGGTTTAATATAACTTGACATGCTTGGAAAGTTAAAACGTGTCCATTTTATTGGACAAAGAATAATTTTGTTTCTTCCAAAAAAGTTACTTTCCGTAACATTTTTCTTGGATTTGTATTGCAGTTAAAAATAGCAAAGAAACTTCCCGGGTATATCAGTATTGCTTCATTTTTTAAACGATTAACAGACTGATAACTTATTATATGTGCACTTGGTCTACTTACTAATATTAACCAAACTTATTTCCCTCAAACTACAAATACAATTATCAAACGACTGGTTTGATGAAATAATCCGACCAGAAGAGTAAGTAATCCAGATTTAGAAAACTGGAAAAGGCACGACATCGCCTCCACCAACTTTCACGACCTGTCATAGTCCGAAATGCTTGCAGTAGAGCGGAATCCATTTATTTAATTTCATCTGGACATAATGAATCAAATTGTATTTTCATTTAAAATAGCGTTTCATTTCTTAATCTGTTGTATTGCCTAGTGATATTTTTCTTTGGAATTAGTATTTTCGGGAAAAACTACATGGGATTAAGGTGGTGAACTTTAAATTTAAATTTTTCGATTTTTTTTTTGACTCATCTGGCAATTCAGTCTAAAACTTGAATATCCACTAAAGTTTGTTGATCTAGTGTTCAGTCTTTGCTATCAATGTCTCGCATTACTCTAGTTTTAGAAATTGGTTTAACAGAATGTCTGGTTCATATTAGCTTAACTTTGATTGTACATTCAAGGAGGAAATTCAATTTCTTAAACCTTTACCTTCTAGTCTAATCGTCGTGAATTATTTTATTAATTTGATTATTTAATTTTCTTTGCATTTGATTCACAAATAGAACTAAACATTTACATACAATTTCTTAATTTCGAACAAACACACATCCTATTCCTACTCATAGAAAAAAATACGTCGAATGATTTTGAATCAGTCGATTTACCAAATAATTAATCTACCATCATTTACTTGGTACTCCTCAACTTACTTAATTGTATGATCTGTATGTTAGTATTAAGCTACAACGCAGAATCAAGTGAAGAATATTTCGTTTGACTTATGTTTCTGAAATTAGTTAACATAGGGTTTGAGATATAATAACCTAACATATAGTACCAGGTTAAAAATTACGTAGAATTGGGAATTAAATTAATCAAGCTAGATAGAGAAAAGTATAGTGAACGGTTAATAAATCTTCTAAGTGCTTAACAAAATAATAATAACCGTACTAGACAAATTTAAACTGTGAGACTGAGGTTTATCAGTTAAGAAATAGGTTGAACATACTTCTTATGAACTCGAAGCTCCAATTTTCTCATCACATTTGAGTACAAATGATGGTTTCTAAATAAATGGACTAGATAATTCACATTCAAGCTGTTTAAAATCCTAACTACACTTTAACTTAGTCAGGCCCCAAACATTGATCGGATTAATCCATAGGAGCTGTTGAAATGATAAATAAAAGGAAAGTCCTAAATTAGCCACTGTTCTCAGTACCACCATCAAGGGTGAGATATGCGTCGTTGAACGATCTCAAAAATACCATTATGTTAGGTTTCTCCCCTCTAAACTCTAACCGTATACACATGTGGCCGAGATTTACACATCAAATGTGTCTCCTAATGACTTTTATGCAAAAGAATTTCCCTGCAGATTTTCCGTTTTCGTTGTAGTTCTGTAGCACATTTTGTTTCTCTCCAACAATATAGGTATTATATATACTAAAAAAAAAGAGAATATGTATGTCAGTTCATAGGACTGGTCAGATTATTGCTAAAAAGGAGTTACAATAGAATAAAAGAGTACAGTACAGTACAGAAAATGTATCACGGAACATTTATTCACCCAAAGCTTTACGGTGATATGAAATAAACAAAAATCAAATCATTTCAAAGTAGTGTTTATCACCAGAATTTCTATTAGTTAGTAATATATCTGAAAAGCATAGATTCAGATGAGATGCTGCATAGCATCAACGTATGAGTTTTAAGGCGTAAAATGTCATACCATTACCAGAGAGAGTATATTGAATACTGTTGTTTAGCTTGGTGTTTTACATCAGTCAAGTGTTAAGTGTTAAATGATGATCACTGTTACTGATTCGGAAACTATCCAATAGGTTTGATTGATTGGAGTGAAATAAGTTTAATTGAGTAACAGTAATATTACTGGTGCAATATTACGATAAACAATCGTCGTGACATAAAATGTCGGTAGATTTTGATTATATTTGAAAACTACCTTATAGTATATTTAGAATAAAAACATAGATCATTAATTGTTTTATATCTCTAGGTATCACTTTGCTTAACCTGCTTAAAAAGGCAAAGTCTATGCTTCAGTAAGTACTAAATTCTATAGTTAATGTTAATATGTACATTCACTTAGCTTCAAAAGGCGTGTAAATAGTTGCCGAAATTTACTTTGAATATTAGCGGAAATGTAAAAATATTCTGAGTATTGATCCAATGCGAATCACTTTCCGATGGGTCTAAAAGTTTCAACCTAATATTTACTTATGTTCAAAGGAAACAAGATCTACAATCTAATTATGATTTTTATTTCAAAATAATAGAATGAAATTTTTAATATTCGAGATTGAAATAATAGCAAGTACTGTTATAGAATAACCAATAGAGACAAACAGAAATATAAAATAGAACATGGATCTTTGAAAAAAAATGTTATTCAGTGGAATTTCTTCTAAATACAAACTAAACACTTTCAATATATCTGTGAAATCAGAAAGTAATATTGTCTAATTGTTCAAAAATCTTGAAAATAAACAAGGGAATACAAGTAAAGCACTGATTGTAAGGCAATTATTTGATGAGTGTGATAATGTATTTTTTTTTAGGTAGTATGTTTAGAACAAGAAGATTAATATGGTGTATTGGTCAGCTTAATTTTTGTGTCTGCATTTGTTAAGTCAATTGATGAGATACGACTGGAACACCGTCACGTTGTCTATCACAATGTTTTGGTTTAAAGTAGGAGGCATTTAGATCAGCTGGCAAAACAACAGATACTCCATCTCGGGAACTGATGATAATATCTGCAGCTTTTTCCGCCATCATAATGACAGGTGCATTTAAATTACCTGAAACAATAGATGGCATTATACTCGCATCAACAATACGAAGATTGTCGATACCCCATACTTTACAGTCTGATCGTGTAACCGCTGCTTCTATTCTGCCATTTCCCAAATAACCATTTTGAATCTCTTCATCTTTTCCGGCTTTACGACCATCAGGATTTTTACCCATACGACAAGTGCATGAAGGATGATATGCGCTATCACCACAAGAACGTACAAATTCATCCAGCTGTGAATCTGATATTTTATCTTCACCCGGAGCCAATTCTTTTCCTGCAAATTCTTTCGCTAATGCAGGCTGAGCAAATATTTCGCGTGACAAACGGATGGCGGCTCGCATTTCTGCTCGATCAGTTTCACAAGCTAAGTAATTTGGGTCTATCTTTGGAGCGAAACCTACACTTGTTGGTGACAATAAAATTTGGCCACGACTTCTTGCTCTCAGGGGACCAACATGCACCTACACAAAATGTTCAATATTATTCGAAAATATTACATTAAGTCGTTTTATTAAGCTTCATTTGCAGTAAAATGTAAACTACGCTGTCCATGTGTAAAATTTCCTCATCAGTTTTAAGTCATTATTGTTTTGTGTCAATCGACTTTAAACACAGGCTTTATCAAGCATTCGTGTGTTTTCATCAAAGCTTTATTTTAAATCAAACAGTCATCTTAAGTCAATTTATTATTTTATTTTCTAAGAATAACTTATTCTACTTACTGTTAACATTAGTGAAAACCTGAGTTATCTAGAATGCATAGTCAAGCAGGGATAAAGCATGCAAAAATGAACTAAATAACTAATAGCTCATGTTTAAGCAAGAAAACATATAATGTCAATGTTATTTAGGTTATTACTAATAATTTTCAGGACATCTGAAAGTTGATTTGTTCTTACATATAAAAACAATCATTGATTTGCACGATATATTGATTATTTGCTGATATTAATCAACAGAATAATGATAAACTGTGTTTTGGGTTTTTAGTTTACATCCTTCAAATATGATTGCAATGACACGAGTTCACTAATTTTTCACGCTTGTATTAGTTTTGAATACGATGTTTTTCTTTTTCATTCGCTGCGTCAGATCGTTTACCTCAGCCTTTCTTTATTTCTTCTTTGTTTTTGCTATTCGTTGCTGTTGGCTTTTTTGAAATTTGAGTTTGTTGTTTCACATTTGTAACATTTTTTCTTGTTCAAAAATCAGGTGGCATGATATTTGCAATTGATACATATTTGAGTAAGGTTTATAACTTGTCTTCACCCTCTCCTACGACTTCTACTAACTAATGTAGTGATTTTTATTCACATAAATATAAGTATACCGTTAAGATTAAATAATTGTTTGCTTTGCAGTTTACAGAAATTACTTGGTAGATTCTAGTCTATAAATCTAATGTCATTATGCAAATTTACTCTGACTTCTACCTCGTTATTCATTTTCTTTTGATGTGTATACATGACCATTGAAAACAGAGAATAAACAATTGATGTTTTCTTAAAAACTGCAAAAAGAAGAGATTATTCATCTGGTAGTTTTGATAATCACCGATAGAAGTACAAGCATTAGTTAGATTTGTATAAAATTGACAATGAATCAAGTAGCCTTTTTTTTCCCTCTGTTATTGAGTTTATTTTCTGATCACACTTCAAACACTGTTTATTACTAACGTAAAGATTTCATCTTAATTTAAGTGTATGTATGATAAGTGATCCCATTTCTGTCAAGAATGTTGAACACTGCAATACGACGGTTAAACTTATCACTTTTAAACTAGTTTTAGGATTCATAGGCAATATATTTGGGCAACAGTACTTTTCCAATGAATCATATTCATTCAAGTACGTCTTTTCATTTCCGTGTGCACATTTTTGTTGAAACAAATCAAAATAATCATATTTTTATGGCTAAAAGTAATTGAACGTTTCTTCAACGACAATATCTTTCCAACTGCATAAGGAATCTCTTCGGTTCTTCCGATTCTTATCTTCGTACTTCATTTAACAATAAATATTTGTTGAGCAATCCTTAAATATTATCATTCTACTTCACCTATCAAGTCAATTCTTCTCTGAAATGTAGCTAGGAATACAACTTGATTCCATATGATGGATTAATTTCCTTCTACATAATGAATAAAACTGTATTCACAAAATGAGATTCTGGTGAATTAACTGTTCATTTAAATATTTACTAACAAAAAATTGAAAACACTCGTAACTATTATAAACTTTGGTAAGATACAATGACAAATACATATGCATAAATAAAGCTAGAAAAGATTAATAACTTGCCACGAAATCTACCTTAAACAAGTTGATTTAAAAAAGGCTATCTTGAAACAAAACGTTTCTTTATATCAGAACACTTGTGCATTCTGTATCATGCATGCTAAGAGCCATATAAATTGTATACATCCTAATTAAAGCTGTGATCTTCTTTGACAATAACTGCCATAATGACGACCACTCTATACCGAAAATAAAATGACTTCAATTGGATTAAAATCGTGGTAAAATGTGCAATTCACTTGGCTCTTTGATTGACCCTGTTCAGTAATATGAGAAATATCAGGAGGTCATAACCAGTCAACATTTGTACTCATCATTGTTTTTTCTTTGAAACTATGCTAATGCCAAACATACTTTTGACCTGATATACCCCGATAACAAAAAGCCGGTAAATTTAAAGACTTCCTACTATTTTGATAAATCTAAACCGAAGTTATATACATCATTTGTTGAGCATGTTTAGTTTCAATCCATCCATGAAAAAGCTAGAAGCTAAGGATCAACATAAAAACACGAACTACATACCTGAAATGCATGCTGACTGCCCATTTTACGTCCATGATCATGGATTGTCGATGGTAGAAAATGAAACTGAATATTAGGATGAGAAATATTTGCTTCTGTTCTCGCGAAACCACCACTTTCTAAATGAGTTGTCGCCCCCCAGCCTTGACGGAACATTATCCATTTCAAACCGATCCCAATCATAACATGTGGATATTTCCACTGAGCTTTGTAAAGAGTTATTGGCTATTCAAAAAAGTTATAAACAGTTGACGAAGCATTCAAAGCTTATTTTATAACAGTCAGTTAGATTATTTTCTAATTTATTACAATGTAAACAAAGAAACAATATACACTAATCAGGTTTTAGTTTTTTTGTTGACGGCAGAACACACAAAACGTTTTGACATCAACAGCGAACTAACATGTAGTTGACCTTACATGAAGAACACATACTTGATTTCGGATTTCATAACTTTTGTTTTCCCGGAATGCTTAGATAATGTATTTACTTATTTCTCTCGAGAGAAATATAATACTAATTTGTCATTCTTTACAAAATGAAAAATACAAATACTCTAATATTTAAACTATATCTTGAATAGCGCATAAAGTACATGGGGTACATTGAACACATTTTATCCGAATAATAGAATGAAAACTCAATAAAATCATAGAAATATTAAAATGAATACGAAATATTACTTACATATACGTGTGGAAATTAAGCACAATTGTAAGTCATAAAAGAATAAATGAAGTCAATGTATACTCCAATATACTGTGTAAATTAATACATCATAAACAAACAGCTAACCCATTCATCTGAAGTGAAACTTCCTTACTGTGTACCATGTAGGATGAACTCATTTCTTTTTAGCTCTTTATAACTCTAGAAATCTCTGGTGAATGAAAAGGAACAACGATAGTATCGCAGCGAAAGTTTTCGTTTAGGATTTCTCGATTTGTGGTTGGTTATGTACATGTTTACTGTTTGATCACGTGATAACTATCTAAAGAAATTTGTTGCGGTAAAGCATAACTTAGTAAAAGAAAATGCTTATCGTGCAAAATAACATATGGTTACAATTTACATGTGGTACTTTCTAACCGGTTGCAAGAACAACGGCAAATCATCCATTGAGTTTACGATATCGGACATAAGTAGATCTTTTTTATTTCGATAGCTTGTAACATAATGTGTCATAGTTTTGTTGCATTCATTATACAGTATATTATGCCACTTGCAGAAGCCTAATCGTTAAGTTTGAATATTCAGAAATAGTGGAATAAGACTGACGATAATAACATTCGCAAGTTACGCAAAGCGATTATTTCAGCTTATTAATATCTGAGTTGACTGTTTTCGAAACACGTTTATGAGTCACAAGTCAGATAGAAACATTTCTATAACATTTCATCCCTATTCTCCGTAATTCACTAACGAAAACTTCACGATAGCTATATGTATTTTAATGTTTGTTTCATTTACATTATTTCCTGAGTTAAGAACAAGAATCAACACCTGTCTTCGCGAACATATAAACATCAAAATAAATGATGGTCAACAGTTATTGATAATTATGAGCCTAAATTCAATGATATATACTATCTGAATCAATAACACAAGTAAGATATCACTAAGTACCTTTTCACAAGCTTGTTGTACATATAATTCCAAATGATCTTGTAAATTTTGTCCGACACCGGGTAAATGATGCCAAGCATCTATTCCAACTGAGCGTAAGTAATCCACATCACCAATACCTGATAACATTAGCAAGTGTGGAGAGTTTATAGCTCCTCCTGATAAGATTACTTCAGATTCTGCCCTAGCCTTTTGAGTTAAAAGAGTAAAATAAGAAAACTTGTGTGTTGTCCAGTTAGAAAAAACTGCATTCTACGATTTACTGGAAGGTGAAAGTAGTATGCTTAAGCAAATAGTTCACTAACTGGGAAGGTTGTATTCAGCACCCAGCAACATCTGTATTCCACGTTTTCGTGTATTGTGACATTTTCGAAATTGCTAAAGTTATCCAGGAGCTACGTGTCAGCATTTATGATAATTCTGATGTTTTAAATTAGTCTTATTTAAACAATACGCAGTTCTATCTTAGCACACCTGGTAGATAGTGGTCACATTGTAGATAAATCTAGATCTTTTCGGGTGATCTATCGTATACCTCCATTATTTCCCAACGGAGTACGATCCCGTCTCCTACACATTGCAGAAGCCATAAGAATACGTACATTCAACCCTAATTTATGTGTTCAGAAGAAATTTGTGACACTCCTATCTCTTCCGTGGCCGGATATGACGTAACTAACGATTGACATTATATATATTTTTTATATTTTTATTTATTTTAACTTCATTTTTACATATTTGCTTATTACGTAATGTTTTTGATGATTATTTGAATTCTATTCATCCACCTTTGACCTACTTTAGTTATCATATTTTATCTATCTTCCTACTATCCACTTGTACTTTTGCCTTTTCATTTCATTGTGATTATCAACCTTTTAAATGGTAAATCTAAACAAGTTCTTAAGATTCTAAAACCAATCGGCTTAGGAGCAATCCTAGTTAACTGTAGCGTGAGTCTTGACCAAAGGACAAAAATCTTACTGAAGATTCTCATTCACATTCAGCTTAGGTGGATAATTACTATGCCTTTGTAATATGAATAAATAGATAGAAAAACTGTCATGTTTCAGAAGGATAAATGTTTTAAAATTGGTGAATTTAAACTAACTATATCTGCGGACTTAAATAGTATATAGTTTATAAAGGTTGTAGAATATAACAATACGCTGGCTCAGTTGGAAAACCGGGCTAATGAATAAAAGAAAACTGAATTAATGAAACAAATTACTGATGATAAATCGTTAGCTGTTCATTGAAAATATTCAGAGCTATGCAAATCTTTTCACAAATGAAATACTACTGAATTGCTAATATAATCGTAAATTTTTTTTCATTCCTAATTGTGTTTTATTGCAGCTCATTCTATAGGATTCTATAGGATTACCAACTATAAAAAGTCAAATCAAACATTTTAAAAGATTTACTCACTTCATGAACTTGACCATTTTTAGTGTATTTCACCCCAATCGCTCTTGTATTTTCAAAAAGTATCTGTGTGACTGTCGCATTTGTCTCAACAGTTAGGTTAGAACTGGACTTCAGAGCTGGATGTAAATAAGCACTTGCAGTTGACCACCTTTCACCGTTTTTAATCGTCATATCAAAGTATCCCACGCCTTCCTTAGAAAATTTCATATTGAACATTTATGACCATTTAAGTACACCAATAAATTAGGTCACATGAGGTATTAAAAATAAACAATTGCATATGTTCAACTAAGCAGTTTAATTCTCGCAATCAAGCGATAAATACTTTTATGAATGATCAAAGTCAGAAGTTGCGCTTCAACGGCCAACCTAATATATTCCCTCAGATAGAACACTGAAGTGATTTAGATGAAATTATTGGATGAAATTTCGTAACCCATGCAAAGCCATATTAAACTTGTGTTCGAAATCGATTTTAAATTAGTCAGACAGCATACTGTTGTACTGCAACAGTTTATCATTAGTGCAGTTTTTTTTTTTAAATTTAAAGCAGATTACTAGTTATTTGACAATTAAAAAATTGAAAATAATAAATATTCTACCCTCATAAATTAGTATAAACATTTGAATATTACTGAAATGATCAATAGTAGTCTGACCATTTGTACAAATTATTAGTGACTGGGATTACCATACATGTTACAACTCCAAGTTAACGTGGACTACTTTTGACTGTAAACGTTTTAGGGATTCACTTTCCAATTATCTCAGTCAGTACAAAACATGCCTGATTTTTGGATAAACCTCCAAAAGGTTTTTAAATCTACCCTAAGCTATATCCAGTGAATAAATTAATCTACCACATCATAAAATTAAATTAAATGATTATTCATTGATATTAATCGTAATAAGAAGTTGAAGTTATTTATTATTTCTGGCTAAAATTTACTAGATAACTAGTGGAAGATATGGATCATTGAATAGTTTTCTGCTTCCAAGTAAGCAGACTCCATAGTGTGTCTAGACTGGATCGTGAACTGGTGACCTGCATTTCTAACGTTGGTCAGTTTGAGACCTCTCATGGTCAACATGAGATGCTAAAGTATGTTTCGATTCCACCATTCACTGCTTTGCATTGGAAATCAGGCAATTTTTCCATAAGTTAGTTACCAGTGAGTGTTACATTCTGTAATGGGTCTCAAGATAACTTCGGATTGACTAGGTTTCAAAACCGCTTCACAACATCTTCACCATGCTTTCAAAAGTCATGGTAATCAGTAAACATAAATATGAAATATAAACTTATTTGATTCACGATGAATGGATTTACTTGTTGATAGCCGTTTACATCATCAGTAAACGGATATCCAGCCTGTTTACCAGCTTCAATCCAGGCTGAATGTAGTGGGTGATTGGTTTTTGCTCTGGATACATATAATGGACCATCAGAACCTCTATATTGGTTGCCTCCTAGTTCATGAGTTTGAGCTTTGCGAAAATATGGCAAGCAATTCGCATAACTCCAACCTATGTAAGCAAGATTTCCGGCAAATAAAAAAATTGGTAATTCTATGTTTGTTCAATAAGAATGTTCTAATTTACAGCAATAAAATGTTTGGAAAACGGCCATCAGGCAGGAAAACAGTGGAGACCTAGAATTTCCATACACTATGTAAACTTCATATTTGTATATATCCTGAATTTGATCTGGTACCCAAACAATTTTCATTGCTCATCTAAAATGCACTCCCATCCAGTCAATAAAATATCATACACCTTCTGAAACACATATTTCTAATTCTTTCACTTTCATTCAAAGATAATAATTTAACTGTGGGGCACTATTAAGTAGTGGCAATTATATACTGCATACGAATTATTTTACTAACTAAATTTAAATCTGAAACAGATTTATTTCGGAGATCTTTATAGAACGTTTATAAATAGTCCATCAATGTTAGCTCTCATCTTTCATAATCAGAAAAAAAAATATGGAGATCAGAAAGAATTCATGTTTTACCATGAAATCTTACTTAAAAGATCTAAGCATAAAATACAGTACGGATACAAAATGCAAAACAAAGAAATGCTCGACAGAGTTACTCAGTAAAATTGGAAAACCATATCGTAAATCGTTCATTTGAAAAATAACAGTTCATCATATCGAACTGGACTGTTCCTGTTGCAAAACATCAATCGATTGTCACTATTAATGCGTTTCATACAAATTCCATTGTTTTCTAACTCTTGCTTTCTTGATCTTCCCCCCATCTTCGGCTGCCAGACATTACGTTGACGCTCACGTCATATACTACTTATAAGTAGCTCACACCACATATGCATATCTTTTCAACCTCATTTATTGGAGGTCATTATATTAAAATATAACGTAGACAGCTTTCCAAAAATTGTAAAAGATACAAGGTACGCTGCTACAAATTGTAACCGTTGTTTTAATAAGAATTTCACTCAAAAAATAAACAGAAAAGTCCACCTAATTAATTTTATAAATTTAATCCAATAATAATTTATCATTAGAATTTAAATGTAAAAATTTCGACTTCATTACCTTCAGCACCCTCTAATTCCCACCTATCATAGTCTAGTGCATGACCTCGAATATAGACCATGGCGTTTAGAGACGAACTACCGCCAAGAACACGACCTCGAGGCCAGTACATAGTACGGTCATTCATATGTTTTTGAGGAACTGTGTGATAATACCAATTATATCTGTTGGTAATATTGAATGGATAAACCCATAGATACAATTAAATCATTAAACATGAATCAGTATCATAATTTACAAGAGTAAAAGTGACCAACAAATATCTATTTTTTTCCAAACTGGACATTAGAGAGCATGTATTTACAAGTAAACTCAAGGAAAATATAGTCGTTAAATTGTTTTAAGTGTACTAAACTGGAAATTTTATGAAACGGTCCAAAGTAAACACATTTTCAGTTCAGATTACTTCTATCTGCTTTGATCTGTGAATATTTACATTCGAAAATGGCCACATTACCAAAATAAACCGTTTTATCCCAAACATAGTTTCGTAAAGTTTTCCAAACGAGCTTATTGCGCCTTATTGAAGGATGATTTTAATGGTAGTATCTACAATTATTGGCAAGGAATAAAAATAAATTTTTGTTTGTTCTTTGGGTTAGTAAATCTGATGATTTAAATAGTTAATTTTATTAGTGTAAGGGGTTTGCAGAGAATGTAGGATTTTCATAGTTTAAATCACATCCAGTGGACGACGTTTTCGTCCTAGTGTAAGACTATTCAGTAGAGCGCATATTTAACCTGGAAATAAAACCAAGGCCATTGGTCTCGCATGCGAACGCTTAACCTTTAGACTTTTACTTATAAAAGTGATGACCAAAGAGAAACAAATTTTTTTATTGAGACATTTAAATCTTACACTGGTTATTAAAATTTACGTGCATCAAATTGTTTTGTCATTGAGATACACTTTTTATTTGCTTTATTTATCACAAACTTCTAAGTTGATTCACATATAAATTTTCTAACCACTGTATTCTTCATTAGCTCAGCATTTGTAATCTATGTTTCAGAAAAATCTTCACATACCGAAAATATTATCAATTGCATGTACATCGATGCATAGACGTAAATTTTTTTTTATTATGAACATAACCAATTATATTTTCGTGTCTATTGTGCACTTTAAATTGATGCATATGTTATTCACAAGTTAGTTCAATACATAATCGAACTAATCAACACATAGATGGTAGTGTGAAAAATATCAACAAATGGATATGAATATAAACACACTAAACTAGTAACTAATATCAATACAATCTATAACAACAATTACGTAAAACGTTCAACCCATAACGTGATCTCTGTTCACAAGTATGGACGTGATTCGTTCAATGATGGTTAACTTTTTAAACATGCTACATTTAGACTTGGTGACGAATATTTAACAGTTTATATTTATACTAATATTCGTGTTATCATAGTTAGGCATCATTATCTGACATGAAAAAGAATGTAGTAATATTTGAAATGAAATGAATACATTTTTTAATAATAGACTGTACGTTATTCATAGACCGTAAATAAATTACGGTCTAATTTTTTCTCGTCGTCAGACATTATGACGCAAAGGTAATCAATAAACATTAACAATAAAGTCGCTTCTTTGTAACATATTTTTAAAGCGATATTAGCCTGTTTAAGTCCCCTAGATTATTTAGTAATGTACCGAAAATCATGATACAAACACGCTGAACAAATGCATGACGTAAAATATGATTTGCTAGTTATAACATACAAACCAACGGTAAATGACTGACGGAAATGATTATTTATTTTCCATATTCTCAGTTCACTTTCAAAGTTTATATCATGCATTCATGTATAAGACAAATAAATTATCTTTGACAACAAAACAGGAAATAAACAACCAAGCAATGATAAATCATGAAACATGTAAAGAAGCGATTACTGGATTGAACTTAATTTTATAAGGTAGGATGTGTATAAAGACCTTCCAGTTAACGTTTAATGGAACTGAGCATGTTCATCAGAGTAATACGTGTGATCTAGTCCTATTAGTTTCTTACTCGTTGACTTCACAGTAATTGCACGAAACAATCACAGCTTACTGATTTACCCAGTCCAGTCGATGGAAATTAGAACATGACCTCTAATCTATCTCACATCTAATCTATTAAGTGGTCGGTTTATTATATTCTCTTCATCGATTTAAATTGTAAAAGCGTATTTATCTAACGTCATGTATAAACCACAGTTTTTATCTCTAACCTAAATGTACGATGATTCTCAGTGACCTTAAAAATGTCAAATTATTAGTAAAAATATTACAACGACGAATAACTCAGATTAATTGGTTTGATCAGAATGATAAACTAGTGCTTACTATCAAGATATCGAAAATCTTACCTATTTGATTGAATTGATTTAGTGGTTCGGACTTACGTATCCAAGATTATCATTACATATACTATGAATATTCAATTAGAATTCAACTTGCCTAATTGTATTCAAAATTAGTCACAAATTTTTATACCAAATGAAAAATGACTTCAAATTAAGGGTATGAATATAAACGATAAAAATATAACGAAGTAAAATCGATCACTAGGTTTATTGATAAATTAAACCCCCCAGGCGCTCCAGATGGTAAAAGTAAAGTTAAATATATGTATCGTGATTGTGATAAGAGTGATCGTTAATGCTTCCTCGTGGAATGGTATAATGCAAAATCTCATAAAATATCTTAAAGTATGTATCTCTAAACGTAACAGAATGATAGATATGTGAGTAGTTAATGTAGAATAAGGGATTGTTAAATGTTTTCGTTAAAATTTCAAAGATATGGCGTTAAGCGTTACATGATAAAATAACGGAAAACAGATTTTAAATAGCTGCTATAATGATAACAATAGATAGCTAAGATAATTTATCGACCTGTGTTCTCTAACCTTTCATTATCAAAAAATGATGAGTAGACCTTTCGTCACTTGACAACTAGCAACTCATATTTTCGGAAAGCAAACACTTCATCATTCTTGCTAACATGTACAAGTAGATAACTTAAACTAATGGTTGCATTTTTTATTCTCGAAAACTGTTTACGTGAACTGCCAGACGCAGTGTTTGATAGTTCAGCATAGTTTTCCACTATTTCTAAGTCAAAATAAAGATGACAAATTTTCCATGAGGCAGAAGCCTTTATCTGATAGAGTCAACTGATTAAAACGTAGCTGTTAGTTAAGTTACTAGCTACAACTGTATGTCTGCATGACTAAATAAAGTGTAATCAAAGGTAGACCAGTTTGGTTCGTATAAAATTTGAATTGTGAAAATTTCTGCATTATATCGGTATTAATGTTTCAATACATTTCCTGAACTTGAAAGTAACTTTTTTTCAAACATTTTCAGCAAACAAAGAAAAGATTTTGCATGTAATTCAGGTACTAGAAAACCGGATATACACAGATAATTGACTAACTAAACTAATAAAATATCTTACTTATTATCACAAAGATTATACATAAGAGCAGCTGGCATCTTAATTGTCCATCTGGAAATTCCAGTATCTGTAGGACCAGCTTCTAGAACCAGAACTTTACTGGAATGTTTTGTTTTAGGATGTGGTAAACTTAATCGATTGGCCAAAACACATCCAGCTGAACCGGCTCCAATGATAATATACTCATAGGAAGGCTTAGATTCATTGGATTTTATTGTTAGCTTTTGATGATTAGTTACGTTAGATGAAGTCGTAAATTGACATTTTATAATGTGTTTATGAAAATAATGATGCTTTATAAATTCATAATATTTTCTATCATATCCTTTTGCCAGAATTGAATTTAAACAATTCATGGAAAATGACAACAATTATCTGCAGTTAAAACAAAAAAAAGACAAAACAGAAATCATACTCTCATCAATGTTATTTGTCAACTGGAAAGCATAAGCATTTTTCTGTTGAGTGAAGTAAGTTTATTTGTTCTGTTATATAATTTCACAGTCATAAGACGAATTGTTGTAGACTACGTGCAGTAAGATTCATTGTAAAAAAAGTAATGATTCACTTGTTTTGTTACTCAGTAGTTAACAGTCGGTTCAGAATTAATAATTTCTGTGAATCAATATTATACTGAAACACCAATGGAGTTGTTATTAAACAATTAAATCCCATTATTCTAAGCTTAAAGCTTTGATAAACTTCATAAAATACGAATTCTTGTTACATAGATGTATTCACCGACGGATGACGTTTATGTTTATTGTATATTGAAAAAAAATCTTGGTTAACCGACAAGCCCACTGCACATGCACATCGCTGCTTTTTAGGCAACACAAGGATTTTCACTGTAGCCGTTTAGTGATCACCCCTGCCCCAATCGGGAACATACTTGTTGTCCTGTTTGCCTAGCAAGCAGGTCGGACGTCCAAAAAGCACTCACACGGACAGTGGGCCCCGTTCGGGCACTTGGGGATCAACAAGATCCCTCCACCAATCCACAACCCGAAATCCCCAATCGGCATGGGCGGTAAGGCAGGCTTACCCAGCCGGACCTGGCACACAGAACGGATTACCGAGTCACTCAGCATTGCACTAACCAGCAGCCGTTCCAACCGCATCCACAGCCTTGCGACCATGAACACGTGCCATTATTCTGGACCATGCTAGGCACGGTATCCTAAGCGTTCGAAACGGCTTTGGCCGCAGCGCTGTGAAAAACACCACGTTGCCTGACTAGTAAATGTTACTGTGCAATTACTCATGAAAAACATCATCAATGCAAGATAATAACTAATTTTCTGAGTTCAGGAAGACGTGAATTGTTAACTTTATCGTCAGTAATGCATCGCAACCAATATGGTCACATAGAGAATGGTCTTCATTCATTTCAGTGAACGGAAATATATTCTTACCAGGGGTAATTGTCTAATTTATTTTGTACTGGAATTGTCAAAACTGATTATACTTGAAGATCTTGATTGATATTGCTTAAACTTACTGCTGGTGACTGCTAACCTAAATGACTAGTGAACCATTATCCACTCTGGGTTTAGCAAAGCGGGTTATTTTTAGTTTCTGTCAAATCATTAGTAGAATTCGGACCAGTGTATCCTTGGATATCAGTGAAAAAGTCTACGAACTATGACAGAAAACAGAATTCGACATACATTCAATCTGTTATCATCATTATATGAAAAGCATGGGTAATGTCCGAATTATTAGTAAGGGACTGTCTTTAAAAGTCTGTACTAACAGCTCTGATGAGCTTTTCTGATATCTAATTAGATGGGATAGTGGAAATGAATGGATACTACATGATAAAAGTCAACAAAATAATGCGCAAAAATATTTTGTTTTCAACAGACAATCCATCGAAAATTTCATTTGAATTCAAAAACAAATAGTTTCATGTAAAATACTTTTACTAAAATCAATCAATTTTATGTCAAAATTACACATACCAGTCATGATCGGAAATAATAAAATGTTCATCACTTCCATCAAAAATGTTTAGTTAGGTAAGTTGGAAGAAGAGAACATAAAATAAGTTCACATCTTTTGTTGTATAAAGGAGAAGTAAAACAGAAATCAGAATTGTTTAAACTTTATTAAATGTACCAATGATTTAAAAAAGTATATGGTTCCATGAATTGGATGATCTATATATCCTTTTCAGCATTGTTTTATTTAATCATCTAAACTATTTATAATCAGTAAATAGACTTGGGAGATAAGATAAGTTTGGTAAAAGTATGTCTGAATAGGAGACTAGGTCATTTGCTGATGAGAATCCAGACAATACTCCAACAGTAAGACCAACCTTAGCGGATCGACCAGAGATTAGATCTGCCAGTGTATCACCGACAATGACTGTTTCTTCAGGTTTGCACTACAAGAGGAACAGCAGAATATCTTCAATACTCTAGAGGGAATTTGAATTGTTTAAAACACGGTGACGGTAGGTTATATAAAAAGTATCTCCAGTCTAATCCAATTTGAAATGTTTAATAATATTTTTTGACTGAAATTTGACCAGTCTTTATTGGCATCCTATGCGGGTTGCCTCAATATAGCCATTATCACACAAATATATCCAGCTGACGAGTCGCAAAAGGATGAAATGTGCGTCCTGGATTCCTCTGCTAACCATATTCTATCCATCTAATATACCGCTGATTTATCTTGCTTTCGTGTCTGGTATTATCAGCGACATCAAATAATTAATCATAAAGTTTAACTAGAAGAAGTAAAGTTGTAGAGCAATGTTTCATTTATTACTTGACGACATTTAATTTCCAGCTTTAGAGGAGAATATTTAAGTCTAGGGAGTTTGAACCGAAAGAGCTGTATAGCATGTAACGTCTGTTAATTTTGAGAACCTTTTCCTCATGCTATCTATCGTTTCGAAAATTACATCAACTAATGTAGGAATCCATTCTATATATAACTTATGCATGCAGAAGTTACTCTTTCAAAGCATGATCGTAATTATAGGTAATAACTAATTCAAATCACCAAAATATAGCCTTTTACACTTGTTTATGATGTGAACAAAACTCTGAAATGTAGACACTTATTCACGGGTTGCAAATAGTTTTTACAAAGTTTAAAAAAGTTGGATTTAACTTTCTTACTGCAGCTTTTTCAATAATTTGAAGCACAGTATGTGGTAAAGGCTTTGGATGACGACCAGCATCTTCTGCTGACATCGTGATATTTACGTAGTCATGCAATTTCTCGTTGGATAAAAAAGTATCACACGCTTTGCGACTGTCCAAACTATTTATAGCTACTAGCAAACCGATTTCTCGGAGTTTATTAACCGTTTCTATCGTATCGGATATTGTGATGCCTGGTATAGAACTTGGACAAATCCATACCTAGAGATATGTATTAAGTGATAAAATGAAAATGAACAGCATGTACGAAAGACGAGTTAACGAAAATGTAATAAGCAAATTTTGGGCTTCATAAATAGTTGCATTTTTCACTAACATTATTCTGAACTAATGGAGGGATGAATTAAAATATGATACATCGAAATACAAGGAAGTTTTGACAGTTAGTAAACTGATACCTATTCCTCCAGAAAACACAAGAGATGTTTTAAATGTTTAATAATTATAACTTCAAAAAATTTGAGAAAAGGTAAGTTTAAATACTGGCTTATCATCCTAATAGATTTCAAGGTTTCTATATAGAGTTCTATGTCAATGAGATGTTGGGTTTTTCCACTTTTAAAGCCCTAGTTCCTCTAAAGCAATCGAAAGAATGGGTCATTCTGTTCAGTCGAAGAATAGTCATTACTCTTGAATTAAGACAGTACCTTCTGGAAGCATTTTTATTTCACCTTTTAGTGTTCAATTAGGTACTCTGAGTGATTACTCTTACTGGATTACATTGTGAAGTTTCTCGCGGTCAACAAGTCCTAAATATAGTTTGACCAGACACAAGTTCAGTTAGAATGATACGCATTAACGCGATGTTGGAAATGTGGGTGAAATGAAAAATATGTAAAATAATCATAATAATCAAAGTATTAAAGTAAACAGAACATTTTATAACAACTAAAAATTCTTATTTATGTCAAAAGATACTTTTTAGCTACACCTAGATCAAACGTTTTCGTAAATTTAAAGAATATTATACTACTATTTATTTAAAAATATCTATCTAAGTGTCAACCAGCTGACTATTTAGAAGCAATGAAGAACCTGATAAAAATGTGAAGCTTTCAACACTTTTATCAGTTTTATAAAGGGTAATCAAACCGAAACCATCTAAAATGAAAATGGTATTCGTGACAACAAAAGCTGATTCGAAGAATACACCTTCACCAGGACTGATGAAATCTAAAAAGGGAAGTACAAAAACATTTTAAAACAATGAAACTTACCTAAATGTGAAGAATTATTACACCTAAGCTCTTGCTAACAATTGTGACAAATTGTATTCCGGGGCGTCGGGCGTTTAATATATCTCTTCTGAAGATCCTAACTAGCTGGCTTCATTTTTCTGATAAAGCTCAATATTATAGTCACCGACTTTATGGGCTGATGCTATATTTCTGTTTCGATTCTATTAGTCTTCTTCTACCCTAAGCCATCATAGTTTTCTGTGACATTTGATCACTAGGCATAAGAATATAAGTCCAAATCAACTCAGCCAACTAAATACCATAGCTTTATCAACAAATCTGATACCTTTATTTGGAACCGAGAGCTTAGCATTATTTACCTGAGTGCTGCAACATATAAGAACAAATCACTAACTTGCCGTGCTAAATAACCACTCCTTTTGATAAATAAACAAATGTCTCATCTGCGTTGTAAGTGATATATTTTGATAGGACGCAAACTAGCGTTTTGTGAGGATTTATATCACAATGAAACATAATTTTATAATATTTTGTTCGGATTTACGATACAAATTTGGAACCTATCCACGTTAGTTAGTTTGTTATAATCTTTCATGTCACATCATATTAAATGTATTTAGCGACCACGATTTACCCGATTTACAATTAGATCAGATTCCTTCACTCCATATCCTTTCAGTATGAGTAAGTTCCTTAGGTACTCTTTAATGAACACCATTGATCCTTCAGCTAAAATACCACTAGATATTTTACGTGTCTCGGAAGCATAACCAAGTATATCCAAGAATGTACTTGCTAGATCCGGAGACGCCTTGTTCGCCAATCTATAAGATATTTAGAGAATAATGTTCTCAAGTAATCAACATTCAGAAAAAAACTATCGACATGGACAGTGAAAACGACTATTTGGTGAAGTTTGTCAAGATTACAGTTTTCACGGAATTCAATATTAACTTGAGTCAATTAAAAATGTCTTCCATCACAGAAAAAACGAAGGAAGTTAAGAAAGATGAGCACATATACGACATGATGGGTTTTAATTTGGTAGGAACCGACTCATTAACAAGATTAGAAGGAAACGAACTGTAGTTTAAATTTAATGTAGATCGTTCTCGGGAAATAATCGCTACGACTGAACATTTCAAGCCATCACGTTTAAACAAATCCCTAAAGTCACATAAGGAAGTTACAAGTTAAGGAGCACTATATTTCAAATTTAGATTTGGAAGCTTTGGATTGTGACCGATTTGGTCTCGTGTGATGTTACGGGTATGAGGGCAGATGTCACTTTCCCGTTGCCCATATCGTAGAAGAGTGTTTTCTGAGGAACCTGAAAAGGAAGATAGATTAGCGCTAGTCTTAGAAACCTGGCAGCGTGACTGCACACCCCAAGGGACAACTGCTTCAGGCTGGTCATGCACGACCGTTTTGTAGGGAGTTTGAAGTATTATCTCCGTTTTCGTTTAAAAGGCCTTACCGCCGGAGACATATACCCTTGAGGTAAGGTGACGTGTGACAATTTTATGGTCAACCTTTTCTAGCCCCTTCCTTCCTTCCAAGAAGGTAGCATTGCTGCAGATGCTGGTTGACCGAGGGAAATACCTTACTGCTGTCACAGCCCTCTACAGTCAACAGTACGACTTCGCTCTCAGACCTTGAGTATCTGTTTTTAGTCGTTCTCCAACCGACCTGCCTGGAACAGGAGAATCTAGAGGAATATACGTTCTAGCCAATATAGCTCGATTGGGTCATCACGATAGGCACTCACGACCAGCACGTCAAGGTAGCAGCCACGGTCGGGTCAAAGTATGATTTGTAATCATAACACGACGTCGCTCTAAAATTCTGGCAGAGACAAACCACTAACTCTTTAGAGGAGAGAGTTACAGAGAGTAAATTTCATTTAGGTAGTATGCTCTGCCTAAGAGTTTGATAGATTATAAAGAGCTTTCCGTTCAAAAACAGGAAATATGTTTAAATGTTCGGAACGTGGGTTGAAAAGACGATGAAGTCTGTTTTTATGGCATTCATTAACTAAAGGTCTTGTAAGATCATTAGTTCACCTTTTGAATATCCCATATATAACGGCAGTCCACATGCGATAGCTTAATATTTATGCCCCATATACGTTCATACAGACCGATTCTCTGCCTACGCCATTTACGTATAACAGGCAAGAGCAAAGAAGTCCACATTCACAAACTTCCTAAAATTCCCAATGACGTGAGTGTTCTTACATAATTTCTATATTTATTTATTCTTGCTCATTTCCACCATTACCAAATCTTAAGCCACGTAGTTTAATCATTACCATTAAAACTGAACCCCTTATCGAGCACTTTACTAGCCGTATTGTTCTAGCATTAGATGTACAACCACACATTCGACTATGTTTATCCTTTAGTTAGTACCTGTGAATAGATAAAACTTTATCCACCCTGTCTTCTCATTGTTTTGTTAAGCATCCACGTTTATCTTCATAAACAAATGAATTTGTACTCTTAACCAACATTTTACTACTTGGCTGGTATATTATATATATATGAGAAAAACTAATTTCAAAGAAATGCTTCACTTTTTAGCTAACTGTTTGGGTGAGTATCCTTGCTTTACTCATAAAACTAAAATCTTATTTCAACGGTACACACCATAAAAGCATGACAATATAAAAGAGTTACAAGAACTTATGATACTGAGCAGCCCTTATATGACGTTAAAATATTATATACAGTTAAGAACAAACCTTTAGGAACCAAGCAGGTGGAAAGTAATTAGCTTGCACTAGATTTAAGCTGTATCCAAATGTTATCCGGTGATTATTATGATGTTTATATTTTATGAATTCAAAATGATTTCAATATCACGCGCTTTAACTTATGTGATGACAGATTATTACTCTTTAACATAATCATGTGAAATCTGTATTTTATTCACTATTTTAAGTACAACCACTTTAACTAACGAGTATATGAAATTACAATAAATATTTGCGCTATTATATCATTTGTCTAACAGGAAGTATTTAACTTCGATAAGTAATCAATTGCTGGACATTAGATATTTGTATATTATAACCGATTTTGATTTATTACTTTGCTTAGCCTTAACTAAACTTAACTGCCTCAGTAATGTCTAATTTCGGAACAACTAAAAGGTTCAAAATCATGAGAAGGAACACGGATTACACAAACACCTAAACAATAGCATTTAAATGAGATCAAAAGTTTAGTTTTTCAAAAAAACGGTATCTAACACACAACATTTACATGCATATGGTACCCTCACTCTACAAACATTGCAACCAGTTAATGGTAGTTTTTAGGCAGTATTTGTCACAGATAGGCTTAGATACAGCATCCACTTGAAGAAAAAGAGCATGAGATAGCCATTTCATCCCATTAGGAAACTTCACACCAATTAGCACAATATGATACAGTTTGGATGCGCCTCTATTATCAACAGAAAAGACGACCGTTTGTCTGTTTACTAAATTGCACATTCGTTTTGAGATATATGTTCTTCTTTCATGTACAATATCTACCTAAGGTTTGCCTAAATCTTGAATATTCTGCCCGCCATTTCTCAGCATCTTTTAGCCAAATTTTTAATTTAGGACTATTTGATATTTATTCTGTCATAATATAACAAAAATATTGTTTTCATTTACTAAAAACCAAAGGTTCATAATGATGATCGTTTAACCGTCTAAAAAAGAGGGTGTTTTACCCTTGATTCTAAGAAAACAAACGTTCGGATAAATAGTTTTACAGTAACGTGAATTTACTTCAAACTATGAATTGCCTATTTATGATTTTCTTTACACTTTGCTTTTTGCTTAGAGTTCTATAGGTTTTAAGCTTCAAAGTTTAAAAAATTTTCGGCAACACCGATGAGGACTCAGTAAATGATTTTGTGGGGTTATGTTACCTGGGAAAATAGAAAGTCGTCTATTGTTTTATTCTAACATTTCCACCTTGTCACCAAACTTTGAGAACGTACTAAAATCTGAAGATGCCTAAGTTTGAATCACATTTTAGAAATGCATACAAAACTCTTAAGACAGTCGGTTTGAAAACTGTTTAGTGAATACACCTGATAATTTAGAGTCAGGCAGTCTGCAAGCTGATAACAGATTAGCTTATTCGACGAATAAATCCTGTAAAACAAAAGCAAAGCACGCGTTTAGTATTCTGTCAAATTTGTGTTCATACAGCTAACGATTTAGATAAAATAATGTTGTTCTGATAGCACAAAAAGATAAAAACACTCCATCTTTCAGGAGTTACGTCAAAGCTTATAGAGCAAATAGCTGAAATTGCCTTACCTCATGTAAATATTTTCACACCATTCAGCCCAGCGAGGATGTACATCAATAAAGCTTCCGTCTTTGTCAATAATAACCAATTTGAACTTTCGACTCGACAACTTTTGATATAATATATTGTTACCCAGTAAAACCCGTCTGACCGGTAGATCAGTTAGTACGAGTGGCAGTATATGACCAACAGATGGTACGATACGTAACTGAGATCTCAGGTGATAGGATTTAGCCTCGTTAACATTGATTTTCCCCTCAGTACCGGAATGTTTAAGCCAAGTTGCTTCCAAATCACTTTGTTGACCAACCCCACTTAAAACGCCAATACACAACCCTAGATTAGCATTCTTTAAATAGAAAATTTAAAACAGGCCATCATATCTGAAATATGTTAATAATTTCATAAGACGTATGCACAGAACTGTAAAAGATACGAGAGTCATATTGAAAAGTGCAGCAAAATCTGATATCTTTCCGAACACTTTATACAAATGTTGTTTTCAGACTTACTTTTACAAGTTTAATCCACGGTTATTAATGTGAAATCCCTCATCGTTCTAGGTAGCTAACCGCCAGAGTTAAGACGAGTTCACAAAGGTATTTCTTACTACTAATTGTGTAAAGATCAAATCTAAATAATTGAAATCGGAACATCTACAAATATGTCAGATTTGTACTGTTAAAGAACTAGGGACGTCGTAAAAATCAATTAGTTGATAAGAAAGTAATTCCAATATGGATCTGCGCATATTTGTTGAATTAAAACCGTTTTAGTCTAAAATTATTCAGACAGAGGAAGGTTGACTAAATAAGCTTTTACTTTATTTAGTTAAGTCATAATATCTCTGAGCATTGTAAAAAGCATACACTTTTGCACCAAGACTTACTTTTGCAAAAGAAATGTCCGTTGAAGTGTCTCCTACCATAACAGTTTCTTCAGGTAACACACGTAGTTTCTTACATATAAATTCAGCATGATCTGGATATGGTTTGGGAGGTCTACCAATGTCATCACCACAAACAACAACATCCATTAGATGTAAAATATCTAACGCCGCCAAAGTTTTTACTGTTCCTATAATTTTTTAAAAGAAAACCATGTTCATTTCTCACAATTTAGACTATAAATGTATTTTAACCAACAACTTATAAAAACCTCCCTTAATCTTACGCTTGAGAACAAAGAATTATCTAACTTGATATTTCTTTTTGAGTACAGCTGAATATTGATAAACAAAAGTGTTATTCAGTTGGTTTTCAGATTTCATTTTACCGTTAATATTCATGTAGGTGATTTATATTTCTTCCCACCTAGGTTGCTAAAAATATTTGAAGTTTAAGATACTGAAATACGATCTAATCACAATTCCTATATCGCAAGTTGAATTCCGGTTAACTGCTGTCCTCAGTAAATACAGTTTAGACCTAGTTTGAAAAAAAATTGGCAATAGCTATTGCAGTCATTTAGAAGTAAATAATCCTCACGCAACTATCATTTCCTCGAATTTTCAGATTGATTTTATCAATAAATTTTATTTCCGCTGCTCTGTTATTTTCTTTCTTTATGAAAAAGCTGAGAGGTGAGGTTGAAATAGGAAGGCTAACTGTTACAAGATTGTTTCACTTGTTTAGAAATCTTATAATCTCTGTAACCAATTACATTATTGTGTTTGTATTTATTTCTTCAGTAATACAGTTATTTACTAATCATTAAGACGAAAAATAGATATTCCGACAAAATTAACTTACGCTTGCGACTGTCAGATGTGCAGATAGCAGTTTTGATCGAGTGCTGTCTCAGAGTAGTTAGGATACTTTTTAAATCAGCTAACTGGACAATATGCTCGGGTGAGAGCGATAACGCTTTTACATGTTTAGCCACGGTAAATTGAGCCGTGCTTTTAGGAATACCATGAGAAGCTAACAAATCTGTTAGAGCAGTTGTTATTTGTTCTTCAGTACCTTCAGCCAACAAACCTTCAAAAACGATAGAATTAATAAGAAAAACATTAAACCTGGATTTATCATATGAGTTTTCGTGCAGCATCCAAGAGTAGTCAGTATCTCGAGCGTCATGTCCTGCGAAATGTCACGTGAAATACTTCAGCGTTAAGGTAAACGAATAAATATCTGTGCAATAATCATACTTCTTAGCAATATTCCTTGCCCAAGGCATCCACATTGAGTTAAAGCAAACAATGGTCCCATCTTTATCGAAAATAACCGCTTTATACACAGGATTTTTGGTTGAAAATAGGTACTTTGACGGATCTAAAGATTTATCAGGCTTGAAGGAATACTGCATGATGTCGACTGGTGTTTTGAATACAGACAAATTAGTTTTACTGATGATGAAAAGTCCAGTGCGCGAATATTGTTTGTACGTATTCAGTATTACATTCATAGTTGTCTTAAAAGATATGAGACTTGTAAGAGCAATGTTTATAATCAAACTATTCTCAGCGTATTAAGTAAGATGGTAAATTCATAGAAATATCGTATTGAATATACAAAGATATTTGAACTGTACAGTCGCAACTAGATAGATTTTGATATACTATCCCACCATTAGTATTAATGATCGTAACCATTGCGTTTTCCTCATTTTAAAAAACGAAGCTTGTCCGAATGATTAGCGACGATATGTTAATTTCATAAGCGCAAACCCCGACCTCTTTTTATATATTCAACGCAACTGAAGGTCGAGGACAATATCCAATAAATCCAATTTCTTTTTCACGAGCTAGTATAAACCAACTGATTTTTTTGCTTTCGATTCTCGATCTTTCTGCACTGTTCCAGGTGTTTGTTACTATCCAATGGATGGAGTTCTAGCTGCTTGATTGTCTAATTCCGGTCAGTTGACAGTTGTTTGTGAGTTTGTATGTCCCGTGATTTAAATAATTACGTTTGTTTCAGGGCAGTAGGGTTTCTGAATACTAGCAGCTATTACATTACCAGGCCGGAGATCAGTTATTTGCAAAGCGGAGAATAATAAGGAGAAAATTCTAATACTAATCAGGAGGATTTCAGAACTGAGTAAATAAACAGATAATTTAGTTTATTAATTGATAGTGAAGATTGTGGGAGAGGATCGAAGTGTAAGCAAGGGAGAGGGAACAGAGATAATAAGCGAAATCGATTAAGTTAGTGATTTTAGGAGATGGTAATAATAACAACTAGTAATTCTCAAGACATGCATCAGGGACAGCTGGTCCAGGGTACTGATAATCCGTGTGTGAGTACGTGTCTATCGTGTCTTTTCTCAAAGCAGACCACTGAGGGGCTGTTGTCACCTCCGATGCATCGGTAAGGTGTTCATGTTAGGATGGTTTGGCTTGCCTAATATGTTGTACACCATGAACAGATCACCTCTGATTCCCCTGTAACTCAAGAAGAATAATCTCAATTGTTGATGTCTATCTTCGTAAGTTTCATTTTCCCACCCTATTACCCATTTCGTGGCTCGTCTGTGCACACGATCCAAAAAATTAAAGTCTCTTTTAAGGAGAAGGGGTGCGACGAAATTGTGAACGTCAAGTTGCATACGTCTTGACCAGAGTTAAGAATAGTTATAGAGTTATAGCAACAAGTTTTCTTCGCAAAAAGGGAAGAGTTCCACTTGTTTTGACTGCGTCCCCTATACAGTTGAGGCTTTCAGTGGCTATTAAAGCGCGACCGTGCTCTAAGCAGACATTAGGGAGCAAACTCCCAGTGAAGGTGTGAATCGCTTGCATCATGTGGGGCAGAACTTACATGACCTGACATTTCAGGTGGTTTAGTTTTAAACAGTTTTTCACTGCCAATTCCTCGAAAGATGTAAGATCCTTTTGAAGCTCAGCCGAATCCTCTCCGCTTCTAATCGACCTCCAGATTTTTGCACCGTTTACGTAGATCAGTGCCGCCGAGCTAAATGTGTCTAACAGGTCGTTAATGAACATCAGTAAGAGAAGCAGACCTATGATGGTCCCCTGTGAAACTCCCTATGCTGATGCCCGCTAACTCACGTGCACTCTCTTTGCCTTGGTACGAGACTTCATATTCTCAAGATAGTTTCTGAGTCAAGAGAGAAGTGGGTCGGTGAAGCCCATTTCCACAACCTTAGCAGTTAGGCGTGCGTGGGATACTGTATCAGAGGCTGTCGTGATATCAAGATATAATACGTGAACCGGTGTTTTTCGGTCCTCGTAGGATGTTGAACTGTCCCACGCTATGAGAAGACAGGATGTGCAGGACCTGCCTTTCTGAAACCCTTGTTGAGCTTCCTGGAGCATTTTCTTCTTATCCATGTACTACCTAATCGGTTCGCTCAACAGCCCTTCGATTACCTTCGATAGTATTGGTAGTAATGCGACCGCTCTGTAACAGGCTTTGTCCGTGTCGCCATGTTTGAAGAATGGAGAGAGTAACTTGTTTCCATTCGGCTGGGAGTTATCTTAACTCCAGTAAATACCTGAATAGGTCACATATCGGTGAACTGAGGGCTTCTTCACACCGATTTAAGGATATGTGGAGAATATTGTGACAACCCGGAGTCCTTCATGGGCTTGAGGATTTTAGTCAGGATTAAGCTGGATATTCTCTAAGACGTTAGCTGGCACTGAGACTGAGTAGTAATGTGAACATGTGATACCTGATTTTACTGACCAGTGAAGTTGGTGTTGAAGATCCCGGTCATTTCTAAGTTTTTCAGGCCTTTGGAATTTGGACCTGATTCATAGGTTTTCTTTTTGTCATGAACCTAAACAGATGCTTAGGGCTTGCCTGTAATTGGACAGCTGGTTTCCTCTGAAAACATATCCTATCACTTCAAACTTTGGTATTTCATCTGTTTCTCAACGCCAAGTAAGAACTACTGTCAGAATCCTTGAAAGAGATTGTAGAATCCTTTTTGAATGTTTTGTTTTTTGGAAAATCCCTCCATGTTTATATATTGTTGTTATGATATGACTGACTCTTTCTGTTGACATTTTGGTGTTTTATTTGATTCCATTTTGAGATTTTATCATTGTATATTGTTATTATTTTTATATTTTGTACTTATATTGAACTTTTTATGTTTGCTTCTGAACTGTACACATGTTGTTTAAACTTGATATATAACATGGCTACAGCCACATTTTTGGATTTGATATCGTCGAAGTATACTAGCTTCACCTAGTCCTTGGAACTCGGATACTCATCAGAGTAATTTCGACTTGGAAGACGTAACAATTGTCAGGTGAACGTTTGTATTTCTATTTCCTTTATATAAATAGACCAATTTCTCCTAGAATTATTGTGTTTTGATATTCGACTAAGGGAAGGTGCGTCCAACATACGTCTATTGGAATCGAATTGAACTACTACGGTAGAAAATCCAACTACAGAGATCTCTCACTAGTACCAGTCTCTCATTTTCGCGTGCGTTTAGTATCGTGCTTAACCCATGTTCTTCTGTTTCCAGATGTTTTGTGCCCGGTGTAGACTGTTTAAGATAGCATTCTGGATTATGTCTCTCATTGTTTGCCACTGATCATCAACTGTCAGTATCCGCCATTCTCGTGACCGTGATGCGTGTAAAAGATTCTCTCTCATGTGCATGTAAGTCGTCCTAGTGTAGGAAAGATAAGGCTCCTTTTCGTCCTGTCTGAGTGTTTCGTTTATGACCATGGTGAACAAGGCTGTGCCATGATCATTACTTCCTATCAGTGTATGGAAGTGCATGTAATTGAATTTCTACAGTGGCCGTTCCAATGGGTTCCAATAGAGGCACTCCTGTACGATTTTCCCAGTTCCGGGTCCCAACCAATTCAAAAAGGACAAAAATTCTAGGAGAAAGCGTCTTTATTAATTAAAAAATGGAAATACAAAGCATTACCTGGAAATAATGCTTCTTCCAGGGTACAGTTACTCCGCAGAGTATCAGACACAGTGACAGATAAGTGACGCTAAGTCCAGCGGCCACTGCATCAATCCAAAAATGTGGCTGTAGCCATATTATATATCAAATTTAAACAACATATGTACAGTTCAGAAGCAAACACAAAAACTTCCATATAAGTACAAAATATAGAAATAATAACAATATACAATGATAAAATCTCAAATTGGAATCAAATAAAATACCAAAAATGTCAACAGAAAAAGTCCGTCATGTCATAGCAAAATTATGTAAACATGGAGGGATTTTCCAAAACACAAAACATTCAAAAAGGATTCTACAGTTCAGGCGTTTAGTTTTTGTTAAAAAAGTCTGAGTAAACATACCTTTGTTTTATCCATAAACGTATGTGCAAAGCCGTTGTTCGACTTTAAACACGAACATTTCCTGTTCCGCTCCTCGTCCCGTTTTCTTTATTCCTCTTTTTTCAGAACCTTATTCCAATCCACATATATTAGTCTGGATATTTGCAGTAGACTTGGTTACCCTACCCAAGAACATGTGAAATCATTAGCTGATGAATATCAACCAGACATTTGTACATTTACCGCATCAATTCTTTTTATATGAAAACCTATCTCTACCATGAATCGTTTCTCAGTCCATAAGATGATTGTCGTGACGCAACCTTCGTAACTTGCGCCAATTGTTCGCATTGTACATTCCATCTTTAAGGAAACAATGAATCTTGTGAAATGTTTCAGTAACTTTATACCGTTTTAAAAGAAATATGTTGCTAATCTTAACATTTTGATCTTGCCTGTAAATTGGCATGTCTCTTGTAACATGTTTGTTATTTGAGAATTAATTATTATTATTAATTATCCTCGACCCAGAGCTGATGATTTGTTAACAAACGATCCAGGTTTGAGGACTTTCACTTCCTTAATCCATCTAGTGACACTGCATACGCGCTCAGTAAGCCCAGAGCTACTTATGTCTGTGCCAAGTAGTCTTTGGTGCCAACCTGCGGGAGTTGTACCCTTTTTTGCTGAGATTTAGAGATGGGATGTTGAAATCTCCAGCTAAGAGTATTTGATGGAACCCAAGGAGCAGGAGTTGCAGTATTTCCCTAGTCAGCTTACCTTTCTAGGCCTTCGTACATGAGGGAGGCTGGTTAATCCCTCCAATCAAGTACTTGGTGCCATTTGTGTGGAAACAACACTAACATTATCCTATTACCTCGATTAGTTGAGCGTCGTGTAGTCTTTCAGCTCGTAATTCGCTGTTAATGTATGCAGCTACTCATCGTCCTGTCTGGCCTACCCTATCGCTTCAGAAAAGTGTTATGCCTAGAAAGCTCACTTCGTCGCCAGTAGATAGCCATATGTCACTTATGATAACCATCTTCATATCCATCCGAGAGCAAATATTCCTGTTTTCTAAAAGCTTGCCACTTAATCCTATCAAGTTACTATATAGGCAATGTGTGGTTTGTTTCATCACCTGGTAAACGTCTTCGGCAATAGCAATTGTCTGATTTTCAAACGAGTTGTTCAAACCGCGTTGGCAACTTCCGTGGGGCCTGGCCTCTGCAGGCATTTTGCCTATACAGTCCATTCAATAGGTGAGACCATTACCTTCGTGTCTTGTGCTGGAGGTTGTTGATCGAGATTATCCACTGTTTGTGTATGCTTTTTTGCCTTCCTGTTGTTGTCTCACAGCCATAGGTCGGCTTTCACAGCACTTTATTTGGCCAGCGAGATCATTCTCTGAGCTGTGCCAAGCTTGAAGTGCCTCAAATAGGACTTTGAGATTTCTGAATTCCACAGATATCAGACGCAGTCCCTAAATGAACAATGAGCATCTTGCAAATCATCAACCAGTAAGCTTAGTTCATTTACCCCGCGACATCCCAACTTCGCATCCATTTATAACTTCAATTCTCGTCATTAGTGAACTCTTGTTGTACGTGGCTTTGGATATCCTCGATGTGAAAAAAATCCTCTGTTCAACTCTGAACATCCATCACAAGCTTACACTCGTCGTCTCTAAAATAAAACGTCTCAGCTAAGTTTGATAATGTATTAATTAAGTCCATATATAATCCTTGCTACAGAAACGTGGCTCGTCCCAGGAGTAGACTGCTCCGCTAATGTTGAACGATAAATAATCTTTCATGTGAGAGATCCCATAAAATGATTTATTATTGGAATTCCGTATCCTGAGTAACGAGTTTCCAAACTGGTTGATTAAGCGAGAAGGTAACAAGCAAAAGGAAATACGTGTGTGTACATGTATTCATTACCATTGAAAAGAAAACCGTCTCTTTAAAAATGATACGCTTCGTCCCTCACGACATTATCTGATGGCCGCTAAATAGCAATCCCATTAGGTCACTTCTTAATGGCTCACTATATCACCGTTCCCTCCTGAAAAACAAATGCCAATTCTAGGGTTTGCTTGAAGGTGCTGAAGTAATTCACCTTATCCCGGTGATCTCGATAACTCGCTATTAATTCTTCTACACTAACCTCTATCTTGGCTTCTGGAACATCAGCCATACTCTTGACGTAGCACTTTCGATTGCAAGATCCCTCAGCCAAGAGAAGTCACAAGGATATGATAATATTTGCCCGCTACTCATCAAACAGTGTGCGGAGGCCTACGGTTCACAGACTCGTAATCTGTTTACCCTTTCTCTAGAGATGCAGAAACTTCAACCTGATTGAAATCGTGCGGTCCTCTCTCCAATTTTGAAAGGAGCAGTTAGGGTTCAGTCTCCTACAGAAAATTTTCATTACTGCCGGTCCCATCGAAGGTAATGTAATGAGTTCAGTGATAAGATTAACAAACTCCATGACGTCGAACGCGCGTACAGGAAATGCATGTCCTGTGCACTTAATGTTCTCATTACACTGTAAGGCTGCACAGCCATGTTCGTATAATATTCTCTGTCTACGCAAAATATTAGGCGCAATTGCTCATGCACTGCTAACAGAGAAGATTATGAAGATAAGCATTGGTTATCTAATTCTATCTTGACTCAGAAACTACCTCGAAAGTTTCTCACCAACCTAAATGGAGTGCATGATAGCTGCTGAGTCTCAACATCAAGATTTCCACAGGCCACCATCGTAGGTCCACTCCTTTTCCCGATATTTAGCAATGAGTTGTTATTTATAATTAACTCAGAGGCACCAATCCGTGCGGACGACATAAAAACTTGAAGGTCCGTGAGAAGCGAAGAGGATTCAACTGAGATTAAAAAGGACCCTAATGAGATTGGAGGAGGAGCATTACAAAAGTTAAAGTCCAGTAAGTTGAAATGTCACCTTACGAACATTCTGCGGGCAAGACACAAACAACTTGTGTCCTCGATGGTAGTTCGCTCCGCAGTGTCTCCTTCGAGAGCGATCCCGATCAAATAACGACAGAAAGCCTTAAAACCCATTGAAACTGCTTTGTAGGTATCGCCAGCTCTTCATTTTATGCGGAGAGATCTTTGTGCAACCACCCGACAAGTATTTGTAATTCTCTTTAAAACATACACACGGCTGCACTTACAAGTTGACAATGTCATCTGAGTCCGTCTCCTCAAAAGAAACGAAGATCTCCTGGATAGAGAACAGAGAAGAGCTACTAAGTGGGTGTTAACGTCGAAGAATAAACATATCGAAGACATACTCCAACACTCGATGTCATCCCATCTGAGTTATATGAGAATCAGAACCAATCTTTTAATGGCATACAACATATTAAGTACGTCGAATCATCCCAACATGAGTATCTTGTCGAAACGTTACCACCCCGCCTCTCGAGATAACACTCGAAAATCTGCACATCACAGAGTGAACACCCAAGTTAATGCATATTTTATATTTGGGAATTGTCACAAATTGGAGCACTCTCTCAACCGAAGTGAACAAGCCGCTTCAATGCACAGCCTCAAGAAGAGACCTAGTAAACATGTACTCATCATTATGTGCATCTTGGATAGCTGTGCCTGATGCATGTCTTGAAACTTGCTAGTTGCTATTATAGTCATTCCTCAGATCACTAGCTTAGTTCTCCTCATCTATCACCTCTGTTCCTTCCTCCTCGCTTACATTTCTGTCCTCCCATACAATCCTCATTTACAATTTATTTAGTTAGTAACGTAGTTATAGAATCTTCCTCATCTTATCGGCATTACAGTCTTCTTGCTACTGTTATCCATATTTCAACTACCTGCTCTCCTATCTAGATGTATGATAGCTGCTGGTATCCAGAAACCTTACAGACCTGAGACTAACGCACTCACTCAAATCACGGCACATACAAATTCATAAAGAACTGACAACCAACTAGAATTAGTGGACTCAAATGGTTAGACTACCATCCACTGGACATTACCAACTACGCAGAGCAGTACCGAAAGAACAAGAATCGAGAGCAAGGGAATCACTTGGTTAATACGAACTCGCGAAAAAGTAATTGGACATACTGAATATTGGAACGCAGTCGATGGCTTACGCTACCAGCTTCAAGTTTTGATTATCAGTTTGTCTTAACCCCATTCGTTTATTATTTCTAATAGTTGTCGATTGATTCCCATATGTGTCGACTCACTATTTCTATTGCTCTTGCTTGTTCCAGATAATCACTCACATTGCTGCACAAATCATACAAGCACAAGGTGCCTTCTGGATAAACGCAGATTTAGCAAAGGCTAAAGTTAAATGTTTTTAATACTTTAAAAACTCAGTATCGTCTTTCAGTTCCGCTTTCCTGAATCGGAAGCCTGCATGACTACTGATTTTTTACATTACTATACTTACTAAAAGTAAGTGGATTTGTGCGCTTTCTGGGTCATTAGCTTGCCTCTTCCTTTATTCCTCTTTTTGTTAGTTCTCTATTAAATGATTCTCAATATGCTACTCTCTTACACAAAGTACCTCCTAGTCGGTTGCGAACTCCCTTATGTTTTCCAGGTCTACTATCTGAATCTGATTTCGAGTTTCTTGCTCTTGGAAGTCAGAAGTATAAATACATATGATGTCTAACTAAGCCAATATTAATTCCTTCATTTTATTGATTTGAATGGATTCAAGTGTTGATGTATTTCAGTATAATGAATCTAATTCCCTGTATACGTACGAGGTCCTACGTTGTAGCTGTCGTCACTATGGCTTGACGTGTTTTTACTTTATTTCTTTTGGAAATTTTCTCGTTATCCTGTTGCTGGAAACACCACTAATCAAAGAGTTGTGATTGTGTAGCGTATTCTCTCTAGAAATAAAATTTACATACCTGAGGACAAACAAAATGTGGTGCAAGTCATTAAAGATTGAGTATCACTGTTGGCTATTTTGTGGCTACTTCATGATGATATAAATCTGTTGAATTCTAGATTATAAGACCCTTATTTTCCTTAAGATTTTTAACATGCCCTAAATTCCTTATTTAATCTTGTGTACCGGTCGTCTTTTTTCACTCTTTCCATTCTTTTGATTTTTCTGTACTTTTATGTTAAATTATCGTGTGCCTGCTGATTGTCTGTTTGCTGCTTATGATTACGTAACTGCTTTTACTAAACAAAGTCAGAAGTCCGTACATTTACTTTTGGTTTATCTTTTTACTTGTGTTGTCTGTAGTTTTATCTTCTGCTTGGTCGTTATGTCCTCTAGAATATTACGTAAATTAAAGAAGGATTCCAATAATTTGGTTGATGACAATGATGACTGTAGTTATGATGATGATCCAATTACCTCAGGTTCTATTTTCTCCGAAGTGAGCTTTGTGATTATATCAATTATCATTTTAATAGTTTACTAATTGTCTTTCCTCACAGTTGATAACTGTCCCTTCCTCTGATGACGACGTTCACGGTCAATCTGAAACTTCAAAGTCAAAAAAGCGGAAAAAGAAAAAAACCAAGAAACAGAAAGTAAGTTGCTTTTCATTTCATTCTGCATTTCCTGCAGAAGACTGAAACAATCGACCAAATGGATGATATTAACCTTTCAAATGACCCAGAAATTGCTGATCCAAATAAACAAGTGGTAGATTTGTTGAAAGTAAATATCAAGATGTTGGACCATGTTGGGGAACTTAGTCGTTTGTTTGGATCAGAAGTTATCGGTGGCTCTAAAACATCTTTACCAAGAAAACGAAGTCGCATCAAACATGGTATTCTTGTGTCGATTAAGTCCACTTGGCCACCTACCATTCGCATTGGTTTGAGTATGGAATCTCTAGGTTGTGGTTTGTATACTTTTGTACACAGTAAAGAGTATCAAAATATCCAGAAGTCATTTTATCATGCTTTAGAATCCATGAATCCAAATAATTTGAGTGTAAGAATGAGTTTTATCGATCAAGTTTTTCCATAGGCTATATTGTATGAAAATCCTTACCACATAGATTCTTTACTACAGTTGAGCCAAATAATGATGCACCAGGAAGATACGACTGTAGGTACAGATCTTTTGGGTAAGCAGAGTTAAATTAGTTGAATAATGTTATTTTTCAGAACGCGCACTTCATGCTTTCCAATCCGCTTTTCATCCTTCCTTTAATCCAGTCAATGGTTCCTGTCATTTAGACTTTAAGCGTCAAGTCAATCGGTAAGTTTTGCTTATGATTATTTTGTTCTTCACACTGAAGAGGTTTGTTTGTAGCACTTTTTCTCTATATCCTGACAATTGGTGAGCGTGGTTGTCATCGAAGTGCACTAGAATACTGCAAGTTGTTGTTAAGGTAAGTACTTCATAGCTTGCTAAGTGATTAACAGATTACCTTTTTGTAATATCAATTGATTAATTAATGAATATTGAAGCAGCCTTAATGTGCAGGGTAATTTAAGTCATATTTAACTGTGCACGAATATTTTTGCTACTTAAACAGATATATTGATAGAGTCTATCATTCCTCGATATACTAATCACCAGAACTAACGCAGGAAAACTCGAAACTCAAGTATTTCGGAAGCCAACCCACACAGACATAATTCTCAACTACGGTAGCAACAACCCAAGAACCCACAAAATCAACTGCATACAAACTTTGTTCAAGAGAGCGAAGACGCACTGCAGCACATAAGAAGCACTAAAAAACGAGGAAAAACACCTTGTGACTATCCTCCAAAAGAACGGCTTTCCACGCAACTTCACCAAAAAACATCGACCGAAGTCATCAACAGAAGTGAAATCAAGTACAGGAACCGATAAACGGATCATCCTACCATACATAGAAGACATATCGGAGTATAAAACACGATTACTGAAACAATTTGGAACAGGTGTGGCACACAAACCAGCTGAATCACTTCAATCAATCCTATGTAGACCAAAGGACAAAATGACAAAGGAAGAAAAACCAAATATCATCTACAAAATAAATTGCCCAGACTGTGAAAAACACTACATAGGACAAAGAGGACGGCCTCTTCAGCTTTGTTCACGTGAACACTACTTAGCAGTCAAACGCCACAATTCTTCGCTTATATTAATACACACCGACAATTATGGACACACATTCGATTGGAATAATGTGGAAATACTGGATAGGGGGAGGACAAACAACACTAGAGAATTTTTAGAATCTTGGCACTCAGGTCAATCAGCAATCAACAAGCACATCGACACTGACCCAACTTATCAACCAATCAGGAAAATCACAGGTGACATAGGATCAAAAAACAGATCAAAAGGGGGATACAATCAAAACAAAAGTGCAAACAACGACAAGTTTAAGGTCAACAGCAACCAATCAAGATCGAGGTTAGCTGAACAAACTACAGATCAAACGTGGAGAAATTCGAATGCTTCACTTTTATCTGAAGTTTGTGCTGATGATGTTGTTCAGAAGAACAATGAAAGCTCCACAACCAAAACATCCAGCTCAGAGATCGAAACACCACCACAATCATCCACCTGAGCTACAAATTTTCACAGTCATCTCAATCCCAAGTATTTCAGTGACTTATAAAATAGACATTTCATAGCTTGTCCAGAGGACATTGTTGGAGATTGATTGTGTTACTACTTTTACTTGACTGCGAAGGTCTTCTGATGATTTCGCAAACACCAGGACACCAAGCTACACAGAATGTCAGATAAGACAATGTCCATCAGCTTTTAAGAATATAGTGGCTGTGGTTATTACCCGGGTATCTTGGAACGTTTTAGTGTACCTTTTAAGTAAGCTATGATATAATAAGGAAAGAGAGTATAGTAATGTTTTTGAAACAAAATCATTACCACAGAACCAGTCTCTGAAATCTTACGTACACAGAAAAGCTTTCCGTGCTTGGACATGCTAATTAATTGATATAACTGTAAGTATTCTAAGTACCATAATAAGCATAAAGTAATTTTCCATGCGCTACTATGTACATAGTGGTTCCTTGCTTTTGTCTTTCTCTTAGTGAGCCTAAGTATCATTCCTTTCTAACATTTACGTCACTTGCTTCAATGATTGTTCGACTTAAATAATGTCTGAAAATTATAACATATTATAATATACTATAACATATTTGAATTCAAAACACATTTTGTTGTACTCCTCAATGATTGTGGTTCAGTTGCGCTTTCACGGAAGTCGGGAAGAAATCAATTCTAATATCTAAGAAAATGGTACAGTGATTTAGCTGCTTGTTGTAGTACTTAGTGAACAAGTAGCTTATTCATGTTGACTGTGAAATTGTTACTCTGAGCAACATTGCGTGCACTGTATATAGGTTGTGCCGTGGGGCAGTGTATTGGCAGTCAAATCATCCAGTTACAGGTCGGAACCCTGTTCTATCTACTTTGGTCTAGGCCTGACCGAAGCTGCTGCCTTGACATGGTGGTCGGGCTTGTCCATCACGACGACCCAACCGAGCTATATTGGCTGGAACATATGTTCCTGAAGGTTCTACCATGCCAGGCAGGTCGATTGGAGAACGATGAGACTAAAAGCAGCTGAGTGCAGAGGGGTGTGACAGCAGTCAGGTGTTTCGCTCACACAACCAGCATCTACAGCGATGCTTCCTTCTCAAAAGGAAGGAAGGGGCTAGAAATGGTCAACCCTAAAAATGTCACACCTCACTCTACCTCACGGATTGCCGTCTCCGGCGGTAAGGGTGCTCACTAAGGACTTTTGAGAGCGGAGTTAATACCCGGAAAACCCTTCATAAAACGGCCGTGCGTGGCCGGCCTCAAGCAGTTGTCTTTGGGCTCTGCGGTCACGCTCTCAGGCTCTAAGACCAACACTACCTTCTTTTTCAGGTCCCTCAAGCAATAACCTTCCACGGTGTGGGCAGCATGAAAGTGACATCCGCCCTCATACCCGTAACAACACACGAGACCAAATCGGTCACAATCAAATCCTTCCTATAACCTCTAATTCCTCTCTTATCTCCACGACTAACTCTTCTCACATTCCTTCATCTCACTGCACCACTAATGCAAACGAAGCGAGTTCACGAAAAGTTATTCCTGGTCTCCTGAAACCCCGCTCTAGACAACATGTTGGAGCTTTCGGACATTGTGTCAAAAAGGCAACAGGCTTCCTTAGCTAGGACATTAGAATCTCGCTCAATCGATGTATGCTGCATCTCGAAAACGCGCATGCAGGATCCTTGTAAAGTCATTAATTTGATCTCACCTTGTCAAAACAAAGAAGCAGCTCGATTTACTCTTCGTGTATCTGGAAGCCCTGATGCTGCTTCCCGGGGTCTCTCTGGTGTAGTTATAGCATTGAGTCGTAGGGCAGAACTAGCTCTCCTAGACTGAATCCCTGTAGATAGTCGATTGTGCTCTGTCTGACTGAACGGGACAGTAAGGATTCGGAAAGATAGGGACACCCGTCGTTGCCTCTTATCTCGTATCTGCCTATGCCCCCACTGACTGCAGTTCAGACGAGGTGAAAGATGAGTTCTACAGAAAGCTTTCGGACCTCCTCCAAAAAGTTAGGCACTCTGATGTAGTAATAATGGCTGGCGACTTTAATGCTCAAGTAGGTAGACTGAGTGAAAAGGAAAGACATCTAGGTGGATGTTATGGTGTAGCGACTGAGAGAACAGACAATGGCGACCGTCTGTTGCAACTATGCTCAGATAACCGCCTATTCTTAGCGAACACCAACTTTAGGCATAAGGAAAAGCATCTGTTGACCTGGCGACCCCCGAAGTCGTCTCAACGTTGGACTCAACTAGATCACATCGTCATCAGCCACCGATGGAGGGGTTCGATAGAAGACTGTCGTTCGTTCTGGGGCACATGTTTAGATTCAGATCATGCCCTAGTGCGAGCTCGTATTAGTTTGAGGCTTACTGGGCGTAGGAAAGACACCGTAAGGAAGCCTCTTAGGGTTTTACTTAATGATAATAAAGCTAAGAAAATATTTCAGGAACAACTAGAAACAGAGTTAAGCAACCATGTAGGCGATTCCAATCCGGAAGCAGGTTGGAATGATATCAAAAAGGCTGTGGAAACGGCAGTGTATCTTCTAGCAAGGTAAACCATAAGGCTAAGAAGAAGCCATGGATCTCAGTACCATCTACTGAACTACCCCACCTGGCTCTAAACATGATGAAGAGCGAAGTCAGTTTCAGCGCAGGCTGATGAAGAGCCTACGTAACGTCCGCGAACAGTGGTGGGTAGCAAAAACGAGAGAGATGGGAAAGGCAGCGGTGATAGGCAACAGTGGACAGTTGTTCCGCCTTATCAAGGAAACTGGTATTAGGAACCCGAATGTGAGTGAGACTATTTCGGAAAAGGATTGTCTTATTATCCATTGTGAATCCAGGAGACTGGACCGATGGGCAGAACACTTTAGGGATCAGTTCAACTGACCTCAAGCCACTCTTCCATTACGCACGATCTCCAGTCATTCTGAATGGCAAATCGACGTAAGTCCCCCGAGACTTGATGAAGTCTAGAGAGCGATAGGAAATCTGAATTAAGGGGGAGCAGGGGGTCCTGATAGATTGACCCCTGAGGATTTTAAGGATCTTTCATCTTTTCCGAGCTGCAGTCAGTGGTAGCGTTGGCAGAGACAACAAAGGGTCAACATGAGTTTACTAATCTTTACGAGTCCTTACTGTCACGTTCAGCAGGACAGCGCACAAGCGACTGTCTTCTGCGATCCAACCTAAGAGAATCAGTTCTACCCTAGAACTTGATACCTTATCTACATCAGCGAGGCCACGGGAAGCAAGATCAGGGCCTCTAGATACACGAAGCGTAAACCGAGTTGATTCTCTATCTGCAAATTTGAAAGCAAATTAATCACCGTACTCGGATCTTGTATGCGCGTTTCGGAGACGCAACACACTTGGGTGCGTAAGATTCAACGGCTGGCTCACCAATTTGTGGTGGCCAATTCCAATGTGTTCTTAAGCTTCGTAATTGGCTCGTCTAGGTAATCGTTACTAAATAGCGCCTGACGGTTATAAATCAGAAGGCATATACGAAGGGTTGAATTCGTTTATTTTTAGCGCACCGCGAAATGAAACAGCAGACCACAGACATGAAATTGATATTCGAGTGCCGGAAGGCAAGCAAGGAAGCGAATGAACGAATCTGCGAAGTGAAGTGGAGAAGGCTAGTGAGCCAACTCCAAGAGATAAAGCATGACTAAGAATTTATAGTCAGACAAAAACAAGACAGATATGTAACAATCGAGATAGGCATGCACACACATGAATGAAAGCGACGAATGATTGACAAGGTCAAAAGACAAGTGGGACAAGTCATGTGAGCTAGACATTGAATGACTCACTACAACACATCGATGGCTCGAGATTCTATAGTCCTAGCTAGGGGGGCTTGTTGTCCCATTTGACACAATGTCCGGTCATTGCATGCTCCAACATGTAATTTAGAGCGGGGTTTCAGGAGACCAGGAACAACGTTTCGTGAGTTCGTAACGTTTGCGTCGGAGTAACGGTGTGATAAGGAAACGAAAGAAGGATTGGTCGTGGGTATAAGAGAGTTATTAGTAAGTCTAGAAAGAACTGGATTATAACCCATTTAGTCTCGTGTGCTTTTACGAGTATGATGGCGGTTGTCATTTCCTAGCTGCCTACATCGTGGTAGAGTACTTCTTGAGGAACCTGAATAGGAAACCGGGTTGGCGTTGGTTTGAGCGACTCAGGAGTTTGATCGCAAAGTCCAAGGGATAACTGTTTGAGGCCGGTCACGCACGACCGTTTTATGAGTTTTTTAAGTGTTTAAAAGGCCTTACCGCCGGAGACGGAAACCCTTGAAGTAAGGTCACGTGTGACAGTTTTAGGGTTGACCTTTTCTAGCCCCTTCCTTTTGAGAAGGCAGCATCGCTGTAGATGCTGGTTGTGTGAGCGAAACACCTCACTGCTGTCACAGCCCTCTACAGTCAGCAGTACGACTTCACCCTCAGACCTTGAGTAGCTGCTTTTAGTCTCATCGTTCTCCAGTCGACCTGTCTGCGATGGTAGTACCTACATGAACATATGTTCCAGCCAATATAGCTCGGGTGAGTCGTCGTGATGGACAAGCCCGACCACGACGTCAATGTAGCAGCTATAGTTGGGAATATATCATTTGAACTTTCTTAAAGTTAGTAATATGGACTTGTATTTTAAGAACGTTATCGTATGATTATCAGTCGCAGTGACAAGAGTAATACCGGTCACTTTTTTAAAAATGGACAGAAACAACTTAACGTTTAGCAACGTGATATATTAATACATTCTAAATCAAAGCATTCTATAAGCTTTATTACAATAATTTAGTTTTTTACAGTTGTTTATAGGATTCTTTGTAAAATTTTGTTGCAGTTCTAACTCATGAAGTTACTGAATTTTATTACATCTAAGCCAATATATTTTGAAACTAACTTAAACTGATTCGTTTTGTATTGCAGCCTTGATTATGAAGATGACCCTTTGGCAGTTCTACTTATGATAGATCGTTATGCCATTTACTCCAGACAGTATTGTTTTCTAATTGATTTATATGATAGCCTAAATGTGAGTTCCAAAATGATAAGCTTCTTTTCTGAGAACATGTTTCACTTTCGATTGTTGTTATTAGTTTTGATTTGTTTTTATGCCTACTAATATTTAAAACCGAAAATGTATCGGGTAAACTCAGAAAAATACACTCAACATCAAGCATAGCTTTAAATATAGAAAGAAAGGAAAAATTATCAGTAGAAAATATCACTCTCATAAAGTATGTAGATAACCTTGATTGTTCCATGTAGCACTGCAAAATTCTGCAGCATGAATATTAGTAGCTCAACGTGTATGCAGTGTAGAGACTCAATGAATTTAAAACAAAATTACATGGCTCAAAAAAATTGTTGTACTTTCTGCTTTCTAAAACTAGATAATTACCTGTAATAGCGTCAGAAATGGAGCCGATTAACGTATGACATGTTTCTTTGCGTGCGGATAATGATACTATCACCATTAGTGACATCTGCTTAGAAAAATAAACGTTGCAATTATTTCTCACTCTTCATCATCAAGAGTGAGTTTTAGAAAAGGCTTTTGTAAATGTAAAAGTTCACTGCATTTCAATGATTCGTCGCAATTAATAAACTGATACTAATCCATCTTACTTTCTAATGCGTGATCGAATATAGCTTTATTGGATATCCTCAGTAGGTCGTGCAGGTCTACCCTATTGGTAGTTATCACGAAACGTTTGTTGTAAACTAACTTCTCTTTGCTCTGTGATGCCATATATTTAAAGGACTCCGAATAGCTTACCCCTGAGATTTTTAAGGATGGTGGTCCAGTTTTAGCAGCTAGGTTGACCGAGATCTTAGATAGAATCTGGGAACTGGAAGTAATCCCATCTGACTGACTGTTCTCAATCCTTGATTGTCCCAATTTATAAGAAAGGATAAAAGTCTTCTTGTGACAATCACAGGGAAATAAGTCTAACTAATATAGTTTCTAAATTGTTAGCCTCGATTATCCTCAGATGCTAACTAGAGCTCGTGAAGAGCAGACTAGAGAAAACCAGTCTGGTTTGCAACATGGACGTAGCTGTATAGACCACATATTCACACTGCGACAGATCCTGGAACACAGACACAGGCGTCCTACAATAGTTGTGTTCCTGGACCTTAAGGCGGCATTTGACTCAGTGGGTCGTGAGGTTCTGTGGCAGTGTCTGTCATTAAAAGGTGTACCGGGGAAGTACATCAACCTTATACAAGCTCTCTACTCGAACACTACTGGTCGAGAGAGAGAGCCTATGGCGAACTGTCTTCGGAATTCTTTACTTCAATTGGTGTCCGTCAGGGATGTCCACTTTCTCCATTTTTGTTTAATTTTATCAGAGACATGCTCCTAGACATAACCTTATCCTCGTCTGAATTTTCAGTAGTGAACTTTCTACCAGGAAAATCGCTTGCTAACTTAGAATATGCCGATGAAATAGTTCTATTCGGTGAAGACGCTGACAAAATGCAGAGTCTTCTGACCACCCTAAGCAACAATGCAAGCATGTTTGGCATGCGGTATTCCCCCTCGGAATGCAAAATGTTGCTTCAAGATTGGGTTGCATCGGCACCTGAACTAGTGATAGGGAGTGAAGTAGTCGATCGTGTTGATCGCTTCACTTATCTCGTAAGTCTCATCAGTGCTGATGGCTTGGTGACTGACGAAATCTTAGCACGGATACAGAAGGCTCGATTGGCTTTTGCCAACCTGCGTCACCTATGTCGTAGGTGAGATATCTGTTTGCTAACTAAAGGACGAGAGTACTGTGCAGTAGTTCACTCCTTCCTACTTTATGGCTGTGAAACATGGCCAGTGAGAGTAGAAGATATTCGTAGGTTACTGGTTTTCGATCATTGCTCGTGTATCCTGGGACAACCGAGTGAGCAACGCTGTTATTAGGAAACGGGTGCTAGTTAGGAATGGCAAATCAATAGATGAAGTAGTGAAACTTCATCAGTTGAGGTTGTTGGGACATGTGTTACGTATGCCTAACCACCGACTGCCTCCTCGAGCTGTTTCGCGATATAGGAATAGGTTGGGCGAAAGCTAGTGGCGGCCGGACCAAAACATGGCACAAATTCATGCGATCACTAACAAGTGGGCCGAGTCATGTTGGTAGTTGTCGACTACCTGGTTTGGGTTCGCGAGACGAAAGCCACCGATGGTTAGAGACCTTGAATGACATGGCTCAAAACCGTTTGCAATGGCGCAGGTGCATTCATTCTTTGTGTTCTCTCAAATCCTAAACTTTTTAATTCCTCATCACTTTATCTTTTTAAGTCTATTTCACTAGTTTCTACTTCTTGAATAATATCTTCTAATACTAACTTCGACTACAGCTAATACCTCTACTACTATTGGATTTGAATTGACAATTACATCTCTGTGCTAATGTGGTATGGCAACATGAACGGATGTACGTACGTACGTACGAAGTTCTACGTTGCTATTGATTGATTGATTGACCACATTAGCTGAACAACAGCAGAGAAAGCCTAGGCACAAGCTGAATACACAGTTGCAACTAAGCAAATGAAGAGGAGCATCAGAGCCGACAATCGTAAATATGGGGAAGACCTACAAATGACGGCTGAAAAGGCTGCAATAGAAGAAAGCATGAGGCAATAGTACGCCACAACAAAGAAGCTCGCTGGAAACTATCGTAAAGCAGAATGACCAATGAAAGCAATCAGCATCGTTGAGGAACAGCGAAACAGGTGGGTAGAGCACTTTAAATAACTCTTGAATCGACCAGCTCCAGTTAACCAACCCAACATCGAAACATAATCCATGGATCTCCCAATCAGTGTTGCCTGACCAGCAACTGTAGAGATTACTTTGGCCATCAAACAAATCAAGAGCGGCAAAACAGCGGGACCAGACAACATTACAACAGAGGCAATGTAGCAGATGTGGCAACAACTGTCTAAACAGTCCACATTCTCTTGAGCAAGATTTGAGCTGAAGAACAAGTACCAACAGTTTAGAAAGAAGAATACCTGGTGAAAATACCAAAAAAGAGGGATCTTTGCATGTGACATCACTTTTTTCTTAATACCAGGCAAAGTCTTCAACAGGGTATTGTTAAACAGAATGAAGGACTTCGTAGATGCCCAACTTCGAGATCAACAGGCCGGATTTCGTAAGGATCGATCGTGTACCGACCAAATTACAACATTACGGATCGTTATGTAACACTCAATTGAATGGAACTCACCGATCTGCATCAACTTCATTGACTACGAGAAAACCCTGACCGTAGCTGCTACCTTGACAGTAATTTCATCATGCTATAATAGACGCTAGGCTGTATTACCAGTTATCAAACTTTTTCAGATAATGTTTTATTAGGTCATAGAATACTTCCTCTTAACTTGTGTACTAAATTCTTGTAGATTTATTGTTCTGAAGAAATTTGTGATCAATGATTGCCAGTAAAAGTGGTGTCTGAAACATATCTGCTCCATATCAATTGGTTTGTTTGATATGGCGTAAAGATAAAGTGTTACTGATTATTTATTATCATTCATCATATCACTCATTCAAACATTCGAAATTTACTGTGCGCTGTCTTACGGATTTTTAATTATATGGGGCTGGAAATAAGAATTTATATGATTAAAAAATTGCAACTCATTATTTTTTTTTGAAGAAATAAAATCGTTTCCAACGTTTCTGATGCTTAATTAAAGGGTTCACGAAACTTGTATTTACTTCCCAACTTCGGTCTATCTATACCATTGGCTCGCAAGTTGGCTGGTGAAGATCCAGAGAAAGGTGATGGGAACAAAATGAGTGTGGATGAATCTGTAAGTGTGCATATTGAATTTCCATTGATATACAAGTTTCCTCAATGTGTTAGTTGATTAATTGTAGATTTAATTGACCTTAACTTCTCAATATTATTTGTAGCTTAAAAATTAGGCTTGAAAAATTTTTTACGGACCCTATTACAACTTATTACCAACCATTCATTCATAGCAATCATGTTAAATAAATTGCCTTACTTTATCAAACAACTGTCACTTAATCTAATAAATTCACAGTAAAACGTCTATATAACTAGGGAAGACATATTGATCGTGTCTAATTATTAACTCACCAGTATTTCCTTTTTGGAACACATTTTACAGTAGAATTATAATTTTGTACTTCAAGCTTTCCATCTTTATTTACTCACTATTTGTTATGATGCGCAGTGCCAAGATCTGAAAGTCCGAACCTTTCCTAACTGGTTGATTAAGTGAGAATATAACGAGCAAAAGGAAAGGTCTATTTGACTACCGAGTAATGCGCAGAAATACGTTGGTGTACTTGTATTCACCACCTTAGGAAGGAAACCATCTCCTAACCAGTGATACACTTTCGTCCTTCATGACATTTTATAATGCTCATTAAATAGCCTTCCAATTAGGTCAATTCTAATTAGCCCGGTATATCACCATTCCCTCCCAAAAAACAAATCCAGATCGTAGGGTTTATCTGAATGCGCTGAAGGAGTTGACCTTTTCTCGATTATCTCGGTAACTCGCTGTTACTCCTTCTGCACTGACTTCTGTGCTCCCTACTAACTGTAGCAATCAGACAATGCAATAGTTAGTTCAAACCACGAAGTTCTTTATTGAACTGTCGTGAAACACCATTTTACAAGACGGTCACAAACTTGCGAATCTGTTTTTCTAAAGTCTTATTTGTGTATATTACATATTAGGTATTTCAATCTAAGTGTCGGATTACCCTACTTGGTCGTTATTTTAACTATGTGCCTAATACCCCGTGTTCCCCATCATTAGTTTTGTTTTTTCCTTCTTAATATTGTAACGCGATTGTTTTGTTATGCGACCTGGCTTCATGTGTATTTAAATGAATGCCTGAAATATAGCAGGAATCTTGGCCATAGTTCTTGTGTTCTGCGTTCGGGGCTAGTTATTGATGGGTTAACTTTGAAGCATAAAGTAGCAGTTCTCTAGTTTTTGTTGTTTATAGGTCGTCTCCGCGTAAGGCTCTAACAGGAACGTGTACAAATGTCTTATGAATTTCGATAAAACCTTGTAAACTAGTTGGTCCTATCTATTGTTGATATTTCGTTGTATGCTTTCATGAATTGTTGCTTTTACTTAATTCTTTATACAGAGATTTGTTGCGTTACGAATAAAGATTTATTACTTTAATGTCTTTTACAAAATCCACTCTAGCTGTATATGCTCCTATCTTTTAGTTGCAAGATGCTTTAATCATGTTTCCTGGATTTGTGTCGCGTTTACTTAAACATACAAGCATTGGTGGCATTAAAAATCTTGACAAATCTATCCTTTTTGGAAAGGAAGTCCTATTGAGGTACGTTTGATTGGTAAGTCATTTGGTAGTTAATGAATGATTAGTAACTCTTTAAATACCTGACGACCAACATTAGTGTTAGGATATTCATCCAATATCCTAAGAGAATTATTGGTCGATTCCTATTGGTTAATTCCTGCTGGTCAATTTTATGGTCGTCCTAGATATCAATGTCACCTGCTCTAATGTTGTTTCTTATTGGTTGTCCTGACTATCAATGTCACTTCAAATGTTACTTCCTATTGGTCTTCTACAGCCTTCTATCAGTCATCTACAACGTAGAACTTGGTACTTATGTACATCAGTCCAAGCTGCCATACCATATTTACACAAAGAGATGGAATCGTCAATTCAAATCCCATAGGGGCAGATGTATCCATATTTTGTCTTCTCTCAAATTCAAATCTTTTTAGTCCCATGATTTTTTCTCTTTTCAAATCTATTTAACTGGGATATACTACTCGAGTCATATCTTTGATGCCTAATCCTATGGATTACCGCTAATACTGCTACTACTTCTACTGCTATAGGATTTTAATTGACAATTTTATCTCTCTGTGCAACTCTCTCTGGCAACTTGAACTGATGTATGTACGTACGAAGTTCTGAGTTTTAGCTGACTGACAATATTTATTTAGGTACTTAGCTGTTTGTCTGTGTTTGTGTAAGCCAAAGCCTTTTCGGATCATTCTTGTGCCATTGAAATTAATTTTATGACGAGATTCTTGGCAGTACAATGCTTTCGGTGAATTTTTCCCTATTTTACTCAGTTCTTTTTAGAATTTAGGATTGTGCTTTAAGCAAGGTTTGTGTTTCTTCACTCTTAAATTCATCTGTCTTGATGTTTTACGTACATACATAGCGTTATCGGCACTCCACTTGATCTCATATAAGAAATCCTGTTCCTCATTTGGTACTGAGTCTGTAATTCTTACTGGTTTTTAGCTTGGAGTATTCTTATTACATTGTGATAAATGTGGATTCTTCTGATTTCTTTTGAAGTTCGTTTATAATATGGGGTCACCAATCTGTTGACGTTTTTAGACAGCTCATCAGTTCATTTAGTTTTATGATGACAAAGGTGTCATCTACGCACCTCAACCAGACTTCTGGTGGATGGACTCACTTTGCGACTGCACTTGTTCTCAATTAATGTATAAATAAGTTAACAATTGGGGAAAACGATGATCCCAAAGCTACGCCTATCTGTTGATACGATTCTCTTTGAGAACTAAATAAGGTAGCGTGTAGAGATGGATCTATAGCTTTTGTAGTGAATATCGCTGCTTTAGTTCGGTTTCTGAAATTAAATGATTGTATACGATATCTCATGCCTTCATAGTGAACAAAGAGCATGCTCCAAAACTTACCATTTATTCATCTTCCATATAGATGGTGTAGTGAAGGAGAACACAGGTGAGGGCAACCGTATCGTATTTAACGAAAATTACTGAGTTACTCAGTAAAATAGGAAATCCTTATCGTAAACGGTTAATTTGCAAATCTTCAATCCATCATCAATCCATTGTCTGACATTTCACTATTCATGCGTTTCATACAAATTCCATTGTGTTCCCACTCTTCCTTTCTTGATCTTCCCCCATCTTCTGCTGCCAGACATTACGTTTACTCTCGCGTCATATACTACTTATAAGTAGCGCGCACCACAATGGTAGTAGTGGTGTCTTTGAAGTCATTAGAATTTTTGACTCCGAATGTTATTTCTTTTTCATATGGTTTGAGAATCTTGGCAAGGTATTTAGAAACACTATATTGTGGTGAACTTATATGAAGAACCACCGGTCTTAGTGGATAATTCGTTTTATGAATTTTTGGTAGCCCGTAAAATCTGTAAAGGCTGTAGCTTTTCGGATTTGAAGAGCACTCCAGAGAATATCCTGGTTTGAATTCTAAAGATTTTACTATTTCTACATTTGTTTTGGTTGATTTTTCACAAGGTCCATAAGGTTCACTTACATATTTATACATACGTTTTCTTAACACACTTCACACCAAGTGCCTCGTACATATTACAATTTATCTCACTTTCTATATCGTTAACATGACTGAATGATTTGTTTGTTCTGGAGATAACCGGTGAACCAGTGTATTTATATTTCATAGTTTTGAGTTTTGATTGTATTTCCTTGGAAATCTTAGACCAGATTGTCGAGCGAAATGTTGGATTTACTTGAATTTCAGTCTCCAATACGTACAAATAAGATTTTTTTTTATATCTGTAATTTGATTTGAAGGAAATCTGTGTGTCTAATAATACAATTTGATTCTAATTCCTTACGTTAAAATTGACATAACGTTCGTATTAGTCTTTATTATTAATGCCTACTCTGTTGTTGGCTTTTATTTTGACAAGTGAATCAGATAGTCTCGGTTGTTTGATAAGTCTGTATGTCGCTCGTATGCATCCAATTTGGTCCTCACCTAACGTCCTTCCTTGGTTGGAAAAAAATATTGCGACTGTTTTAACTTTGGTGGAGCCTGAACAATGCCATCTTTCTAAATCTACTATTGACCCACGTCTTTCTGAATATTCTAAAAGGTGAGTACTATTTTGGTAGTATTTGTTTTGATCATATTTATTTTGATTACCATCCCCGTATATCTCCCATGTCATGCGATGCTGCGATATTTTTACATGACTTTGAGCTCCTTAAACTCTATTGGGGTAATTTGTTTATGGTATCAAACGCGTATGTCATTTTTTCACAATGACATCCAGTAAGCATAAAAAGTCTCTACTGAATCACATGATAACTGCAGAATTTTGGCTTTATCAGGGAAAGAAATTCACCTGATCAAATTAAAACCAAATGAACTTTCTTAACGGTAGTAAATTGGATCTGTGTGTTTACTAGCAAAGGAAGCGGAACATTTACTTCACTTTATATCGTAATTATTAACTGGGTCATCCATTGTTTTAAATTTACGCAGCAGTAGCTGCTAGAAGAGTAAAGATCATGATATTTAATCTAACGATTAATCACAAGAAAAATTGTTAATATAGGCTGTAATGTAATAAAAGTTGCTTGTATTTAATATCAATTCTATTCTCCAGTTTTTCTAAAGATAATTTACAAATCAATTATGAAGCTAACAAAACTTTTTAATCTTCGTTTTTTGTTTGCATTTAGGCGAAAGGCTCTTTATCCTGCTTTCCCGCCGAAGATTTTAAGGCACCTAATTTTGTCTGAAGTTCCTGAAGCTCCACCTATCTTACCCAGAGTTAGTAATTTACCGGTTAAATAAAACTTTCTTTGAAATTTTAATATAAATATACTGTTAAAAAGTAATTCTTTACTATTTAATATCATTGGAACAAATGTTATATTAGAACAACACATATATACAACACAACATATATAATTTTCACAATGGGAATCTTCAAATGTTATATCACAAACGTGATAGATATTTTTATTGTAAAAATTCTTGATAATATACCACTCATGTTTTTTAATTGCAAATCAGAAAACAGAACCTGCAGATTATGGAAAATACATTACTCGTACAGCCAGCATTTTCGATTCCTACTATTGATATTTCCATAACTGACATGTGATCATCCTCTAGCTCCCGGTTCATTCAAAGTCTTAAAGTTACAATGCCTGGCTAAAATTTCGTGGGCTAATCGTGTAGTATGTAATACTAGTAGCACTATTATCGAAGATTGGTTGTTTTGTATCAAGACATCAGGATATATGATGATGATGATGATGATATCATACAAATATCCAAATGACGGTATAATTATTATAAGTTGTTTGTGAAATAGAATATCTGTTAAGAGATATGTTATTTCCAGAATATTCAGAAAATAACCAGGCTTCTTTTCGAAATGACTGCTATTTCGAATTTTCAAACTGCGTGCATACCGTTAAATTAAGAGCCCACGTATTATACAAATTAATCTGAATATAGTTTGTATGATACAACCATTCTCAATATTTGTTAAGTTTATTGCCCTTTTAAATCGCTCACAGACATGAGGATAAATGCTTTTAGGTAGTAATATCATATTTCAACTGTGGTGGAATGTGCAAGTAATTTAAATTATTTCCAACTTGGTCCTTATATCCTGAATTTCACTGTATGCATTCTTCAACAGGCATCAACTGCTGGGTAATATTGACCTTCACAACATTGCAGGCCAAATGCGTAACATGTTTACTTAATACAAAATTGTAGTGCCCTTTAGATGTCAGTCAGTCAGTTACAACGTAGGACTTCGTACTTAAGTACATAAGTACTAGTCGCCATACCACATTAGCACAGAGACACATTTATTTCAAATCCCATAGTAGTGGAAATAGTAGAAGAATTAGCGGCAATGAAGAATATTAGGGATTGAAGGCGTTATTCAAGAAGTATAACTCAGTGAGATAACTATATAAAAAACGATAGAGATGATGAGGAATTCCGTAGATTAGAATTTGAGATAACAAAAAGATTGGATGCACCTACTCCATTGCAAACCATTTTGAGCCATGTTGTTCAGTGACTCCATGGATTTCCGCCAAGTTTTGGTCTGGCCGCCCCTAGCTTTCTTCCAACCTACTCCTACACCACAAAACATAGCTCGTCGCGGCAGTCGGTGGTTAGGCATACGTAACACATGTCCCAACCACCTCAACTGATGAAGTTTCAATGCTTCACCAATTGATTTGCCATCCCTACCTAGAACTCGTTTCCTAACGACAGCATTGCTTATACAGTTGTCCCATGATACACGAGCAATGCTTCGTCCTTTAGTTAACAAACGGATATCTTGTCTACGCCACAGGTGACGCAAGTTGGCAAAAGCCAATCGAGCTTTCTGTAACCGTGCAAAAATTTCGTCAGTCACCAATCCATCAGCACTGATGAGACTCCCTAGATCAGTGAAGCGGTCTACACGTTCAACTACTTCACTCCCTATCACTAGTTCAGGTGCCGATACAAGCGAATCCAGAAGCAGCTATTTGCATTTCGAGGGTGAAAACCGCATCCAGTATATGCCTGCACTGTTGCTTAGAGTATTTAGAAGACTGCATTTTGTCAGCGTCTTCACCAAATAGAACTATGTCATTAACATACTCTAAGTCAGCAAGCGAGCCTCCTGGTAGAAAGTCCACTCCTGAAAATTCAGACGAGGATAATGTTGACTCTGATAATATTCCTTTATTGTTGTTGGTTATTCTCTCTGTTTGTGATGATTCGCATTAATAATCAATCATCATTGGCGTATATTTCAATCCAGAAATTTCACACACCTCTTAGTTAAATAATTAATGTATATATTATCATGTTTTTTGAGATTGATTCAATAAAAAATATTTTCTAAACCTTTATTCCCTAACTAAATGTTTTTCTCTTTTTTAGAATTTAACAAGTTCTTCGATTTATACATTCGATCCTTTCCCACCCAGAGGTTCTATCAACATTTACGACCCAGAGGAAGAAAGGTTAGTGGAAATAATATTGTACGTATTTTTATTTGGTTTTATCTAAGTTTTTAACTGTTTACCGCCCCTTTGACTATAGTACACTTTTGAATATACGATTAGTTTTTATTTTAGCATTGATTTATCGTTTTGCTGTTTTAGTCCTACTACAAACGAACTGCGCCTTGAACCCCTATGTGGCTACTGCTAGTACCAAGCCCGGATAAAGTAGGAGGGTTGGGCGTGGGGTTGGTGACCCGTCCCGTAGAAAACTAACTCGCTAAAAATGCTAACCATAAAAACTAATTTAAATCATTTAAACTCTGCCATGGGAGCAAGAAGGTCTTCATTCAGAAGAGTTATGATGTCTCGTAATGAAAGCTGAATTCCTTCGGACGTCACGAGGCCGATGCCGCTTCTGACAACCAAACCAACCACTACTTTAAGTACATGAAATGTTCGTAAAATGTGGAAAACCGGGATAGTCATCCAAGTTGCTTGGAATCAGTAAACACATTGAAGGGCTGCTGTTATACTTCGGCTATGGAGAAGAAACTGCTCTATAAGCACAAGCAGTTGCACTGATGCTGTTCAAACGAGCACAAAAGGCACTAATAGGATGGAAATCTCATGCACCCAGGATCATCAAACCCTTCTTCAAAACAAAGAAAGAGGGCATTACAATGAACTTCATGCAAGATGGTGGAGAAAACTTGTAGCTTTCAGTCGTCGAGAGATGTTCATCAAATACCAAGGTTGAAATGAACAACACCGGATATGCAGATATCATGGGACAACATGGACTGAGAGAAAGGAACCCCGTAACATCTCTCTTATCTCCACTACCAACTGTTCTCACATCCCTTTAACACTCTACACTGCGAACGCAAACGATTCGAATTCACGAAACGTTATTTCTGGTCGAAAGAAGAAGCTGCCCGGTTTACGCTTCGTGTCTCTGGAGTTCCTGATGCTGTTTCCCGTGGCCTCACTGGTCTAGGTACGGTATTAAGTTCTAGGTTAGAACTGATTCTCTCAGGTTGGATCCCAGAAGACAGTCGCTGTCCTGCAGAACGTGACAGTAAGGACTCGTAAAGATAAGTAAACTCGTTGTTGTCTCTGCCTACGCTACCACTGACTGCAGCTCGGACAAGATTAAAGATGTTTCACATAAACGTTTCTAACCTTCTTCAGAAAGTTAAGCGCTTTAATACAGTAATAATGGCTAAAGACTTTAATGCTCAAGTGCGTAGACTAAGTCAAAAAGAAAGACACCTGGGTTGGTCTTATGGTGTCGCGGCTGACCGAACAGGAAAAGCATCTCTTGACCTGGAGACCTCCAAAGTCGTCTCAACGCTGGACCCAACTAGATCACATGGCCATCAGCCACCGATGGAGGGGTTCGATAGAGAACTGTTGCTCGTTCTGGGGCACATGTTTGGATCCAGGTCATGCCCTAATGCGAGCTCGTATTTGTTTGAAGCTTACTGGGCGTAGGAAAGACACCGTAAGGAAGCCTCTAAGGGTTTTACTTAATGATAATCAAGCTAAGAAAATATTTCAGGAACAACTAGAAACAGAGTTAAGCAACCATGTAGGCGATTCCAATCCGGAAGCAGGTTGGAATGATATCAAAAAGGCTGTGGAAACGGCAGTGTATCTGCTAGCAAGGTAAACCATAAGGCTAAGAAGAAGCCATGGATCTCAGTAGTATCTACTGAACTACCTCACCTGGCTCTAAACATGATGAAGATCCTACGTAACGTCCGCGAACAGTGGTGGGTAGCAAAAACGAGAGAGATGGAAAAGGCAGCGGTGATAGGCAACAGTGGACAGTTGTTCCGCCTTATCAAGGAAACTGGTATTAGGAACCCGAATGTGAGTGAGACTATTTCGGAAACGGATTGTCTTATTATCCATTGTGAATCCAGGAGACTGGACCGATGGGCAGAACACTTTAGGGATCAGTTCAACACAGTAGTAGTATTAATCGACCTTAAGTCGGCATTTGACTCTATTGATCGTGTGGTTCTGTGTCAGTGTCTGTCATTAAGAGGTGTACGAGAGAAGTACATTAACCTTTTACAAGCTCTCTACTCGAACACCACTGGACGCTGCTTCTGGATTCGCTTGTATCGGCACCTGAACTAGTGATAGGGAGTGAAGTAGTCGAACGTGTAGACCGCTTCACGTACCTGGGGAGTTTGATCAGTGATGATGGATTGGTGACTGACGAAATTTTTGCACGGTTACAGATAGCTCGATTGGCTTTTGCTAACTTGCGTCACCTGTGGCGTAGACAAGATATCCGTTTGTTAACTAAAGGACGAGTGTACTGTGCAGTAGTTCGCTCCGTCCTACTATACGTATGCAAAACATGGCCGGTGAGAGTTGAGAATATTTGTAAGGAATTAGTATTCGGTTATAGATATCTTCGAATTATTGACCGTTTATCCTTGGACAACCGAGTAAGCAATGCTACTGTTAGGAAGCTAGTACTAGGTAGGGATTGCATATCAATAGATGAAGTAGTGAAACTTCATCAGTTGAGGTGGTTGGGACATGTGTTACGTATGCCTAACCACCGACTGTCGCGACGAGCAATGTTTTGTGGTTTAGACGCTTTGTACATGGCTCAAAATGGTTTGCAACGGCGCAGGTGATTCCATTCCTTGTCTTCTCTCAAATCCTCATCCTCTTGATTTTCCATCCCCCTTATCTTTCTCTTTTGAAGTTTATTTCACTAGATTATACTTCTTGAAGAGCATCTTTGAACCCTAATATATCCGATTACTGCTAATACTTCTACTACCTCTACTACTATGGGATTTGAGTTAACAAATGCGTCTCTGTGCTAATGTGGTATTGCAACTTAAAGTGATGTCCGTTCTGCGTTGTAACTGACTTCTGCATGTTCAAATTACCATAGAAGAGTGATCTTTGCATGTGTGAGAATTACTAAGGCATCACTTTTCTCTCAATACCAGACAGTCTTCAGTAGGGTATTGTTAAACGGGATGAGGGACTTCGTAGATGCTCAACTTCGAGATCGTCTCAGGATTTCGTAATTATCGATCAAATTCCAACAATACTGATCGTTGTGTAAGAATCAATTGAATAGGTCTCACCATTCTACCCCAACTTCATTGACTACGTGAAAGCATTCGATAGCATGGACAGAAAAACACTATGGAGGCTTCTTCGACATTACGGCGTGCCTGTCTAATAGTTAACATCGTACGGAATTCTTATGACGGATTAAACTGCGTGACCGTAGATGGAGGACAGCTGAAAGACTTGTTCGAGGTGAAGTGTCAGACAAGGGTGCTCACTCTCACCCTTTCTCTTTCTGCTGGTGATCGACTGGATCACTAAGTTGATAGGCAAGGTGGATCTGATGTGTATGTGATTTGAATCGGCAAAGCAAGGACGACTTTTCTACAATCGAACAACATCTGGAACTCGAAAAAATTGTCAACGAACACGAAAGTCAAAATTTTCAGTACAAATATCAAGACAGTTCTACTGTATGTGGCGAAACCTGGAGAAATACTGAAACCATCATACAGAAGAAAGAAGGTTTGATTAACAGTTCTCGACGTAAAATACTTCGGATCTGTTGGCCAGACACCATGAGCAAGAACCTACTGCGTGAGAGAACAAACTAGATTCCAGTGGAGGAAGGAATGAAGAATGAGCCATGGAGGTCGGTCGCACGCACATTACGGAAAGCCGTCGATCCCATCATAAGACAAGCTCTCACTTGGAACCCTCGAAGACAAAGAAAAAGAATATTAAAAGACACATTACGCCTAGGAATGGAGACAGGCATGAGAATAATTAACGGGAATTGAACAGACCTGGAACGGACGCCCAGGACATAGTAGGTTGGAGAATATTGGTTGGCAGCCTATGCGCCATTGGGAGTAACAACCCTAAGGTAAGTACGTAATTGTGAACGAACTAATGTTTTAAAGGAAAACCATATCTATTGGGAATTTCAATTTCTCTAATTCTTAACGTGTATTATCAATTTTCTACAGACGTCGCGTTCGTGGGAATATGGCTGGCGTTGGATTCCTCAGTGGTCTTCTCTCATCTTTTTTACCATCAAGCTCTATAGTTTCTGAATTGAATCTCCCCGGTCCTTCTGATGCATCAACAGTTAGCGAAAATAATTCAGGCAGTGTTGGTGGAATCATACGTGCTGCAGCGGAAACTTTTTCCGCCACTCTTAGACAGGTGTTGGAAATGGTTGATATTCGGCTAGCTGGCTTGGAGAACGAACACGTAGATAATAATCATAGTAATTCTTCCGATGACTCATCTTGACGCCTAATTCTTGGTTATTCGCTACTACATGCAAACGTTCTTTTTTAAATAAAAATAACTGGACCCATTCAGGTTAATGTATTACTGTGATAAAAGGCATGTGTATATGTTTTGAAATAAATAATGCAATTGTGGTGAAGTGATCTAAATTGTTTAATAGTTTTTAGAGAGCACATGTTTATAACATGGGAAACATCGCTACAATAAAAACAATTGTATCGATATAATATTTTGAAACTGAGTCAGTATTTGCGAATTTCCCAACATCAATAGTGGTGAATAAATACATTTAAATGAAAGCACCTCACTACAGGATGACTCGAACATAAGAGCGATAAGTTAGTTACCTACTACTTCATGCTTTGAGCCTGGTAATAATGAAATCCTACTATAATTAATTACTTCATCTCGTTTTTTATTCTGCCTATATATCGTAATTAACATTTACTGAAATCTGTGGTACTGGTGTTATATATATCATCTAGTTCAACAGTTCACCAAATTCTCAATCAAATTTGTCGTGATGTGTGGTATATACATATATATATATATATATATATATATATATATATATATATATATATATATATATATAACTTTGAAAAATGAATCCATTTCTTGACCAATTATATGCATATGCCCTTTAGGATATTCCAAACCGTTTTTAATAGAGACATTCAAGATGGACATATGCAGGTCATTGAATACAGCTTGCAAGAATACATTAATATAATAATAAATTTTTTATCACGCTGTTTATTCATTACAAAGCATGTTGCAGAACTACCTCACATTTTGAATTGCTATAGCTTGCGATATTCAATGGTCATTTCTTTCGAAAGAACTTTTATCTCCATATATTTAAGAGGTATGCTTTGTAATCCGAAAATTTCCTTCAACCTTTCAGAAATTGATTTTCTACGCACTTGGTCTCCTAGCTAGTCTATAGTGTCTCGACGAGGTGATCTTATAGAACTAAAACATTCCACTCAACTGGAAAAAAACGAATGATATCCTGTCTCTTTTTCAACCTAGCGCGTCACACATGGTTAAACAGGGAAAAGTTCACAATTGATTTGATATTAATTCCAACTGTTTCAGTAGAAAATCATCGGTCTGAATATTTTTCGTTCCTATCGTTCATCTTACAGTAACCAGCAGAATCATTTATAGGAATCAAGATCTGTGGCTTATATGTCTCTCCATATCATTTGTTACCATCGCTGAATGAAATCTTGCTAGTTCGGTATTCGCAAGAGAATTTGTTGTCTTTGGTCATCATGTCTGCTTCCGATTCCAAGCGCTATGCATTACTTGGTCTTGATCTTGAGAATTCTAAGTTAGGGCTTGTCTTATGGTACTATTTAATAGTTTTCCTTTGAGCATCTATCCCCAATTTCCTTGCATAGACAATTAATGATTTTATTTACTTTTTCATGTAAGTTGTATTGGTGGAATTAACGAAACCATCAATACTAGATGGAATAGTAGCAAATTTAGTGGAGACAGTTTACTAACAAAATGTGCATACCTAACCACCAAAATGTCCATTTGAAAGACAAGCAAGCCGTTGATTGTTTCGTTTCACGATTCTTCTAGTCTTCAAAATACCCGTTTCGCCATGCACCCCTATCCCACAGTCTCTCTGGTAGTTACTTCTGTGAAAAAATCCACTGCGTACTACTTAGAACCTATGTTACGTGAAGTGTCTACCACAATAGTTTCGGCTCAGTAGAATATAACTTTGCTTCTCCAGCTGGTGCATTCACGTTTCCAGATACTCCTTGTATATCATTCATGCTGTCTAGTTATGAAGTAACATTTACTGCTCCCAGAGGTTCACTATGAATTGTGTCTCTTCTATGTACTACTTCCGAATCTTACTTTACTTTGCGAGTATTGGGTATACTGTCACAGTTAGCGCTAATAGTCTTCATCTGTATTTCCTTGCTGCTTGCGGTAGAAATGATGTGGTCATAATCATGCAGCTATATTAAATGTGCTTACTGTATTTCATGATTTCGTAAATTGGCTGGGAAATCCAGTCGACAGCCAGAAGATAGGTGAAATCTGAAGGTTGGTAGCTTCGCTCGATACTAGTTAACAAATGTTGAATGTCTGAGCTTATAAATATGATATGATTAAATCCTTCAAAGAACTTTGTAGTGGCTGTTCGAGTTGGGACCAAATACGTTCTAGTCTTAATGCATTCTCCTGTCGTAAACCGAAAACGGAAAAATATATAGACTAGACGAAGGCGTATATATTTGTGGTATCAAAATAATACTGGAATCGTGCCAGAGGATATGGGTGAGGGTAAACAGAGCGTTAAAAACAAGGTGACTATCATGTAAGCGGAAAGTGCGATAAACAAGGAGTTCAGCAAAACAATCACTGGTACGATTAATTAAAATAATGAATGTTTGTGTCTAACCAGTTTTGCTCTCTTCATAAAAGTTGGGTCACAAGAAGTTCTTTTGGATGTAGACAGACTTCTAATTAACTCCAGTGTCTAAAATTATTCCATGAGAAACGCTAAAATAACGTTTACTTTGCGATTTCACACTTTCCGAAAGGTAATTTACTCAGATGCTCACAAATACTCCAAAAGTCCGACACCTTCTTCTTCTGATTAGACTAGGAATAAAACAATTTTTAAAAGCTTAATGACTATTAGATAGGATATGGTCCAGTAGAAATAAATAGCTTATCAGATAAAGATTACACGGCAGAATCTTATGCGCACCTATTAGCTATTTCAAAACTATTCATGACGTAACTTGTTAGACTAATTAAGACTGTTACCCATTATGGAGCATAGATCACCTAACATGAATTCTCAATAAACTGCGTCCTGAGATTTCCTTTCTGATTGCTCCTAAGTGCTATTTATCTTTCTCATGTTTGTCTTCAATTTCCTGTGTTATATGTTCTTCGGTCTCCCTCCCTGAGGATTCAAAGTAACGACTAGCTTTGTGATGCAGTTTGATTATTTCCATAATGTATGACTACGAAATCCATACCCTCGTAGAAATTCGGTTTGATGTTTAGGATCTTCTCAGATTTTACAGGGTTTCTAGGAGAATTCCACAAGATTCTATCCACGTTGTCAAACGCTCTGTCATATCAAGTAAGCTGGTGAACAGTGATGACATCAATCCAGTCACCTGCTGAGTTGCCACTTGGTTGACACAATCGATACTTACTCATTCAAAGCTGGCCATCTACTGAATCTGCCATTTGGGCCAGCAACACTAATGAAAGCCTCGCCTGCTTCTACAAGAAATAGGATCCATCCGCAAATCTCAAACTCACTAAGATCTCTCCTTGGTATCTTGACGAAATATTTCTCTTTCCAGTTGGTTGGTTTTTGTTCTCCTTCCCAAATCTTCCTGACGAGAATGTGGAATACCTTTACAGTTATCGATATATCCGACTTCAGTGACTCAGCTGGTATGCTATTCGGTCATTGGAGTCATTCTTGATTTATATTTGGTTGGGTAACACCTGTAGGTTACTCCACCGGGAGCTTCTCTGGGCCTCAAGCCCAGAAAAAGGAATGGAGTGAGCTAACGCATACCGTAATAAAATAACTCTCTAAAAGCACGCTTACCAGAAAAAAAAATTCAAACCATTTACACTCTGCCCTACATGCTGGAAGATCATCGTTTAGAAGAGTTATGACGCCTTATAGTAGAAGTCGAGTTCATTCGGAAGTCACGAGGCTTCATGTTCCTACTAACAACCGGAATAACCATTAGTTTGGGTACATGAAGTGTTCCTATATTGTTGGAGACCGGGAAAGTCATCCAGGTCGCTTCAGAAACAAAAAATACTACCTGGTCCTACTTGGAATCAGTGAAACACATCACACCGAGAGAAAAGAACGAAAACGGTGAGAGATTTGCAAACTTATGTGCCCTTAATAGACTGGTTATAGGCGGCACCATATTCACACCTAAATGCCTTCACAGAGCTAAGTGGATTTCATTGAATTGTATTGAAACACGTATACGAAGAAAACGCAATAATGAAATGGAAACATTTATTATTGTACTCCTTTCGTTTAACTGAACTAAAAAACACCTCGCAACTTTCGTTTTTGCCTTGCTGTCATTCATAGCTTTCTGCTCCCTATGTCACCCACTTTCTCCTTCAAATATATTCTTTACATAGGATTTACTCATACTTGATTGACAGGCTGGTAATTAGTGATCAGTATTTAGTGGTGATCATAGTTAATCCCTACTCGGTCACTACTAAAGTTGGTTAGCTGACGTTTAGTCGAAAGAAGTCCATTACGGTGAGTCTGTTACGCATCTATCCTCTTCTTTATAAAGTTACAATATTATTAGCAATGTCTTTCAATAAATATTTTAATTACAACAACGCTTTGAAATGGTGGAGAGCTATATTGTAATAAACTCCGAGGTGTAGGTCACTGCATTTTCACATGTCTCCTCCCCGTTACTTCAGGCTGCAGGTTTATGTTACGGGCAAGATTTTTACACTAACGCTAGGTACTTGGTGGCCACGGATGCCTAAATTTCTGTCGTATGGTCTGGTAGCTGCAAGTCTCAAGATACGATGCTACTACTACGCACTTCGAATGACAAAACCTCGCCGACTGGCACCAGGCAAATGAGCTTTCGCTAGACATGAGTTTGACAGTTTACTAGCTACAGTTATTATTCTCACAGTCCTATTCCTCACCACTCCACATGGTTCACAAAAAAAATAAGATAAGTTGGATTTCATGCGGTAACTACCGAGCACGATTATTTGTTCTAAGATTGTCTGGTACGAGCATATCATCAGATTCCAGAGGCTTTTGAAGATGTCGAAAAACTGCTATCATGACTCTTTTTGAGTTCCTACGAATTTCAATTGCATTACGGAATAATAAGAATGATATATTTATTCTCAAATAACTTCGTAACAGGAGTCATGCCAGTTTACAGGCTAGATCAAATTGTCACAAATGCTTTCACATTTACTGTAAAGGTTGTAGCAGTCAAAGTAGGTATAAGAGTCAGTTTCTGAAAGCATGTTTACACCATGTTACTGACAGAAAAAGTATGATACAGCCACATTTTCAATAGGAGAGTACAAATAAGGAAGGTGTGTTACGGGAGAAACGAAGACATTTTGCTGATCAAAACCTTCATGTATAAATATCATTAATTTCACTGTTTTTGGGTACATTTGTTTTACTTAACTTGTGAACTTGTTTGAATTATTATTTGCGGACATTTTGGACTCCCGTTTCTGTTTGTTGTTCGTTTGCAGTTTTTTGCTCCAAGAGCTAATAAATTAGAAGGTAATTGTAATTATTATAATTATTGTTGTTAGAACGACATTGGTCGTCTATTTGTAATAAAGTATTTTGGTCGAATTTGTGATTTGGAATAAACTTTGGTATCTACTTTGGAGTTTCGTTCTTGGTTTAAACATTTGGGGACCGTGAATTACAAATAGTTCGACAACCGTACTTCGTAGGATCAACGGGCAAAAAACTGGACGTAACAAGGTGCACAGTAGGTTTCTTTGACGGTTTGCTGTGATCAGTAGTGAATTTGTTGGGAAAGGTCAATTGGAACGCTCTTGCTACGAGCTGTGATCCAGACAGTCATGCACATAGGGTGCATGTTCCTTAGAGGCGTTAAGGATTTCCCTCCGTGAATGAGGTTCTGAAAAGGGAGAAAAGAGGGAAAAAAAAGTGTATATACATATCCAAATCCACGTTAATTAGAGTTGAACGATGTAACACGTACAGCATTTTTAGGGTTTAAAAAAGCTTTAGCTGAAGCCACGATTCTCGCCCGTCCTGATTCATCAGCCACGCATAGTATAGTAGTTGATGCGTCAGATTTCGCTAAAGGAGTCGTTATGCAACAGAAAATCTATGGAAGTTGGCAACCTCTAGAATTTTCCTAACGATGCCTCACTCCTACGGAGACGAGATATAGCGCTTTTGGTCGCGGACTGCTCGCAGCCTACTGTGCATTTCCGGCACGCCATAGAAGGTCGTAACTTTATCCTTTTTACCAACCATAAGTCTCCGGCGTATGCTTTGAATACCAAATCTGACCGCTATTTACCATGAGAGTCCAGATACTTGAACTACGTCTCTCAGTTCACGATAGACCTTCGTCATAATAAAGGTGAGTCGAACTATGTTGCCGATGTTTTGCCACGTCTTCAAGTGAATGCAGTTACTTTACCGGTGCATGATCTTCCTTCTTTGGCCGCCGCCCAAGCAAACGGCCCCCACCTGTAGAGGAGCACAACATTCTTCATCCCGTCGGGTGCCGGAAAGTGCACCTAGATACCACCTCAGGTACTATCCAGCGTGATAACTCTGCTAGCTTACCCTGACTCATTGTACCCTCTGCTTATTGCCCTTTCGTCCTCGATGCCTTTCATGGATTGCCTCATCCAGGTTTCGAAACTATAGAACGTCTCATCGCTGCATGATACATCTGGCCGTCCATGAATAAAGATAACGGGTTGTGGTTTACAATGTCGACGATCAAAAGTGTACAGACACAGTTATTTACCGACTCGTAGAACGATGGATAGAGCTTTACGGCTGTCCTTCGACTGTCACAGAATTCCTGTTTTTTTCATTTTTTTTATCCTGAGGCCACGTCTACGACCATCGCTCTGTTAGTACAGACGACTTCAGACAATCTTGACGAATGGTGGCCTAATCAACTCGCTAAATCTGGTTCCGTCCCATGTCTGCAGCGTTTTCTGGTCTGGACCCCTACAAACGCACTGTTCAGACTCTGGATATGAGCCACGAAGGTTTGGCACGTCAAATCGAGCAGCAAACCTGACACGTGACTACTGGTGCAGTTCGACATAGAAGCATTTCGGTGACAACTAGAGCTTCATTGGTTGCTTGTTGTTCGTCAACCCTTCCGCCCTATTATTGCCTTTCAGCGGACCAAACACTGGCTAACTCAGAAAATTCAAGATGTCTCGCAGTAAAACGTTCTAGGTCTCTCTCAGTCTACTGAAATAAAGGGAAGCTACCATGGAGAATAACTGGAGGGGGGTCAAAATGTCATTAGGTTACGGGCGATAAGAATATGGATCTGCTATGTGTCGACGAAGTTGCCAAATTAAGGATCATAGTAGAAGAATAGATTTAATAGGACTCATCACTCTGCATCAACTTCATTTACTATGAGAAAGCATTCGACAGCGTGGATTAGATGAAACTACGGCGATTTCGTCCTACTCCATGTCGTGCCTGAGAAGATACTCAATAAAATACAAAACTTCTATGATCGACAGTTCACAGACTCGTACAGGCAAGGCTGCTTCTTCTTTCAACCTCTAACTATTTCCTATCAGTCGACTGGATTATGAAGATGCTGACGCATCAAGGAAAACCCAGGATACCGTGAACATACAAGATGCAGCTGGACAATTTTGACTTCGGAGAGGATCTGACTCTCCTATGCCGCAGAAAACAAAAAATGCTGGAGTAGATGACAAGTGTAGCGACAGCCTCTGCATCAGTATATGTCAACGTACACATATGCTGAATATTACACTACATGTCAGTAGTGACCCACTTTTTACGTTGATGCACCTTAGGACAGAAAACCTCGCAGCATGTCAAATTCGTTCCTTCGTTCAGGGATAAGATTAACAAACTCCATGACGTCGAACGCGCGAACAGGAAATGCAGGTCCTGTGCACTTAATCTCCTCATGACACAGTAAGGATGCACAGCCATGTTCATATAATATTCTCTGACTACGCAAAATATTAGGCGCAATAGCTCATGCACTGCTAACAGAGAAGATTATGAAGATGAGCATTGGTAATCTAATTCTATCTTGACTCAGAAACTACCTCGAAAGTTTCTCACCAACCTAAATGGAGTGCATGATAGCTGCTGAGTCTCAACATCAAGATTTCCACAGGCCACCATCGTAGGTCCACTCCTCTTCCCGATATTTAGCAATGACTTGTTATTTATAATTAACTCAGAGGCACCAATCCGGCAGACGACACAAAAACTTGAAGGTCCGTGAGAAGCGAAGAGGATTCAACTGAGATTAAAAAGGACCCTAATGAGATTGGAGGAGGAGCATTACAAAAGTTAAAGTCCAGCTAGTTGAAATGTCACCTTACGAACATTCTGCAGGCAAGACACAAACAACTTGTGTCCTCGATGGTAGTTCGCTCCGCAGTGTCTCCTTCGAGCGCGATCCCGATCAAATAACGACAGAAAGCCTTAAAACCCATTGAAACTGCTTTGTAGGTATCGCCAGCTCTTCATTTTATGCGGAGAGATCTTTGTGCAACCACACGACAAGTATTTGTAATTCTCTTTAAAACATACGCACGGCTGCACTTACAAGTTGACAATGTCATCTGAGTCCGTCTCCTCAAAAGAAACGAAAATCTCCTGGATAGAGAACAGAGAAGAGCTACTAAGTGGGTGTTAAGGTTGAAGAATAAACATATCGAAGACATACTTCAACACTCGATGTCATCCCATCTGAGTTATATGAGAATCAGAGGCAATCTTTTAATGGCATACAACATATTAAGTACGTCGAATCATCCCAACATGAGTATCTTGTCGAAACGTTACCACCCCGCCTCTCGAGATAACACTCCAAAATCTGCACATCACAGAGTAAAAACCCAAGTTCATGCATATTTTTTATTTAGGAATTGTCACAAATTGGAACACTCTCTCAACCGAAGTGAACAAGCCGCTTCAATGCACAGCCTCAAGAAGAGACCTAGTAAACATGTACTCATCATTATGTGCATCTTGGATAGCTGTGCCTGATGTATGTCTCGAAACTTGCTAGTTGCTATTATAGTCATTCCTCAGATCACTAGCTTAGTTCTCCTCATCTATCACCTCTGTTCCTTCCTCCTCGCTTACATTTCTGTCCTCCCATACAATCCTCATTTACAATTTATTTAGTTAGTAACGTAGTTATAGAATCTTCCTCATCTTATCGGCATTACAGTCTTCTTGCTACTGTTATCCATATTTCAACTACCTGCTCTCCTATCTAGATGTATGATAGCTTCTGGTATCCAGAAACCTTACAGACCTGAGACTAACGCACTCACTCAAATCACGGCACATACAAATTCATAAAGAACTGACAACCAACTAGAATTAGTGGACTCAAATGGTTAGACTACCATCCATTGGACATTACCAACTACGCAGAGCAGTACCGAAAGAACAAGAATCGAGAGCAAGGGAATCACTTGGTTAATACGAACTCGCGAAAAAGTAATTGGACATACTGAATATTGGAACGCAGTCGATGACTTACGCTACCAGCTTCAAGTTTTGATTATCAGTTTGTCTTAACCCCGTGCTTTTATTATTTCTAATAGTTGTCGATTGATTCCCCTATGTGTCTACTGAGTTGTCGACTCACTATTTCTATTGCTCTTGCTTGTTCCAGATAATCACTCATATTGCTGCACAAATCATTCCAGGACACATTCTTACTTCTAGGAAAACCAATAGGCCGAATTTGAATAGGAGAAATAGGCGCTCAAGTGACACAGTATGGTTTAGAAATGGCACAAGAGTAACTTTATTGGTTGCTGTAAACAACAACAGGAAAGCGAAAAAAAAGTACACAAACAAAAGTTGACCTCGATCAACAACCTCCGGCACAAGATACGAAGGTCATGGTCCCGCCTATTGAATGAAGTGCACTGGCAGAAAGACTGCAGAGGCCAGTTCCCACAGAAGTAGCCAGCTTGTTTTGAACAATTCGTTTGAAAATCCGACAGTGTCTCGCTGACTTTATCTATCTCGCCTATTATCTCTGTTTATTTTCCCTAGCTTACTCTTAGATTCTCTCCCACAATCTTCACTACCATTTATTAAAATAAATTATTTGTTGATTTAATCAGTTCTGAGATCCTCCTTATTAAAATTAGAATTTTCTCCTTATTATTCTCGATGTTGCAACTAACTGACCTTCGGTCTGGTAACTTGATAGTTGCTGGCATCCAGAAACCCTACTGCCCTGAAACAAACGTAATTATTCAAGTCACTGGACATACAAACTCACAAACAACTGCTATCTGACTGGAATCAGATAGTCACGTAGCTAGACCCTCATCCATTAGACACTATCGAACACCTGGAACCGTTCAGAAAGATCAAGAAATGAGTGCAATGAAATCAGTCTGTTCATACTATCTCATGAAAGATATTTGATACACGGGATATAAGAAGTGGTCGGGGTTTGCGCTAATGAAGTAAGCGTATCGTTGCCAATCATTCGTGGCAGTAAATTGGTTTAAACTAGCTCTTGTATAAGATATTGAATATTTGAAGGTCGTCTCTCCATGAGGCAATTATAGGAACGTTTTCAAATGTTCCCGGAAAGTTAACGCTAGTTCACTACAGAAAATTAGAGTTCTCAGGTGGTCGCCAATCACAGTGTAACTTGCAGTATGTTAACACTGACTTGAATAAGTTGAACACGTGCAATTTTTCGAGAATTTAGAATTATTTTAAGCATAGTTTTTACGAAAATCATGCAAGTGTGAGTACACTCTGTAAGGAAAACTTGAGCATCTTACCGATGAATCACCATCACTTCCCTCGAGGCGATCCTCGAAAAATTGCACGTCAAAGAGCGAATACTCAGATTTGTGCTCACTTTCTCATTGCGAGTCGTCAAAACTTGGAATGCTCTCCAAGCCAAGGTGACTACATGCGCCTCAGTAGACAGTTTTAAGAAGAGACTTGATAATCACGTACTCACATACGGATTATCATCCTTTTGGACCAAATTCATCTACATATTACTCAGTTCTGAAATTTCACTCATACTGGCATTAGAATTTTATCCTTATTATCCTTATTACTCTCATTGCAACTAACTGATCTCCGGTCTGGTAATGTGAAAGCTGCTGGTATCCAGAAGCCCTACTGCCCTGAAACAAGCGTTTTTACTCGAATCCCGAGACATACAAGCTCACAACCAACTCCCGACTGACTGGAATTCGACATTCGAGCGGCTAGACCTCCATCCATTAGACATTACCGAACACCTGGAACCGTACCGAAAGGACAAGAAGTGAGCGAGAAGACATCAATCGGTTTACACTAGCTCGTGAAAAAGATATTGGATATATGGAACTTATTGTACTGAAATATAATGCAATCGTTTTCGGTCAAGTTGATTTTCGTGACACACTAAGTGGATCTTTTTTCTATGAAACATTACTTAGTTATTAATGATTTTAAATTTGTTATCTTCAAGTATACGAGATGGTCTAATAAATATATAATAAAATATATAATATAGGATAGAATCTACGTTTCATTACTGATATTACTATGATTGATTTTGATCACTGCCAAATATATATAGAAAGTTTGTGGTTTGTAAAGATTTTTTCTTGCATTCTATTCTAACTAAATTTAACAAAACGATACCTTTAACCTATATTGTGTACTATGTAGTAAACCCACGCATAAAAATTACTTAGTTTTTGTAATAGATCGTGTTTAAAAACACACGACACCTAAATTATATTGAAAGGACGTCATGGATCACTAATTATCTACGATAGAATATCATGAAACGTTTATTAAATTACGTTAAAATTCAAAAATTATCAACGTTTTCATTTTAACGTGGTGTGTATCGGTTTTTACTATAATGTGATGAAAATCACGTATAAATGTATCTCTCACATTTATATCTTGACGGTCTTCTAGCTGACAAGGCTAAAGAGATAGGGACTAGTGTCATTAAAGCTACTGAACATTTATGAGGACAACTACTGTCATCAAAATGATTTCGAGAAGCACGTGCATATTCTTAAGAATAGAATTAATTGAGAGATATTTTTAAAAGCTTAAGCTCAATGGATACAAGATACATAATATGATTCACACTACTTAATTTCAAAAGTGTACAGAATAGATCACCTGAATATTTCAAATCGCAAACAATAGTACTGCTAAAGTAACAATAAAAAGATAGGATAGTACAAGAGTTAATTGTTAGAGCCACATAAATATCAAAAGGTAATACCCCGAAAACGTGGTTATGATATATTTCAGAATGCGAATGTGACGATCTCAGAGATCGATGGCTCAAATCCGGATAGCTTTTCTCATGACTCAGTAATTTACTGTTCATTATTCTAGGCGTAATGGTGTGCAGAAGTAGTTGAAAGATAGTTTAGGTGTATCGGTAACACTATTTGTCACTTGTATCGTTATTTTAATGTCAATTATTCATCCGACTATCATATGCTTGTATCATGTGCTTTTAAATACAGATATGGTGGCAAAATGCCATTATTTTGAGACAAATAGTTACCTACATGTAAGGCTGTCGGACTTTATTGATACTTATGCAGACAACAACATATTTCTTTCGTTTAAAGAAGGATTTTTAAACTGCACACAGTTCATACGCAGCTCCAGGTGAAATATATTTTTCATCAAGAGTGTTTATGAAATCTTTAATGCATTCTGAATTGCTCAAGATATGTTGCTACTGACTATTACCTGTGCTTCTGTTTAATAAATTTTGATTTTCCAAATAAAAATGAAATGGGTAAACACAATAACATTACTTGCAACAATAAAATTTATCTATCTTGATAAATATAACAGTTTTATTTCATTACTAGTTACAAGCTTTGCTTTGAACCTAGAAGCATGAAAATGAATGTGTATTAATTGTACTGTGTTCATAAGTAACAATACTCAAGATCTTATTTATCTTTAGAAATAGTAAATTTTTAACTTTTCAAAGTCAAAAACTGTACAACCCTCGCCTAACAATTTCTTGATCGGAATTTCATCTGAGACAGTGTCAAACAAAAAGTGTAAATATTTGCTACCGAGTAGTAAATAATAACACAACAATATTATGTTATTATTCGCATCGTGTAGATCGAAAATGCACAAGATTAAGTAAAAAACATATTGTGTGTTTTTAACTTTTCTGTAATTGTAGCAACAATTATGAGCCAATCTTTGGATAACAGTACTCTGAACTATGAACCTCAGTATTTCGGATGTTTCCTTTGGTGCCTTAAACTGGTAAATTAATAGTGCCTTTACAAAGCGATCTCATTCAAAAATTCACTATTCAGCTATTCAAGCTCCTACACAGTTAAATTTGGGAAGACTTGAATCATTGGAAAGTTGATGTCGCACTATTTAGAAGTATTCTCCACCATCTCAAGAAGTATTCAAAAACACGTGTACAGTGTTTGAAGTTCAACCGTATGGTTATTTAGTATTCATAGCATATTCCTATCAAAAGAAGAATCACAAGAAACCCTAGTGTTCCTGGATAGCCTATAAGTTTTATCCTTGTGGCTTTTCGATTGTCAGTTCTACCAAGTCTATCAGTGGCAGAATCGTCGATTTTAGGCAGTCACAGAAAAACGATGTCTTTCTGAAAACCTGAACTGTGTTAGGTGCCCCTTGATTTTTTGAGGCCAGACCGCTTAGTGCAAAAGAATGCTTACTGTTTTTAACTAACAGTTAATTTGTTTTAACTGAAAAAGAATCTAACGGCTGTTGATTGATTCGCCCTTTATTGTCACCCTTCAATTTCAAATAAATCCTTTTAGAAAAGGTTTTATGCAAGCTTTTTTAATAGTGATTGGGCCGAATCATCTTGATAAAAAGATTAAAAGACTGGTTTAAAAATCACGCACTAGGAATGATAGTGTGGAAATATATCTTTTTTAGGTTTTCGGTTATCAAGCTTTTTAAAAACACAGTTTATATTTTACCATTTTGTCTATATGAATCGTGTATTCAAAAAGATAACTCGAGGAACCAGTGTTTTAATAATCTTTGATTAGATGATAAACATGTAAATCGTGCAAAAATTAATTATGGAGGCGGTCTTGATTATTATTTTGTTGAATGAATAGTATTTTTCATTGTAAAAGTGATTGCGATCCACAGTGAAAAGCTTAAAAATGAATCGAGATCATACTATTAAGGTACTTGTCTGGTTGATAAACCGTAAAGATTCACAGTTTAAATTATTTATTACTAAAATCTCAATACAGTGTATGTAACCTTGATTCACTTGGACTAGCTGTTACATCATACGTTGATCAAGAAAGTTCAGTAACATATCAATATCCATTGAATAATCAACTCTAATTTATTGTAATTTCCCTCCATTTAAATTATCGTCATTCTATGTACTTTGACACTTCTTTCCATCTGTTTGTTGGAAAGTTCAAGGTGAATTAACTTCGTTATTTTCAAGAATGTATCTCTCTCATATCACACCTAATTAAATTCGCTGCCAGTAGATATTCGCAAAATGCATGTGGAGTAACCAGGATCATGCTGATCAACTCCTCAATAAAGAACGAATTCTATTAGTCATGTGATAAAAGACTGAACGAACTGGTCCCTCCATACCATCCACTGTCTTATTCAGAGACGGTAATATTGACCTAGTAAGAGGTTGACTGACATTCTGCGGGACAGAGATGCAAACACCTGTCTATCAAGGTTACGAATTAGACGTATGACACTGATTTCTTATCCGTAGTCAACAAGTTTAGATGTCACAGTTCCTCTAGTCGGTTACGGCGTCAATAACGAAGTGATAACTGCTCTGAATATGACGCTTTATGAAATGACTTTTAATCGTTCACAAGGTACCAGTTCCATCAAAATTGGAAATAAGCCGTTCTGAACAGCTCCGATCAGCAAAAGAATGAATCATAACCTGTAGTTGTGATTTCATGATATTTGGAGAAAAAAATTTGCCAGCAATGATATATTTTTCCATGAAACTTTAAGAGATGTAATGTCAAACAAAAAATGGTACTTCAAAATGAATGGATTGTGCAATATGAGTATTTATTGCTAGCCACAATCCATCTATTTAGTATAACCTGGAATAAGATCACTACATCGAGGCGATCCCCACAGAATTTACTGGTGCCTACAACAACTAATCAAAATGCAATCGTAAATAAATTCAAACCCTAACTAATAATAATAATAATACTAGCTGATCTTTTCCTGATATGTAAAGACTCGCTGTTCTGCTAGCTTAATGTATAAATATATGATCTATAATAGTGACTGAACTTCCGTAGTTCCTATTCGGTATTTTAATTTATTTGATCAAGATAGATTTAAAACTGCTTGCAAAGCTTCGCTTGCTGAAGAACAAACTATTAAATTGCTACAATAGAGTAACGCTGAGACCTCAATGAAATAAATTTATTAAGCTCTCAGTAACAGGACTGAAAATAAAAAATATTGAAAACTGTAGTCCGGATTTTGACTACGTGTGATTTTTTAAACAGTCAGTAAGATCAGTCTAAAGCTAAATTGTAAATAAAAACCCTCTTGATAGAAGCATCCGTCATACAGTATTCTATTGACTGAATTGTAGTTGCTTTTTTTCTTGTTAGCGTTTTTGTGCTTGATCTTCGGACGATGAATAGACTATTTGACTTGCCATCCCATAAAGAGATTCGTTAGTCTAAATAATTTTTGAAATGCAAATGAAAGTGAAGCAAACATATATATTTAATGTTTTGAAAATGAAACACCATATAATTCCATCGAATCAAGAAAAATTTGTTTTGGTTTATGTTAATGCTCAAATTTGTGGTGAACTGAAGTGACCAGTTCAAGATCACTTCACTAATGAACTGAATCGTTTTTGACAGAAATAATGTTACCTTTAAAGAATATATATAAATATATATATATATATATATATATATATATATATATATATGTATAAGTATGAGTCATCAGTTGAAGAATAACCTACCTCGGCTGCTAAGAAACTCCTTGTTCTTGGAGTTGGATTTCTCACCATACCAAGAGGTAAATGCAAACAAGCATCTGGATCATATTCCCTTAGCCGATTTGATTGGGTTTCACCAGCATCTTTATTATCTTGATGATCTGAATTTTCCTCTTCTTTCACAGCTGGTAGATTACTGTCCAGTATTTTCTTCAAAGAAACATTAAAATATTGTAAACATTGCTATTCTACGAATTATTATTCTAGCATTGTAGGTAAACTAAGGTTAACTACTACAGAACTGTTATATGTTTTCTGGTAACTCGAATTATTCAAAATATTTATCTATGTTATCTTAACTTGCTACAATTGCTGAAAAACTACCACTTCCTAACTATTACAACAATAAAGATTGGTTTAGTTTCATGTTCAGTTATATATTCATCAACTACCGTTTCGAGAAAACACATCAAAAATGCAATCACATATATGGTTTACTTAAATGATCAGTAGTCAAATTTGAATTGACAGTAGTTAGACGGTATTTTGATACATGTATAATATTTGCAGTATTACTCATTATGATTACGTGCTTTAACTAACAAATATGACTAAATTGATGAGTAATATTTTAATATCTAGCGGACACGTTTACCATACACTACACATTTAACTACTCACTCTTCTGTGTTAAAACAAAAAAGCACGAAGAGTTACGTTCAGGTTTGTAAAAATACATCATATCGACGATGATGAAAGGTGATAATGTTTCTCGTCAATCATAATTTCTGAATAATAAAAATATGAAGTGGTCTCATATTTTAATGATCCACTTTTTGTGATCCATTTGACTAAACAACATTGGAAATAGCTCTACTGAAAACTAAAAGATTATAGAGTGTTTTTCAGAGTTTGGGTAGGTTTAGGTAATGAAGTGAAATACCAATATGATCATTCATTTACGAATTACAGTAAGAGTAACCATAATCAGCAGGCTCAACTGAACTTTGAAAACTTTGTTCACTATTACTTCGCTAATATTCAACCAAACTCTAACTTCTTCAATTCAGCGGAAAATCACTTTAGATCATTGGATTTTCCGACATATGTTCCTTCCCAATATCGTTGAGTAATGATAGTTTGTCACTATAAATATTCAGCGATTCAGAAATTTTCATCTGCTGAACTTTAAACATGAGGACATTCACGTTGTTTTATGTGTTCAATAGAATGGAACAACATTTAGAATGACCGACTTTGTGAACTGTACATTCTAGCTCCTGAGAAACAGGTTTGTACAATGATTATGAGTAATGATAAAGTCAACTGCACATAAAGACGTGTTTCATAAGTTGGTCTTCGTAGAAATACGGTGAGTGAAACCATTACAAGCGTTTTTGGTCATCACGGAAACAGAACAGGAAAAATAGAATCATGGAGAAAAGATTATATATATATATATATATATATATATATATATATATATATATATATATATATATATATATAGTATTTCAGTGAATTCTTTGGGTTTCCCCGGCACATTTGTTTAAAAATAACGTGCAGCTGAACTTAGCTCCTAACAGGTGAATGACAGATATCTTTAAGACGGGTTGGATTTTTTGCGTGTTTGTAGTTTTTATTTTACATTAAAATAGACCGCTAACTTTAAAACACTTTTCAATATACTTGATTAAACAATGAAAAGGTATTTATAGTACTTTACGAAACTTTTTCATTTTATTTACTTGAAATTAATCTTCTGTACTTTTAGGTAACTATGGTATCCATTCATCTTATTCAATAATCAGATAGTTGAGTTAATGCTAATAAACTATGAGAATGGAAACAATTGACGAATAAGTGCAAACGTCGTCACATGACTATTTCTCATATGGCGTATAATTGGGTAAAATAAAGGTTTTGTTATTCTTTTTAAATACTGAAATCATGTGTCACGAGGAAAATCAATTTTAAAAGCATTCCTAGTCAAAAATACTTATACAGAGTAGACGCGTTAAAATTAGAAGTAACATACGTTTAATCAGCTGTTACTTTCAATTCATTCACTTAACTTATTTGCGCATAAACAAAGAGACATAGATCTATCGTGAGATTTCAACCATTTATTTGTTAGGACACTATTAATTACAGCGTTTCAATGAAACAATCACGAGAACTGGCAGGAAATTCCAATTTTTTGTAATATCTACCATAACTGTACTCAATATCTCATACATGATCATCAGTTTTTCATTTATAAACTGTAAAATATTTTTACGCTATTAAGTTTAAAAGAAACTGTAATCTTAGGATAATACCGTTAAAGATCCCATGTGATGCAGAATAAATAAACCATATTGATGTTGAAATGAGGTGTACTAAATATTAACACCATTTGTCTACTAATTTTTGTTCACGTAGGAACTATATCCGGCTGTCTCAAAAGGCATATCAGTGACTTTTTGAACTGTTAATGTTATAATCACACTTTAGGCGCTTTCTTCATTGAATCACTTCGAAACCAGTTCATGGTATGTTTTCATCGACACTGCTTGAACTTTAAAATGACTTTTCGTTTCTGCAACAACTCGATATCGTAAATGAACAGAATACGCCGAAGTCTAGGAAAGCAATGAATGAATATTTATTATTCTTAAACAGTCTTTTTATATTCAGTGAGATATTTAGATTAGAAAAGTGACTGGAGCTTACTTTACATTTGTCAGAATCAGACGGCAGATTCATCCGCGGTTTATGTTTATTTATCAAATGTATGGATGTCTTTATAGATTTTCTGGTTGACTTCTTAGTCTGGCTTTTAGGTGGTCGCTTTAAGCGCAAATATAGCTGCTTTAGATCAGCTTCTGCTTCCAGATTACGTATACGTCTACGTTCAATTTGAGCTAAATTCTTGATTCGGTCATCTTCATATTTCTAGAAGATAAAATATTTTTGGTGACACTAAGACTGGTAGCAATAGATTTTAAAAAAAGGGATTCCAGATTAAGTATCATAAGGAATATATTCACAAAGTGTTATGAGCCTTTATCTTGTTTACTCACAGAAAACATGAGATCAATCCATTGTAGCAGTAAGAAAATGTCAGAAATTAAAAAATTTAGATTCTATTGATCACTTTCAAACTATTTATTCTTATGGTCTCGATCTTACCACACTAATATGGTGGATGTGGACATTACTTTTGAGTTGTTAAAATTCTTATGATTGTATAAAGCAGGCTGAGTAGATCATAAAGTTGGTAGTAACTGATTTCATAAAATATGGGCAGTCATCAAACTGAACTAATCAGAAAACACCTATTTGTGTTCAACTTTTCGATATCTTTCGCTCACTAGGGTTTACTATTGTCAGGATTTCTGATATTTTCAATGACCAACTATCAACTTATCAAAATTTATTTGAAGATTATTAGATTTCATAAGTTTAAAATTATTTTACTATATCCCTAAAATAATTAATTATTAATATAAAAACCTCTTCATTTTAAACAATAAAGTTGGTGAGGGAGATGACCAGTACGAAATTACTGAACTGTTAAAGTCAATAAATAAAACTTGAATATTGTTGTTTTTGATTGGTGTTACTACGACAACGCTAAAGAATTTCGAAAGTTAGATATCTTGTAGTGCCTACAGATTTATTGATTTATCATAATTCATAACCTTTTGCGGCTGTTGTACTGCCTGCTGGAGGATGACGTCAAATTTTCCTACCTTATTACAAACTGGCCTATCGCCTTCAATAACATGTGTTTATTGAGTTAGAGAAGAACATATTAACAATGTAAATTAGAAATAGTCACGGAGACCAGTTAGGTTGAGCGGTCATTTTGAAAATTTTTGTGCAAATACAGAAGCTTTATAGATATAATTTATACAAATGATCTGGGTAACTGGTCTTATTTGAAGCCCTCAGTGGGTGTATGAGATGTAACTTTTGAAGGTATTATAGCTACTGCGAGAAATAAAGTGACTACTATTACCCTTGAAATTATTATTAAAGTCTACTTAGTGTCCAGCTACTCCAATCAACTCATTAGTGACACAAATGTATACAGAAAACCACCACTGCTATACCATGAATATCGTGTCGTAAAAGTAATTTTCACTTTTAATTATTAATTTGAATTATTTCTGAGACTGGATTTGTTGAAGCATTCCTATAGCATGTCTTATTTATCTAAGCATATTACATGTGAAATGGATTTTCAGTCTTAAGATAAAGACAAGATCGGAATGGTTTGTTATGGAGATTAACTGTTTTGTTTAAGTTAAGCAAGTTATACTTGAGGTCATTATCAAGAGTCACGTTATCCGCTTTAATGAGAAACAGATCATTTTTTATTAGGAAGATTTTATTTGTTAAAATTATTATGTATTAATTAAACTACCTACTAGCTTAAATTATCACACTATACTGTTTTCATCGTGAAAAATGTAAGTCATAAACTTAGAAGAAATCTGGTTTTGTATAACAATCGGTTTTTAGATTTTGCATAAAACTAATTTATATTTTGAATTAAAGCGAAAATTAAGTCTTTTTCACATGAACATTAAAAAAAATCGATGCAGAGAACAAATGATTGGTAGATACCTAACAAAGTTGACAACTAACACAGCCCTCAATTCAGAAGCTTAATTGAGTTACCTTATACAGATTAGTCTCCAAATAACACATGATACTACAAAAATTACTTTTAGTGCCTAGAAATGTGGTTATCATTAGAACAAGTGTTAAATACATGTTTACACTAGTTGATGAACTGTAATTTATGTCATTTTGTTACAAGCGCCATTTCACTCAAGAGGCCCTCTTCTGAAAGAATACATACTCCCTTTGTTATGACGTGTTTCCACATCACTTGATCACGATATCTAGTGCGTCAAAAAGTAGTCGCGGTTTTGAACTAACGAAAATAATTCAGGAACTGTGCAAAAAATATATTTATTTTTCATCAATAAAACTGGTATGATGTATTGAAACCATAGAAGATGGCTTCATGTTCTGGCCCCGTATATTTAAAGTCATCATTCAAGATGTATGGTGAATAGAATTGAAACATGTTGAAGTCCCTAGAATAAAGGTAAGGATTTTGTTGAATTTATTTTTTGCAAAACAAGAATGTTGATGATTTACTGAGAATTCTTTTTATTCTATGCGGTTATAGCTGAGCTGTAATGTGATCAGTAACCTATAATATGACGTCCATCACAAAAAACAACGTACCTTGACCTGACTTAACACATAGTAAATCAGTATTACTGAGTAATGATGAAAATACTAAATATAGTGACTAAAAAATATCCAAATCTTTGGTTGAAAAAATAGGTTTAAAAAAGTATAAAATAAACCTGTTGTCCTAGTCGAGAGAAACATCGGGAGATTAGTGTGCAAAATATGTTACTAATGAGATGGTTATGACAATTTATGATTCTTTTGTATATTAGTCTACACTCACCTCATAATGTTTCACTAACACATCCACTACTTCATCTATGGCTCCATGTTTTAAAGCATTTGGTGGTGTAGTCCGTGTATACTGAATGAACTCACGTTTAGTTAATCCAAGATGCTTCATGCTATATTTGGAGGGATTAATACATTCACTAATAATGATAATAATAATAATATAATTTTTCTAAGTTACTGATAAGATACCCTTTATATATCACAAAAATCACTAACTTCCTGATCCTGGTTGGTTAGGAAATTTCTAACTTGTGATATAAGAAAGTTTATAAAACTAAATTAAAAATGAAATTATGTGTCACGTGATAATACGGTCATTTGTATTGAAGTATGAAAGCCAAGTGACGAACTGATGACTCAATTATCTTTTATTAAATAACTGATACCTTATTTTAAACAATGCATACTTTTTGGCTAGATATGGTTTTGTATACTGGGGTCCATATGCTTATGATATTTAACATTAAGCTTTAAATTGAGTACCTGCATTAGATGACGTATAAGCAACCAATCTTAAATATTTGAAATCATGAACCGATCATTGTTAGACGACCATCAGAAACATGGAAGAACTGGACGGCCGTCTCGTCCTAGTATAGTAATCAGTAGTGAGTATCCACTACTCTGGCTAGCAGGTATCGAACCCAGAACCTTGAGTCTCACGCGCAGACGCCTAACCTCCAGACCGCTGATCCAGCATCCAACGGTGTTCATGTCTAACTCTAATCAGTTTAAGGTATTGAACAACCGCCATTGTCTTGGGTAATTAACTGCCTGTACCTGACAGGGTTGAACTTTACTGCTCACAGCTTCTCACTAGAACCACGAGAATTTCCCCATGAAGCTAGTCTCTAGTGAACACATTCCAATAAAACTCACAAATCTTCACAAAGAGTAATCTTAAATCCTTAAAAATCAAACAAAAATGGGTTTTTTTTTTAATTTTACCATTCATCATCATAAACGATAATCACAACGTCAGTAGAAGTGAACGCATTTTGTCTAAATTTCTCAATGAAGTCAATAGCTATTTTATCATAAATCTGGGCAATATTGTTGTAACATATGTGACTTCTCTCTAGGTTTAAATTAAAATTTTGATAGGTAATCAACTTTCAACAGAACAGAAAACAGGTGAAGAGATCTCAGTGAAGTGTTAATTTTCTGAAATTAATTCATCTGATGTCATAAATGTCTTTTGTTTGTTGGTGAAATTGGCAAAAATAACATAACATTCGATTCAATACCTAATTTTGTATACTAAAAGATGCTTAGGTATTTGAGAATATTATAACATAATCTTGCATTGAAAAAGAAAAGAATAGGTCTTTTACTTTAGAAAATCCTTATGTTGCCATTTAATAGTTTTATATTTAAGTTTAAAGCAACTACTTCCAATGGATTAACCTAATTACATGTCTTCTCGTTCACTTAGAAAGTTTATTTATATGTCTAAATGGAAATATCTATAAAATAAGAGTATTTATGCATTGTACATTGACTCTTTTTCGTTTATCTTTTTTTTCCTTAGTACCACCGACGGAATCATCATTAATATATTGAACACTAAACTCTTTCTAACGTTTCTGCAACCAATGTTTATGAATGAATAATTTTTTTTAATGACTAACTGATTGATAATTCTGATCAGTATGAATACCTTTTTTAAAATGCTGGTTTATATGGACAAAATGATGGGAATCATGATCTTCGCCTTAAATAGTCAATTAATCCACTGGATTTAAATTGTCTCATATATATGTATTAGTGATCATTATATTTGTCATTTTTACAAAAGCTCATTTTACCGACAGTGAAACATCTAACTGACAATTAACAGAGACAAAATAACCTTCTTAACATCAGCTGAAGCGTCCTATTGATTGTTTCCAACCATGTAAAATCAGAAGAATTTCCTGCTTATTAATTCAAGCTACCGGTAAAGTGAGACTTTTTAGTGCAACAAACTATCTATATAAAAATGTTAAATATACATTCACTAATATCTCTAACCTCAACATAAATTGCTCGAACTTTTAATGTGCAACTGTAAATAATAGAAAATTAACCATCATCATAGGTGTAACTGTTAATACACCGATAGCATTATTTTGCTAGACATGCTTAGTCACAAGATGATTGAATCTGATGACGTGAAGCATTGATCTTATACAACGAGAACAAAGAAAAGGTTTTATGTGAAAACATGAGACCTGTAGTATATCTTAGATTTAATTTCATGTTGGTGTTAGACAGCTAATCTAGTTACAGTGACACGTTGGTATTTGATTTTCAATGGTTCTTTTTAGATGTCAGTACGTGATGAGATACATCTAATTGGAATTCACCCCCACAAACTAGTCATTTAATTTCAGAAAATAACTTGGATTTCATAAATTTAGTTTGACATTCGTTAAGACAAGTTAGTGTTTACATTTATGACTCAAACATTTTATTTTATTTTTATTTTTTTCAACAATTAAATTATTCAAATTTTTTTGTCTATAATTTATTTAGAATTTATTCTGTAAACAAAATTGAAATTCCATGTTAATTGAATTAGATTTTCGAATAAATCTTTGTATATGATACATAATTACATCTGTTTTATTTATTTATGTGCAGCATATTTAAATTTTCATTCATTCACACAATCTTATTAAAAATTCACACTCAATTATAGTTAGCAAACATATGTATATATATAGATATATATATATAAATATATATCACGATCTCTAATTGTATGTCAGACAGTGAATTTTTCACTCATACATACTTCAGGTGTTTTAATTATATCTCTATTACTTTTTTAATTGTGATGTCTACTGATAATTAGTCAGAGAATATATATTTATGAAACAGGAATATTCATGCTCATTAAAAAAGTAGACTAATGATGTTTAGCGTTAGTTATATTAACGATGATCTAATTAATATTACTTGTTTGAATATCACTTGTTAACTCTGTGGTAAGTGATTTAGTTGTTTTGATTTTTTTGTCAATGTCATATGTGTAACATTCAAGTAATTTGGTTAATAAACTGTAGTAACCTTATAGTGAATTAAATGGCATTGTACTGGTGTGTTGTTGGATTTTTCAAGGAGGGCACAATCAAGCTTGAAATGATTACTCTAGCACACATATCTTCCATTGTTAGATCTCTGGTAAATTTTCAATATGTTTGGAAGAAATCATAAATTGTATTTATTTGTCATTCTATTTTAATCAATCAATGTAATCAGCTATCGCACAAATCATAATTTCATAACACTTCTGGCATATTTATCGATAGACAATAATTACTAAACATGGCAAAACTAATATTTTAAAAATATCTTAATGTTAAATAGCGTTAAACCTATTTGGTAGTTTCGAAGTGTTTTGATCAACTGGTAAATACTTATTTTTATACAAAGTAGGTGGATATCATTGAAGACTATTTACTAAATCATCCAAAGCTATACAATTGCTTATCTGGCTTTTGATTGTTGTATACAACATTTTAAATAATAAGATTGTCGACACCAATATATGTTGATGTTAATTACAACGAAAATCTAGTTTATGCTGATGACTGTGGCTTTGATATGAATAATAGTTCACTCATTGTTTTAAAAAATGTAGTTATATTACAAAAGTGAAACTTTTCAAATTAAATTTAGACTCTATATTTACCAGTCTAACATCACTTAAGTTTTTACCAGGAAATTTTGCAGAGATTGTATGAACTACTGCAACATAAATGAAAACGGTAGGCTTTATAAAAATCGAACTTACATTTGAATCAATAACGGTTAAATTATTCTACATCATGAAAGCTAATTCGTCAAAGCTTGTTATCTTGCTGTCTTTTGTAAATTAAATGTTCATATAGTGTAGATTTGATTTTTATGACATTGATTAACTTGTTGTGAAATTTCACCTTAAATTATAGACAACATTTAACTGATTACATTTACAATAATTTGTGTAACGTGAACACATGATACATTTCTTATTTCATTGAAAAGTTTCACATGACAAAAAATAACAATAGAACCATTCATGTAACATTTAGCTAATAGTTTAATAAAACTGACCAATAAATTTAGTAAACATCTTTTAGCTTTAGACAACATATGTCTCATGATGTGTTGCGTAGTATAAATGGATTCTCCAAATCTATCACTATGAACTTCACATAACACAATTCTTTTGATGTATGATCATTATCTACGCATATATCATTGTTAACTGACCAAAATTTTCATGAGCTGAAATTTGTTGTGTAAGAATTTTTACGAAATGTAAGCGTTCAAGAAATATGATAAGAGAAATAAGCTTACTGTTACACATGGTTTCATGTAAGTGTTAACAGTGGTCTTTTGAAGTTAAATTAACAACAAACATATAACTAACTCATAACCATTATCTCAAATCTAAACGTCTCACTATTCATGTATTTTATTGAAGGTGTACTTCATGAACTAACAGTTCGGATATTCTCATTCGCATTAACAAGTTTAAATGGTTCTCAGTGTTTTTAACCCACAATTCAGTATGTTGTAACTAAATATTTTTTTTACTAAACGAATTTGTCAAACGATTACTATTTATCTGGTTATTTAGAAATTCCTTTAATTTTCTAATACTGTCAGACAGACAGATAACTTGTATTCAGATGATTATGACAATTTATGAATGAATTGTATAATTAGCCTGTACTTTTTAACTTTTAGCTTATAATCGATTCCATTGGATGGATTGTTAAATTTACTTGGTTAACAGTAAACGAACATTCGGATCAATTATTTTCTGATTCATCCTATCATACGAAATGGAGCTTTTGGGAATATTTAGATATTTACGAATCACAATTTCAGCATTCAAAAATATAGTTTTCTGCATTTTATATGCTGCATTACTATCACTACTTCCTATCATGGTGCCTGGTAAAGTAAGATCTAAATTGATTTATCAGATTATCCCTGTGTGTGTGTGTGTAAACAATATGACGACTGTATTACAATAATTGTATTTTTAGCACAGTGAAAAACTAACGCACAAATACTAGCTCATTTGTAACTGCTCCAGATGTTAAATAACTGAAGCTGCTTTTAATGATTCATATAATTTAAAGAAGATAAGTTTACGAAGTGTTAGCATGAAGTTCATAGTTTTCATTAAGCGATTAACTATAGCTTTCGAAATATTCCACAAGTTCTAAATGCAAACTACTCTCTGTTGAATTTACGAAAAATCAGCGTTTTTGATCGGTTGATTTTGTAATAACTTCATGCGAACGTTTACATAAAACTATTAAATTATATTTATTAGGAGGAATATGGTAATTTATTAGCTTTTTAGATATTGTAGTATTATTTCAAAGACCTACTGATTAAGATAGTCTATGAAGTTCATCATACAAAACATTCCCATTAAAAGGAAGTTTTGTATCTGGGTCCATACACTAGTATGACATAAACATGGTTAATCTCTTTTGAAGAAACGATAAATACAATATTTAAATTACTGTTTTAACTAGATATTTACATACTGGTAAGTAATTTTCATAAAACTACCTTTCATATGCAATTTAAATGAACTTTAACCTTATTGTCTATATTTTTAATTTAAAGCCAGCTAAAGGAGCTTATGTTTTACTTCTTATGACTGGTTTATGGATGACTGAAGTTATACCGATTTACGTTACTGCACTAATCCCGTTGGTGTTTGGACCACTACTTGGATTAGCTCCAGCGTCAACTATTTCTCCATCCTATACAAAAGTAAGTTTTATCTATGTTAAGTGTAGAAAATTTACATTAAATTCAATGGTATTTCCTTCTGTTAACTGGCTTGCAGATAAAAACATAAGGATCCTAGAAGTCTTCTTACAGGCAGAGATTAAATTTAAGACACAATAACTTAAGAGCTTTTGTAACTAGAAATTTGTTATTCATGAAAAGCAAATCTTGTCAAAATATATGAGAAATCTGTATGAGTAATTCTGCTCAGAATGTTTTCACTTCTAGAATTTCATAATGCAGAACAATTAAAATTTCTAAAGACGTTTATTTTTTTCTCCAGTTAGAATTTTATGTATGTCAAATAAAGTTTCCTTAAAATGTTTTTAAAAATTTCTAGGATACAAACATACTATTTTTTGGTGGTTTAATGATGGCATGCGCAATAGAAAATAACTACGTTCACAAGAGAATCGCGATTTCTATTTTAAAACTTGTCGGAAGTGATCTTAAAATGTATGTTGAGCACATTAAATTTATTTGCTTATTTACTTAAAGTCTAAACCAAGTCGTTTAACTAGAGCCTTAATCATGGTTCAAGATTCTGTGTTGTAAATGTTACAAAACGATAAACCTACTCTGTATCAGTCAAATTTGGATAGGCAAGAAATTACTCACACGTACATTTGAATTATGCGTGTTTAAAAATGTGATTTAAATAAACTGAAAACATTGTGAGTCAATTAAACCAAGCGAACATAATCAGTTACTGAACTCAATTAATGAACACATGACTCTCGTCTATATGTTTTTATAAACAATATGTTTATGAAGTTCAAATTTCCTAGTTAGATAATAAAAGTCAATAATGAAAGTTACACGATCGTATGTGTTTCATATTTCCTACATAGTTAATCTGGTTTCAATAATTTTTTGATGTGCAGTTTAGTTGTAGTATTTGGTAGAATCAACTTTACGAGATGAACAATTAATGAAAGAACTTACAACTACTGTCAACATAATTATCAATAATAGATCAGTCTGAACCAACACACAATCAAAATTAAGATGATACATATTTTTGAAACGCTTTTCAGTCATTAATTTCTTAAATAATTGACTGATTACATGTTTGATTAATAAAGATAATCTACTATTTTGTAGGCTTATGCTTGGCTTTATGTTGCCCAGTTGGTTTCTCTCTATGTGGATGAGCAATACTGCTACTACAGCTATGATGATAACAATTGTAGATCCTTTGTTAAATGATTTAATGAAAGTTGGTAATGGGACAAATTTATTAAATCTTTCGTACCATATATATATTGGTTACTATTTCATTTTTACATAATCAGTTCATCTTTTTATTCTTTATTTTGAAGATTAATTTAGTTAATAAAAAATCTTTTAGTGCAGATACCATGAAACAATGGGGATTTATGAACGACCGTGAATAACTTATAGTCAACAAGAATATTTACTGACGAAAGATTTGAAATCGAAATAATTGTTTAGTTAGATATTTACAGAATAAATAGTTTCTACTATATAGAGAAAGGTGTCATTTCTATGAAATAACAATAATTATTTGATAGTCTAAAGTGTTTAATGAAAATTTACTATTGCTGTTCATATGGAACAATCAACCGATTAGTCAAGTCCATTTAATTTTTGAAATATAGAATTCACTATTATTAGTGAAAATACCACTTGCTTAGCTTGGACAGAACTCTGAAAAACACATGACTAGCCATGATGACTTAAAATGAACATTGTAAATGTAATCGTGATCATCCTATTGGTTTACGTTTGATTCCATCAACAGTTTTGAACTTAATATGATTCTGTCTACTTCCCAAAGTTGTGTTTATTAAATGAAGTTTAGGTTATAAGCTTAAACAATGTTACTGATTCGAGTCTTTCTACTTAGTTTGTTTCTGGTATTTATGGAAAATAAGGTATCCTAAAAATTGCACGGTAATACCTATAAATGTAACTGAATTGCACTAAAAGTTAATCAGGTTAGTTTATCGATACAACCCAATTAACTGTTTCTTTAGTTAGAGAGTAGATTAATAAATTTAAGGCTGAATAGGTATCACATATCAATTTAAAATTAGCCCCTGCTTTCAAAGCATGACGATGATTTAGAGAGTGTTTCAATTCAATCTATTTACATTTTTCTCCTTCTGTTAATTTCTACATGGTTATAGGACTCTAGTTATAGTAGATGACATACATGTGTACAGATTTATGTATCAGCAATGCAACAAAGGGTATCTTTCTGCACCTATCTTTGTGATATCACAAGTTCTTATAGTATATTCGCCACATACGTTTTGACACATTTTCAGTTACACATTTGAAATCATGAATCGATCAATGTTAGAACACCATCAGAAATATGGGAGCACTGGACGGCCGTTTCGTCCTGGTATGCGCATCCACGACTCATGCACCTAGAGGGATTGGAACCCAGGACCTTCCGTCTTATGAGCGAACGCCTAACCTCGGGACCACTGAGCCAGTATCAAATGGTGCTAATGTCTAACTTTGGTCTGTTCATGGTTCTGCGCAACCTCACACACTGTCTTCGGTAGTTACTGTCTACACCCGGATAGGTTGAACTTCACTGGTCACGACTTCCCACTAGAACTCGGAGAAGATTCCTCACGAGGCTAGTCACTAGTCAGCTCAGGTAATTGAATTACGGGGTTGTTAAGATTGTAAAGTTAACTACCTGAAGTCCGTTTTTCGGTAAATAAAAGTATTTAACTGGAATCATCTGTGTTGATCATTCGTCTAAATTTGATCACGAAGTTACAACTTAGTCACTTGATAACGAAACCCTACAGACTAACTCAGAAAGAGATAAACCCTTTAGACAAATATGTTAAGAGAACTACAAAGATTCTGAAATAATATCAGTGAACCGAACATTAACATGTTATCTGCTAGTAGTTTTCTTATGGAACACAATGTACCAGAAACTCTCATCATACACTAAAATAAACTACCTAATGGGTTTTGAAATTACACATTGCTTTGACCAGACAAACCTCTTTGATTTCATTCATTAAACTTATCATTTATACTGTTCATATACTTGATCATTTACAGATGAGGAAGATAACAAAGAACGTAAAAACAGGTAAATTATTTTATATTTTTATCTATTTAAGTATAAGGTTTTGCATGAAAAGTAGATAAATCTGAAGGTTAATCCTATTATTAAAAATTTATGTTTAGCTGTACACTCTACGTAATTTTATCTGATTTTAAATTGAACAACCTGTTCATTTTTTGCTTACCAGTATCCTGAACCTGACATGGATTTTTTGCAGATTATTCGTGTTTTTAATTGATTAAATATGATGAAACAAAACATATTATGATTGTATTATCACTCTATAACGTTTGATTACATTAATTAACTACTAGAATAATAATGTATTCATTAGTCAATAGATCAGGTTGGTCTGTCTGAAACTTGATTCTAAAATCAGTTGCATGTGAATAGATAATCGTTATTGTACTTGGCCTAATTGCAAGAATCTCATATTCAACTCATAGCTCCTCTTTATACAGTACCTTCTATTAGATAATCGTCAGATAGTTCCTGGATAAACTTAAAAATAATGTTAAGATTTGAAATATCATTATTACTTTGTCTACTTTTCTATGCTTGAATCGGACGGAAACAATGCTCGTTTGTATTTACCAACTGTTTGGAGGATTTTTTTTTAGCAGACTTCCATTTATGGCCTAGCTGAGAAAATGTGGCTGTGCTCATTGACAGAATTCATTCATTCATTTAAATGCTCAAATCTCTAGGTAGACACTAAGAGTACTGTCTGAAGAATGCTTTTAAACCAAGTAGATTTGTTTCGAATGTTTTTAACATTCTATTTTAGTGAATCCCAAGGTAGATATCAATTAGTTGCATTAAAATGCATTCCTCAGATCTGAAAAATGATAAATATATCCCACTACAGAAGTACTTTGACAAAAAAATTGAAAATTAACACAGTAAAAAAAATATTCTACTCAGAGAATTTTAATTCCCCCTCAGTTTTTTGTTTTTAAATCTTATCCGTGTTTTAAACAAATCTTCAAAATCTTATAAATTACTTAGACTAAACTATCGGTCTAACATGCTAATACGCCAGCCAGAAAAATCACTACATTAGGCTTATTTTCATGGTACACTGACATTAGTTAAGTTTAAAGTATTTCACTTTGGCATAGTTAAGTGAGGTAACTAATTTATCCAGATTATACTTTCTTTATTCAGTAATGAACTAACTATGGATTCAGGTAAACCTGATCAGATAGATGAAGAAGATACTCAGTTAGCGGACGCCAACTTTGTACAATTTCATCATCTTGATCTTACTCCGGAAGTTTCAAATAATCAGCCGAAATTAAGACTGATGAGTGTTGGTTTTAGTCTCAGTATTGCTTATGCATCTTCAGTTGGTGGAGTAGCAACACTGATAGGTACCCCACCCAATTCCATTCTTCAAGGAACAATATTAAAGTAAGTTTTAAGCAATAATGCTTCTAATTTCTCCTCTTTTGTTCTGTCCATAAGTATATTACGATCAGATACAATTTTATGATCTGACGTTTTTATTACTTTTATGCTTCCACAGTTTTTTGAGATCATCACACAGATATGAATTAATTTCTTATTTTAAATATTCTACAGTACAATTTATTTTCCTATTTTATATTTATCAAAGTCACAGACTTATGAACTCCTTCTGTAAATAAAGTTAGCTGTGGATACACTTCATATTACGATAGTTGTCTTTATAATTGCCGAAGAAATCACTTGACTAATTACTTGTGCCTGTTTTTCCCCAATCAACCATAGGCCGCGGACCAGAATTCTCCTACATAATCTGTCCTCGACCTTTTTTCCCAACTCTATCCAACTGTTACTCATTATTCTCATTTCTGTCTCCATTTATTAGCCATTAACTACATGTTAGTTACCACCTTACTTATCAGAGAGCAGTGTAAAGAGGAAATTTAAGACAGCAAACATTGAAATAGAATGTGTATTCATCGGATTATTGGATGATTATTACAAAAGTATCACTAGTCCGTAAATCGCATTTAAGAAATCAAGTTTGTTTTGTCAGATATTAGTTTTGGCAGCTTGTCTAACGTAAACAGATGGTATATTTCCCACCCACTTCTTTATTAACCATTCAACCAAATCAAAGCTAAAAAATGCACATATCTGTTTATGAAACTGAAATACAAAACTTCGCACATTTTCAGGTATATGACTGAAAAATTTATCTTTATGTATCCTATGAGCGACATACGCACAGAGATGAAAATCATGCTTTTTAGAGTAATATTCATAAATGTCAACCAGTTTAAATTGTTTAGACGGCTCATTAGTGCCTTTTTTCACATCCATTAGCCTCATTATTGACTTATCTATACTTCTCATTTTTTTATGTGACTTAGTCGTTACGGTGATTCAACTGGTCTGAATTTCGGTACCTGGATGGCTTACGCACTTCCCCTTTCAGCTTTCATGTTCTTGTTCACCTGGATTTGGCTTATCATTTTGTTTATTGGCCCAAGGTAAGGAATGAAACGATTTTTTTTAATTTGAAGTATATTGCTCACAAATTTCATCACAGTGAGTGAGCTATAAACTGGTCAACAGTTTATCATATTTAGTTATTATCATATTTTATAAAATCTTGAACGAACATCGAATATTTGGTAGACTAGACAGGAAAATATTTAAGCAAAAGCTTTAAACCAATAAACATTGCAAACTTGGAAGCATGGGACAGCCGTTTCGTTCTATTATACAACTTCCGAATGAAGTTCATTCACGATCCTGGTCTCATATGTGAACACCTAACCTTTTGATCGCTGATTCGGTATTTACTGGTGTACAATTCTAACTTCAGTCAACACATACAAGGTTTTCAATGGTTGTGAGACTTGATTAAATGTAGCTTCAATGAAATTCGACAATCTCTATAGCGATAACACTCATATATATTCAAGTTTTGAAAATACTACATTTGAGATGTTTACTCCAGAAATATGTTCTTCCAACTACTTGATAGATAGGTTTCAACTAATCATTTGCATTTTGTTAGAGCAAAAGGTTGATTCAGTTATCTAAAATCGAATGTTTTTCGTTGAAACAAATCATTTAAAGAAGTCAGGTCGTTGAAACCCAGTCTTGTGAGCACCATAAATTTATCTAATTTACCTAGTACTTTAAATTTAGATAAATTAATATTTCTTCATGAGCTTTCAAACTCTTAGAAAATCAGATGTAGGAACCCAACAGATGATTGACTTTTGGCGAATGCAGACGTCTGTTCATTGTCTCAAAGTTTACCAGTTTTCAGGGTTTATAGTTGTTATATGAACAATAGTAATAACAGTTTTTCTTCAGTGACTAGAAACTTCCCTAGTCATGACATAAACAGTTCTCTCTCTTATTAGATAATTAATCCAAAAAGCAAATTTTGAGCATACATAAACTTTCCTTACTCCCCTTATTCAGAATGTTAAAACTCCATGGTATGATTGAGTGCATATTTCTTGAAGTCTAGATTAAACAATAGAGTTTTTCCTCAACATATTTTAAAAACAGAGGTACTTGTTGACAAGACTGATGAATTTATTGGTACAATTAAATTATCAAATCAATTATCCCAAAATACTATTTCAAATTTTTCTTGGTAGCTGTTTTTCGAAATCTACCAATAGTCAATATTCAGTGGTCTTTTTAAATAAATAAAATTAATCAACACTACTTCATTTGTTCGGTTCTTTTTTCTAGAAGTTTGTATAGTTTTAAGCAGTCGAAAAGAAGGAAGGAACATTTAGCTCGTGTATTAGAAGCAGAACAACAGAAACTTGGACCGATCAAGTAAGTTCAATTGATGCATAAAAACACATCATAATGCGGACTTTTATGTCGATTATCTCAAAACTTTCAATTTCAGTAATGAATCGACAGCGGATTAATTTAAGTACAAACAAAAATAAAAAAATGGTAGTTTTAGATAAAAATTAGTGCATGTTTGAAGCCTGGGATGATTCTGAAACTTCAATCTTCGTAAAAAATTCTGATTAATTTTAGGATCAACACTATCTTTTAGTCATTTGAAGAAATTTAAAAGTAGTCATTATAAAATTATTATTGCTTATACAGTTTACGTTTCTTAAAGAGGACACTAGTCATAAGCATTGGTTGTTAGTTCGCATAAAAACGATAAATTACTTGAAAAATCATATATGTATCACATGAACACGTGAAAAACCGAAAAGTGTGAAACGTTTTAAGATATTTTAGTGTGTATTTTACTGAAATTGGAAATGAAACAAGTTAGAATTATAGAAACGTGTACAAATGCACGAGAAGACATCATAATTTCACTCATTGTAGTGAATTGAACTTCATTTTAAGTATATAAAGCTTCAAAATCTCTCATCAACATGTGATAATCACATACACCTAGCAATTTAAAATTACTGTTAAAGAATTTTAAGGTGGTCTACAACTTATCCTATCTTTTGTTCTTTCTATGAACAATATTTTAATTCACTTAAAACCAAATGGTTTGCCTTTTTGTACTAGATATTGTGAAGTACTGTCTGCACTTCTTTTCGTATTGCTTGCAATACTTTGGATGACGCGAAAAATTGGGTCATCAGGATGGGGAAAGTTATTTGCTGACCCTAATGATCCTAAAATATCGTGAGTTACTTTAAATTCTCTATTGAAACAAGCTTTATTACTTAGCATTTCCGAAACAAAGATCTAATAATTAAAAATAAACTATTATTATTAAAACCAACTACTTCAAATACAAGTGTTTATTTTAGTTTAAAGACAAATTTTTTGTAGTACAAAGATAAATTTTTATCTGTCTATAAATTTCCCAAATAAAATATTCTATTTCATTACATGGTAAGTTAAGATACTAAACCACGAGTTCGAAATTTAAACTTTACTATAAGAAGAAAAGTAATACATTTCGAAATGTCGAAAAATTCAACCCCGTCACGTTGATGAGTTTTGAATAGGTTAACTGAGACTTCAACGTGTAAACAAAAAGATAACTATTACAATTAATTAATTGTTGTAAGGATTACAGTCTTGATTAAAAGTCATGGGTGATGGTGCCAAATAATAATATTAGTAGCTTTGACTCGGAAATTAGAGAAGCATTATAGTCTAATCATAATTCTGAAAATAATATAGGTCACTTCAACTAAGTGTCTTTGTCATGAAATTTTTAATTTTATTTCGCTCGCCTGATAATTCATTGCTTCATTATATATATATATATATATATATATATATATATATATATATATATATACCCATGAACAAAGCTATTTTCAACGATCTTGAGTTTTTATTCAGATTAAACATTTAAGCTGTATGTGCAAACATATACGGCAAACTCAGGTATCTTAAGCTCACATCAAATAATTACAGTTAGAAACTTAAACTGTTGACTTGAAAGTACGCCTTAGAGATGTTGACTAGACATCTCTGTAAAAATACCTTGTTTCGAACAAACAGCCTGAAACGAATCAGTATCAAACAGTTGCTTTTCTGCTAATGGTGTTTCACTTAAAATTTTGGTAGAAAATTCAGCCATAGTAAAAAGTAACTCCAGTAAAAGTACTATCTTTTACTATCTTCATTTGGTTTTTGATCCATTATGCGCGAATTCAACATAGGATGAGTTCTATTAAGAAATAATCTACATTAGGGGGTGTAAAAACACAGGAAACAACTGCCATTTTCAGGTAAGCTTACATCATATTTCACTAAAGTCCGTCATGATCATTTCTGCCCCACCGCCTTCCCTTCCTATTGAAGTGCAGATTAGGGTTCAATAAATTAAATTCAACCATATATTAAAATCGTTCCTTCTATCTACTCCGAATGTTGTCAGTATTTATCTTCTGTTTCTGTATACTCTAGAAAGTCAAGATATTAAATGAATCAGCGCAAACAACCTGTGTACTCCTGGTTTTACAGGATAATGCTAATAAAGATACGATGTTGACAACCAACTAATTCCGAAAATAATTAAGATATTCTGCTTCAAGTAGTTATTTGTAATGCTTACTTATTTGTGGCTGTTACCCCTGATGAAACATAGTCCACCGACTAGCATTCTCCAACCAAAATTTCCAAAGTTCACTTTTTGGATTGCTTTCAACTACTATTCATTGTTTACATGCGTTCTCAATTCTCGGTTCAATGCTTTTTCGGTCCACTTCTCTTCTTATGGCGTTGAGGATTGCATTTTAGGGCTGGGGGCTTTCCACAATGTGTCCAATCCACCTCCAGTGGCTCTTTCCAAGCTGAAACCTAGTTTCCTCTCTCTCTCATAGTAGGTTGTTGCTGATGGTGAATTGCCAATGGATTCACTGTATCTTGCTTAAACAGCTGTTAATAAACATCTGTATCTTTTGGATGATGATTTTTAGCAGTTCTTCGTGTTTTCGCTCCATACAATAGAGCTATCTTGACGTCGGTATTGAGAATTCTGACTTCAGTCTTCGTTTAAAGTTGTTTTGAGTTCCCGATGTTCTTCAGTTTTCGAAAAATGCTGTTCTGGCTATTCTAATCCATGTCTTTACGCACTCACCTTGTTTATCAATGTTGCCGCACAGATACGTCAAGATTTCTAGAGCTTCTACGTCAAATGTGATTTAGTTGGTGGATATTGTATTGTAATAAAAGGTATCGCTCCTGCCCTTGTGTATGTTAAAACCTAATACTTAGATATCTGCTGATACACTGGTCACCTTCATCTGCATTTGCTGTTGCGTGTGGGATAGAAGAGCCAGATCATCTACGAAGTCTTGATCATCCAGCTTCATTCGAGCTGCTCAGTGTACTCCATACTTCCTCTAAGATGTTGACGTCCTCATAATTTAGACAAATGCCAGAAGAAAGAAAAAGGGTGAGAGTAGGCAACCTTACCTGACACCGATCTTCACTTGGAACGAGTTGCACCATTTTGCAGTTTAATCCATCTTTGGAATCCCATTTCATGTTGACTGTTTTCTCAGGCACACCACAGAGTCAAAGAATTTATGGCAATATCATACCATCAACGCTGTCAAATGCTTTCTCGTATTCAGTTAAGTTGATGTACAGTGAGGAATTCCGATCAAGTGATTGTTCCGAAACAATCCGTAGTGTCACGATTTGGTCGATAAACAACTGATCCTTAAAAAATCCAGACTGCTGATCTCGAAGTTGGGTGTCTACTGAATTTTTCTTTCGGTTCAACAACACTGTGTGGAAGACTTCCTGATACTGATAGTAGAGTGACGCATCCGTAGTTCTGATACTTACTGAAATCTCTTCTTTTTGGTATCTTGATGAGATGTCCTTTTTTCCAGTCTGTTGACACTTGTTTTTCCTCCCAAACCCTGCTGAACAGACCTCGGATCACATTTGCAGTTTCTGCTCCGTCTGCTTTCACTGTCTCAGCTGGTATATTGTTTTGTCTTGTTGCCTGTTCATGTTTGATTTGTCTGATAGCCATACTGATTTCCTAGATAGTGAGTGGGTTAACATCAGTTGTAATGCTTGTGTGAGCGGGTGAGCCGATTGGTGGGTTCAGTGGGTCTAGTCCGTTCAGAAGTTTTTGAATGTATTTTACCCACCTGCTTCTTTGTTCTTTGATTTCGGTGAGTTCTTCCTCTTCCCTGTTCTTGACTCGTCATACTAGTTTATTACATTTTCCAGCCTCTTCGTTGTGTCGTATAGTTGTTTTATGTTTCCTTCTCTTGGAGCTTTTTTCTACTATCGTAGCTAGATCCTCAACATGTTTGTTTTTACCGTTTCTAATTCCCCGCTTCACTCACTTATTTGCTTTTGTGTATTTGACCTGTGCCTTTTCTTTCCATGCTCTTATCCGGCTGATGTTGATTGCTGCTTTCTACTTCTTCATTTCCTGAATCTTATCCAGTGTCAGCAGTGATTCCTTCCTCGTGATGGTGCTTCTTGTTAGCTGCGACCTCATTATATGCTGAGGTAATTGCTTTTCTGATTGCTTGCAAGTTGTTCTCCCGGAATACAGCAGCGTCTTTCCTGAAACTAGTCTTTCTGTCCACCCTGTGTTCAACGTGTTTCACTTATTTTAAACACTACTTGGCTGCATCTCTGCATTTTCACAGCAAGTTGGATGACTCTCCAAGTCTTTCACAATGTACGAACATTCTGTGTACCTATATTATTGATTTCTCTAGTTGTCAGAAGGGATATCGGCTTTGTGATTTCCGGAGACACTTGGCTGTTATTACCATGTGGCGTCATAAACTCCTCTAAATGAAGATATTCCAACCCCCAGAGAATAGTTTAAATAGTTTAAATTATTTGTCCTGGCTATCATTTTTTAGCAAGTTAATGTTCTACAGGATGGGGGGGGGCTAACCTCATGCTCAATCCTACTCCTTTGTCAGGATCAGGACTGGCAGTAACTCTGGAGAGGCTTTGGGCAGAGTTTCATTTGAACTAAAATAGTGCTAAAACTGCGATAACTTAATAGAAAGGTTTACATGTGTATAAAAAAGGATCATAGTATAATTTCACGATCGTCTGGATCTAAACTATTGATCACAGTTATAAATGCGATGAGTTGCATTCCACAAATTATGGTTACAGAAATTGGTGAAACTTCAAACCATTATTTATACTTTCATTAGAGAATCTATGAACTTGGGAAACTTCTATGAGTACATGACTTACATTGATGATTATTTCGTGATTTGTTTATGCGCTAATCTCTGCCCAGAAAATCATATTTTATAACTAGACTCATTCAGCATAATACAAAGTCCGTACGACAGTTGACTTCTACATCAAGGTAAAGTAGAATTTTATGATTTGCTATGAAATAAGTGTAATTAATAAGGCTTAAATCTGACATATAAATTCAGTAGATAATAACAAATTCACGATTTTGACCGGTTCGTTATTTTTTTTTTACAAGAAAATACATAACAGACAGCACTCCAGCTATCCTAATGGCTATCATGGCAATGATTTTACCAGCATCGAATCCAGTTAAACTATGGAAGCATTGGAAATATTGTTACAAAACAAAAACTGGTTAGTGCTTACCTTATTGAATTTACATTTTTTAAATTACATTAGTCAGTGAAAATATAGTTAGAAGAATCAGACTACACTGAAATCTGTTATTGAAGTGTTAAAATAGTCAAGGTTATAGTTATGTATGACTAAGTACATTTTTATTATCTCTTGACGGATACAAAAAAACCATTGAAATACCTGCATGCTAAGATTCATGAACGAAGTTTAGGTAAGACAGATAGACAGATACAACGCAGAACTTCTTACGTAAATACATCAGTTCAGGTTGCCATGCCCCATCAGCACAGTGACGCAACTGTCAGTTCAAATCCAAGAGTGATAGCAATAGTAGAAGTATTAGCAGTAATCGAGAAGATTAGGGAGCGAAGATATGTTATGATTCGAGAAGTATAATTCAGTAAGATAAATTTAGAAGGAGGAAGATAGCGATTATCATGAATTCAGAAGGTTAGAATTAAAAAGCACACAAAGAGTGGATGTACCTGTGCCATTTCAGACGATTCTGAGCCATGTCGTTCAAGGTCTCTAACCATCGGTGACTATCGTCTCGCGGATCCCAACCAAGTAGTCTACATTTACCAACATGACTCAGTCCACTTGTCAGTGACTTCATGGATTTCTGCCATGTTTTAGTTAAGCTTGGTGTCAGGAGTGGGTAATGTTTATTGAAGTTGCAGAGATTAAAATATTATTTTATTATTGTACAGAGAAGATCGTTCATTCTGAGTAGCCATAGTCAACAAATACCTCACTACGATTTCATTTGTACCCTAAAAATTTCACTCACTAAGCTTTACAAAATATCTTTCCGTTGACTTCATTTCACGGCAGTATTGAGTTTGAGGACAGTAACTTGATATAGATATGCAATAATCTAACGAAATACTAATAATTCTAATATATTTAGGACTTCGATAAGACAAACAGAAACTCATATTTCAAATACGCAGTATGAAGTTGTATTGCATTATTAGATTTAAACACATAAAATATTTAATTGTACAATTCATGCATATATTATTCACTGCACTTAGATTATTACTAAATATTGACAGGAATTGAAACTGTTACATAGGTGCTTTCTGTTGGGAATTTCCAATAAAATATTCCTAGCAATAAATGGAATAATAGTCCAATCTTTCCATTTGTAAGTTACAAAGATATAACGATAGAAGATAAACAAATTTTACCCTAATTTTATGTTCCAGAGCCAGACCCAGAAATAACCCGGGTTCTTCTACCTTGGAAAGTAGCATTGGAGAAATTCCCTTGGGGAGTAATTTTGGTGGTTGGAGGGGGATTCGCACTGGCAACTGTAGTAGAGGTTAGTTAGAGTGATAAACAGATACATTTTATTGATATTATTTAGTCCACACATAGCTGTTTCTTAGACTTCATTTTTTTCCTATGGTTCTGAATGAAATAGATCATTTCAAATTAAAAAAGAATTGAACTGAACGTTTACTGGTGTCTAAGTCAAAAACCGATGATTTTTTGTAAACCACTTTCAAATCGCTCGATACATTATCATAATATTTACTATGTCATAAATACATCATTCTTTTTTCCTATATATTCAGGCTTCTGGTTTGACGCATCTGATTGGAGACCATCTCGGTGTACATTTAGAGTACATCCCAATAACGATGTTGAACATAGTCTGTACACTTACAGCGGCAACAATGACTGAGTTCGCATCTAATTCAGCGACAGCTTCAATTATTTTACCCATTATTTATAGCTTAGTAAGTCAGACGATGATTTTTGCTTATCCGTAAAACACAATTTTTACTATACTTTTTCGATCAATTTTCTTTAACTTACTGTACTGGTGTTTCGTTTTCATAGTTTAAAGAAACAAATCCGTTCTGGCCAGTATTGTTATTTGCTCTGTATACAGAATAGACAATACTAAGGGATTTCATGAGTCAAAAGATAAGTTTTCAGTGTTTTTTCACCGAAACATAGAACACATTTCATGGCGTTTCTGTGGTATGCCTCCAATTATGAACGATCCATGCTACTTAATGAAGTTTATTCTCCATAAAAAAACACTGTTGCAAAACATTACCCTACAAGATGCAATAATTAAAAATTTTGAATGAAAGTCTGTTCTCCATTTGCGCTTGAAAGTGTAGCCTGTATCTAATCGTTGTGAGCTTTAACAAGATATATTAATCCTCACATTATTATGATTGACGTTTCTTGTTCAAATAGTTGTTATTTTCTTTTACTATTGTTTTTATTTTGTATTAGTTGAAATAATTGTTCAATCTGGTGGTTTATTCTTAATAATTCCTAATAAAACTGGTTAGTCACCTATACCTGAATACGAGTATATGTTGGTGTTCTCACACACTTCAATAGAGTGTTTTCAAAAACATTGTTTCATAAGATAATCAGACAACATACTGCAAACACCTGTAATAGTGTAGCTACTTCAAAACATAATATAGAAAATGAAATTTTTAAAGATCTCAGTGATTAAACTTTAAGTAAATCCAAAGTTGTTTTTCCGGCACTCTAGTCCAAGTAAATATAATCAAACATTAATTATCGAATATAAATACACGCACGGTTCTCTAGTTATTTGTAAGCTAAGCAAATCATCCAATTATGTTAACACTGTAGTAAGTGAGAATTATTACAGTGTGTATGGTATGAGAAATGTGTTAAGGTAACAGATGTATAAATGTACAGGTGAATCTAATGCGAGAAAAATAGAGGTTTTTGATTAAATCAGATAATTTTAAGATTGATATGCGTCTAACATACTACAGTATTGTTTGCAGTTATCCATTCGTATAAGGCTTTTCGTATAAAGTGAAAACCTTTTGCAGGATTCTTATGCCAACTAGACTAATTATTGTTGCCGCATTATTGAATACAATACTACCAACAACTTGTTTTCTAGTTTTCCAAGTTCTTCTGAGAATTTAAGGAATCTCTTTAGGCGAGTTTTTTTGTTCTATCACCCTCATATTTATCTACTTTGATATATCACCAACATACATAGTATTATTTTATTCCAGCCACCAAAAATCTGTTTAAGGTACCTAAACGAAACTGCGGTGTGTAATAATATTTCTAATCTGCAAAGCTTGTCCAAGTCTTTGGACGAATTAAATAACCTATTTTCCTCAAGTTATTACGCGCCTTTTGACCCTGTTTGTTATTCGCTGATATCTTGGTTGATTTTTAATCGAGTGGTTGTGTACATGCTTGCTTTGCTTATTACATATCTGGACTACTTTTGTCCAACAATAAATATTTAGTCATACCTCTTCTCATTGAGTTGGTTCACTGGCCTTCTCCACTTCGCATCCTTTTGCTTGTATTCTGTTCATTCTCGTCTTTCCGCCTAAATGAATGTACGAAAAAATCCATCCTCTAAACCACACTGGGTTATTAATCACCACTGTGGTGCGAACGGGCTTCGCTTAAGAATGATGTACGTCAAAAATAAGTGTGGCAAGATTTATGACTATTTTAATTAATAATAGTCATGATATTTTACAGGGTGAGTATCAATGAGGTATACTAGATCACTTTGTCTCACTCTTATAACAAGGGTCAGACTACCACAACTGTTAAACCAGCTGAACTGTAGACCCTGACAGTTCTGGATCATTTTTCATGATTTATGTACCCTTTATTGATATCATAACTATTGTAGTTGTTCGTATACACAAAAATTATTTTTTCAGTGCGAGGGACTTCGAATTCATCCATTTTCCATAGCATTCCCAGTAACTATTGCAACATCATTTTCATTCGCACTTCCTGCCGCTACACCCCCGAACACTATTGTTTTTGCCAAAGGAAGAATTCGGGTCAAACACATGGTAAGTTTAGTTTCTTGATATGAAAACCATTGATAAAGTCCAAACACATAAGGTTAGCTCTGGAATTCTGATGTGGGGTTGGATGTAAGAGGAGGAGAAGAAATGAAGAAGAGGTTAACTGACTTGGCAAACGTAACGATGTGCTCATATATAGTAAGAAAAACGAAGAGCTGGAGATAACATAAGCCTCAAATAAGGAGGGTCTCGAAAACGAGATTTAGAGCAAATGGTTTGACGCATTGCAGCTATCATGAATAAGTGCACCTCTTTACAGATAGATTTTGTAGAACAGTAAGTAAGTTATCACTAGCTTTGGCGCTAGTTTAAATATTCACTCAAAACTGTATTCTTTCAATTAGTTTAGCAAGGAGGTACTACATATTTTCACTGCGCAGATTTTATACGGTCAAATGATAATCTTCTTAAAGATAATGACAGATTACATATTCAAGTATAAATAGAAAGGCGACAAACTTTATATTATTGAAACACATTACTGAGTTAAGAGTTGATTAGACTAATTATATCAGAAAACTTGGTTACATGTGATGTCTCGTTTCAATAGGCATCTTTATATTTCCTAACATTTTCTGACAGCGTTTTATACTTTTCATTTCATAGTTATTGGCTGGGATCCCAATGAATATAGTCGGCTGTTTAGCTGCAGTCGCAGCTGTATCAAGTTACGCGGTACCATTATTTGGATTGAGCACTGTGCCTTCCTGGGTAAATTCTGTAACCAATACAACAAAACCGTAAATAAACACATGAGTGTTTAAATTGCGTCTGTCTTTTTTGTTACTATCCCTGATGTAAAACCAATTCATCCAAATTTTCACTATTTTGGGGAAAAATTTTGGGTCGTTCGTCTGGTATTCGTATTCCGAAGTTGATCGAAAATGAAAAAGTGTAGACTTATCCATGTTTTTTCATGTAATACGGTTATTCATCTTTCAAATCATATATCCAATATCCAATATCTTTTTCGCGAGCTAGTGTAAACCAATTGATTTCTTTGCGCTCGATTCTTGTTCTTTCGATACGGTTCAAGGTGTTCGGTAATGGTACAAACTTTTAGACGCTTAATAATACTTTAAAAGGCAAGGAATGATAATTTTAGATGCAAAATTCTAACAGATAAAGTTTGAATACTGTAAAGCCCGCAGTTACAAAATATTTGATAATATTTTTCTACCGATAAATTCAAAACAGAGTGGTTGAGGTGAACATGATTCTAACCGTAAATACTGCCAATAAATATCGTAAGAAAGACTCACACGAATTAGAAAACTATGCTATTAAGCCAGTACGGTTATTCACCGAAATGTAGTACAGTCTCAATTTAAAATATATCAAAAATATTGATGAAGAACAAGAAAAAGCTACTGAAGAAGGGATTACAAGTTCCTTATGAACTAGGAACGTATTTCTGTTTGCTAAAGGTCAAACAATTTAATCAAGAAGACTTTGTTCTAGAAAACATAATACTCTAGACCTTTAACAACCAAAACTAAGTTATAAGCCAAACAAGAAGAAAACTAGTTGCTCTAGGTAACAAGGGTTGTTCGTAAACCACCAACAGCCAAACAAAATATACTGGTTTTTTGAAATCTATTACTAATTTCACAACAAACCTTCAATCTTTTGGTCTTGAATACAAATCTTCGAAAAACCAAAAGGGAACAGTGTGATAACCTAAAATTCCAAATTATCAAGAAAGTCAAAAGGTTGAGTTAAACAATCAAGTCTAAAACCTGATAACAGTATCGATAAATAGTTCACAGTCGGTAAATGTTCTGATTTCTTCTCATGACATGATATTTCATATTATACAAGCCAAATAGTAACGCTTCGGATTGAAAAGAAGCAATTCCACAGTCATTGAATTTGACCGAAAGTTAAAACAAATCATAGTCCATCGAATTTGGCAGATAAAGTAATCTAAGGAGGCAACCAAATTTTAGGCAGAACAGATAGCCGCGATTTAATATGAAGCCGAAAATGGACGGATGATACGGTTAGAAGAGCCAAAATTAGTAATTTTATATTAAGGGGGAAAACAATGTCATTTTGGCGCAAAATTTCAACAAACAGCTCTATTTTCAAATCATTGTTCATTCCATTTTTTATTTAAGGTAGTTGAACCTGTTGTGATACAAGTCTCAAGTTCTCAAATCTATGCGAAAATTAATATTTAATCATTTCTATACTTTATCTCATCATGGTGAGAAAGTTCTTGACTTGTGTGCGTATGAATGTTATATTGGTTTTTAATATTAAGTGCATAAGAGACTTGCCCCTGAATAATCTAATGAAACCATAAATCCAAAGCAGAACAACAGAATAAATTAGTATGGAATGAGGAATCTGCGACTGAGGTGAATAAAGTGTGCAAGCTGAAACCATGAGATTTGAGTGGTGACCGAGTCGAGATTGACTTTGATCACCAATAAATATTCACTACTATCCCGTAACAAATTATCGAAATAAATCCAAGGCCGAATATTTATTTGAAGAATGGTAGCAATGCGAAAAAGTAGGTTGAGCACAAGTAAGTGTTTTTGATACAGTTAAACTAAACGAGTACAATAATAAATGTTTATTTTTCACCAATCGCGTTTCCTTCGTAGAAGTGTTCCACCACGGCAGCCCCTCTAGAAAGGGTTCAGACTTTCGATGAGTAGGGGCTTCGTGCGTGGAGGTGCTGGTTGGCCAACGTGCGATTGTACTTCGAAACGTTTGATGAACAGGAGGCGTTGAAAAGAGCGTGGGTGATCAGCACAGGTTTCATCAAGACTAACCGAAGTCGACGCTACCAACAGGCGATGGTCGTAGACATGGGCGCAGGATACAAAATGGAAGAAAAAGAGAAAAGTGTAACATACATGTAGTATGAGGATAGTTTAATATCACGTATCCGTTGTTTCCTGGGTGGTCATTCGAGAAAACGTTCAGATAGGCTTTCTTGACGACCGGAAAGCGAGACGGTAGCTTACCTACCTTGTGAGCCAGCGATCTCATCCGAAGTCAAGGGTGGCGTGGTCTACTGATCTGGACGTGAGACCAGAGACTCATCCGTAGATAGTGCAGATAATGAGTGCTGTTGACTTGGACGTGAGGATGAGGTCTGTGATTTGTCTAGCATAGGATCCGAAGTAACACTAAGGACCTCGCCAGTAGGTTTAATAGGTCTAGCATTGTGTCTCGAATTAGCAAGAAGGGCACTGTCATTGACTTGTGCTGGCTTGAGACGATCAATGCTGACTATATCGACGCGGCCACGTCCAGAAAACTCTGTCTTTTCATGACGAGAAATCACGTGAAAAAGTCCCTCGTCAGGCTGCTGCAAAGAATCGACTCGTATAAAAACATGTGAACAGGTAGATAACTCTCGGGCGAGAGCAACCTTTCGATGTTGTACTCGAGTTGACACCGGAGGCAGTGCTTGCATAAATTCAGACAACCGTTGGACGTAGTCTGATTTACTGAAGTAATCACTTCTCCGTGGTGTGAAAAACTCCACAGGCAGACGCAATGTAGTGCAGTATACCAATTCAGTGGCGGAACATTGAATATCTGCCTTTAAGCTCGTTCTGATACCTAAAAGGACGAGCGGTAAGGTTTCGTGTGCTAGTAGAGCACTTTTACTTTGGCGATGAAACCGTCGAACTAAACCATTCGTAGCTGGTTGGTAGCGGGTAATGCGCATGTTCTCCTTACCAAGCAGCCGGGTTAGCGAGGAGAATAATTTTGACTCGAACTGTTTTCCCCGGTCAGTTGTGACAGTCGAGGGTTAACCGTAAAGCGCTATCTATAGTTCTACGAAGCAGTGAGCAACTGTTTCCGCCATAATAGATGTGATGGGAATAGCCTCAGGCCATCTTATGAAACGATCGATGCACGTCAGCATGTGTTCATACCCATGCGGTGTTGGCGATGGTCCTACAATGTAAATATATACATGATCGAAGCGAGCATCAGGCGTAGCAAATGTGCCTATGGGGGTGGCTACGTGGCTAAGGATATCGCTGAACTGGCGAAGGTGACTCGTCAGCTGATGACACGAACAGTAACTCCGGTCGGGTGCGGTAAGCAAGAGATAAACACTGTTGAGAAGAAGATTGAGGAGCTGGAGCGTAAGGTTTCAGCATTACGAGTGCGGCGTAAAAGGAACGATAAATGTCACGCTTGTGGAGGGGCAGGACATTGGAAGATAAACTGTCGAAGAAGACGACGACGATATTTTGGACGTAACGTATGTTCTTTCCGCCCTAGGAATCTGGAGGTTCTTGCACTAGTAGATAGAGGGGCAATTTATGCCAGAGTGTACATAAATGAACAGGAGTTAGTGTGTTTGGTCGATACAGGAGCAGCTATATCGTTATTAGGCAAAGAGCGATGTAAGACAATCAAACCATGTACATTAGCTGTTCACACCACAGGAGGGCATATGCTAGAGGTGTTAGGGGTATCTAACAGTATTGTAAAAATGAGTGGAGCTGAGACAAATTTTCCGTTCGTGGTAACCACAAGCTTATCGAGACCGATATTAGGAGCAGATTTCCTAAGAGAGGTAAAAGCGATAATTGACTTAAGAAGCGGTAAAGTGGTCACGAAATATGGTTCATTGCCAATACACGAAAGTAGCGAAGTGGCTGAAATAAGGATGGCAACGGACGTCTCGACCAAGAAACCAAACACTAACGAGTTATGCGCAAAGTATGCGAAACTGTTCACTGGGATGGGGAGCCGTATGGATTTTGTGACAAAGTAAAGCATGAAATTCCTATAAAGAACGACCGAGTAAATATTTTTGCAACACGTCATGTCCCAGTGCATTTAGAGGCCGATGTAAATCGACAGGTCCAGGAAATGTTGAAGGAAGGTATAATTGAGGAAGCAGACAGCCCGTATAGCTCGCCGGTACTCTTGGTAAAGAAACCCAATGGAAAGTATAGAAAATAATATAACAGACCTGAAACCGTGCGCAATGCCAACAGTAGTAGAAACATTAGATTGGCTACAGAATGCAACCGTGTTTACAGTGCTGGATTTACGGTCAGGTTATTGGCTACTACCTATAAAAGATAGCGATCGCAACAAGACAGTATTTACTATACGGGATAAATAGTATCAATTTAAACGAATGCAGTTTGGGTTGGCGGGTGCACCGTTTACGTTCAGAAGATTAATGACGCTACTGCTCAAGAATCTAGATAACGTGGAGGTATATGGCGACGATGTAGTTGTGTACAGCCTGACGGAAACAGATCACGTCAAGCATGTGGAAGCGGTCTTAAAGCGAATTGACGAATTTGGGCTTCGAATTAATGAGGAAAAGTCGCAGATGGCGAAAAACAGCGTCACGTTGTTGGAAAATGGAGAAATAAAGCCATTGCCGGAGAAAATTCATACCATAAGAACTATTGCAGTACCTAATTCGAAAAAGAAGTTGAAACAGTTCCTGGGAAGAGCAACGTTCTATAGTCGGTTTGTCAAAAATTTCAACGAAATAGCAGCACCCTTATATAAGTTGCTGAGCAACACCAAGTTTACATTGACTGAGGCTGCTGAACAAAGGTTCAACCGAATCGAAAACATGCTAGATGATCGTCAGATGACTCTAAGACTGCCTGAACCCGGGAAAACTGTTTACAGTGGCCACAGATGCAAGTGATCATGGTATAGGTGCGGTATTGAATCAGGCTGATAGAGTGGTGGAATACGCAAGTCGCGTTCTCACACTCGCCGAGCAGAAGTATTCAACGATCGAAAAGAAGTGCCTAGCGATCGTGTGGGCAGTTGAAGAATGAAGAGCGTACCTTTTAGGTAGACGACTTCACATTGAGACCGACCATAAACCCCTTCCAGTGGTTGAGAACAGCAAGAGACCCCCGAGGGAAGTTGGCGCGGTGGATGATACGTCTGCAAGAATACTACTTCAGTATCGGCCAGGAAAGGGAAACGTAATGGCGGATTACTTGTCAAGATCAGACATGGAAGCTGACCTTCGAGTGACAGCATACACGCTGAGTAGTTTAGATGGAGACCCATTAGAACTCATCCGGTAACAGAAACCTGACCCGAACCTTCGAGAGGTAATCAGAGTGATAAAATAAGGAGAAGAAGAAGAAGAAGACGTAGACAAACGAACGACGGACAAGGAGGTAATAATGTTACTTCGGCAAAAGGAACGCATATGGAGTCCTGACCTGGCAGGAAGATGACAAGAATTGGGTGGCTGTAATCCCAAAAGACTGGGGGTGTAAGATGATACACGTGTGTCACCAGGTAGCACATACAGGCATCGCAAGAACGATGGATTTATTACGACAAAGTGCATACTGGCCGGGCATGAGGGACGATGTGGCTCAATACGTGTTAACTTGCCAGCAGTGTCAACTAATGAAAAGCGATAGATAGACACAACCGCCATTACAGTCGATCCCAGTAACCGCAGTCGGTGATCTATGGTCGGTGGATATAATGGGACCTGCTAGTGATGACGGAGCATGCTACACGTTGGATAGATGCCGTACCCATTGCAGACCAGCGGGCAAGAACAGTGACCGAAGTGGTGATCCGGCATATTGTAGCGTGCGACGGAATACCGAAAATGATGTTAACTGACCAGGGTCCCTGTTTTGAAAGTGACGAGTTTAAAGACCGTCTAAAACAGCTTGGCATCAAGAGGATACGAACTACACCGTATCATCCTCAGACAAACGGGCTTACAGAGAGTAACAACCGCTCGTTAAAGGAATGGTTAGCATCTAAAGGAGGAGATTGGGAGAAAGAGTTACCATTGATTTTGATGGCGCATCGTTCCTCCATACAATGTACAACCAAGCAATCACCCTTCTCGCTCATGTATAGCAGACAACCGCGACTTCCATTGCACATTAAGACCTGGCCACAACAACAGAAATGGACAACAACAAGGTTAGGAAAAGAGAGGAGGGAGGCAATCAGGAACGAGGGAAAGAAGAAAATATCAGATATAAAGAAGGCGGAACAACAGAGGAGAACGTGGAAACCTATTGCAGTGGGGGACCTAGTAAAGTGTAGAGAACGAAAAAGTAACATAGCAGGGGGATCAGGGTGGGGAAAGCTGATCCCAAAGTGGGACGGACCGCACGTTATCACGGAGAGACGCGGCGAAGTGTATACGATCCGGAGAGAAGACAAGCAGAAGCATGTAAATGCCAGTCAACTGCAGAGGTGGTTTCAAGATTATCTAGTGTGTGAGTCACGGAAAGCACCAAAGAAGACAGCGATATGGCGATCATAAAGACTACGACGACAGCTTATTAAAAGGGAGGGACGATTGTGGTGCTCGCTACTTATAAGTAGTATATGACGCGAGTGTAAACGTAATGTCTGGCAGCAGAAGATGGGGGAAGATCGAGAAAGGAAGAGTGGGAACACAATGGAATTCATATGAAACGCATGAATAGTGAAATTTCAGAAAATGGATTGATGATGGATTGAAGATTCGCAAATTAACGGTTACGATATGGTTTTCCTATTTTACTGAGTAACTCTGTAATTTGCGATAAATACAATTCGGTTGCCCTCACCTGTGTTCTCCTTCACTACAAGACCATCCATGAATGGCATAGAAGACCAGACGACCATAAGCAGAGGGTACAATGGGTCGGGGTAAGCCAGTAGAGTTGTCACATCGGATGGTACCTGAAGTGACAGCTAGGGGCACTTCCTGGCACTGAATGGATGTTGATTGTTTTGCTTCTGCACAAGAAAGATCATTTGCTTGAGAATCGGCCATAACAGGAAGATCATGCAGCGATAAAGTAGCTGCATTCACATGAAGACGTGGCAGTACATCGGCGACATAATTCAATTCGCCTTTAATATTATGAAGGTTTGTCGTGAACTGAGTTATATGGTCCAAATGTCTGGACTCTCATGATGAGTAGCGGTCAGATTTGGTATTCAAAGCATACGCCGAAGACTTATGTTCGGTAAAGAGGATAATGTAACGAATTTCTACTTCGTGCTGGAAATGTTCGGTAGGCTGCCAGCAGTCCGCGACCAAAAGCGCTACACCTCGTCTCCGTAGGAGTGAGGCGTCTTGAGGAAAATTGGAGAGGTTGTCAACTTCCGTAGATGTTCTGTTGCATAACGAAATCTGATGCATCAACCACTATACTAAGCTTGGCTTCAGCTAAAGCTATTTTTAACTCTAAAAATGCTGTACGTGCTGCATCGTTCAACTCTAATTTACGTGAGTTACCGCGGAGTAAGTTGGTTGATGGTTGTAACTGTTCTGCCGCGTGAGGAATGAAACGTCGGTAGAAGTTAACCAAACGGAGAAAAGCCTTCAGTTCTTTGAGTGAAGACGGTACAGTGTACGCCATGATTGTATGTACTTTATCTTCACAAGGTAGCATACTCTCATGCTTGATGATGTGACTCAATAATTTTATTTCTGCAATGCCCAGTTCAAACTTGTTTAGGTCAACTACTACTAGGTCTACTACTATTCGTACTACGCTATCAATAAACCTTTGGAAATTTCGAGCAGCATTACGTAATATAAATGGCATTCGTAGGAACTCAAAAAGACCGAAAGGAGTAGTGATAGCAGTTTTCTCGACATCTTCAAGAGCGACTGGGATCTGATTATATGCTCGTACCAGACAATCTTATAAAATATAGTCGTGCCTTTTTGTGATGCCGTGATGTCGTGTATTTGGGACACAGGATATCTATCGAAACGTGTTACGACGTTTAATGCTCGGTAGTCGCCACATGGGTGCCAACTTATCTCAACCTTTTTGCGAACCATGTGGAGTGGTAAGGCCCAAGGACTGTGAGGACGAATAATACATGTAGCTAGTAAATAGACATACGTTTAGCGGAAGGGAATTTGTCCGGTGCCCGTCGGCGAAGTCATGCTGTGACTGGTGGTCCGCGGGACGCGATGTGGTATACCATATGGTGAGTCACCGACAGATTCTCCTCAAGTGGTTTAGTTAGCTGGGGTAATTTTTCTAGTAAAGCGTGGACAAATTCACCACGCGAATGAAATACACCTGTTTGAGCACGAAAGCTCATGAATTTGCTGTTCGACGAAGTATCGATTAGCTGCAGCTTACGTGAGTAGCTGCTCTGAGAAATCGATACCGAGTTTGGCACTAAGCTGCACCCTGATTTGTAATTTCATCAGACTACCCAGAATCCGTGGCGCTATTCTAATTGCTTACATCTTGTAATCAGTAGATATGGAATTTTTCAAAGCAACACTGTCTGTTTTCTACCGTCAAGTGCTCATTCGAAACCATAAGTAGATATTCATGAGTTATGAGATTAGTTTGAGGGAGATACAAGGGGGGTAAAGTCTTCTTCGAGATGTGCAAGATACTGACTAAGATTGACTGAAACATCGATCACAAACGGATAAATGTATAATAAAGTGTTGGTAAGTAAATTCCCAATATAAGTAGTTGCGTAATTTTCCGACATTCATTCCTACCTGAGCAGTCGAAGGCACTTGGTCATGTATCCACACCACATCTCCAAGTTATGCATTTTTTTACAACTAGCCAGTCTATTTCACGCATTTCTTGACATGAAAACTGTCTTTCATATATGTCTTCGAGATCCTTCATTCCTGCCATGAAGTTCAGCCGAGTTTTGGATTCAACATCATAAAGGTGTGGCGAACAACTACTTGACCTTGAGACTGGTTTAAATCCTGTTTTTCTTAACAAATCAGTCTTCGAGCTTTAGGGTTCTAGTCTCGCTTTCCAGATTCTGGAAATCAAAATCCTGAGTTCGCTTACTGGTTTTCTAGCTAATTTGACATTTCTCTCTCTGCTCTTGCTACTCTGTATGCTCCACTAGTACTCAAGGTACCTTATAGCTAGACGCGAACCCTTACATTTTCAAAGTTATGGTATCTTAACTCACATTAGGTATTTGAGTCTCAATAATGAACAGAAGAGACAGTGTTGATTTTAACGGAAATCCGTTATCTTTCCTGTCGTGTGAATGCCATATTAATGAACCTGAAGTAAGCCTAGATACTCTAGGTATTAATAAACTACGTATCAATAGAAAGTGGCTTTTAACTCTGACATTAGGGACATCAGCAAAATCTCCTGTGGAGAGTACACCGAAGCAGTTACGTTGCTGAAGAAGGTTTGTGTTTCTATCAACTCTTTTAGTTCTAGGTTGTGAATAAATGTTTGTTCACATGGGAAACATTTCCTGTACAACTGCCTAAATCCTTCTTATCTCTAGCAGCAAACGAAGTTAGTTTTTCACTTCATGGCTTTTTATTGTGTTCAGGATTGTAATATATTGAGTGTTTTCTGTGACATCGATGTTAATAAATGTGAATCGGCTGCCAGAATATACTTTCGGGATTTAAATGTCGTAAACAAGAGTCAACGTCAGGAAATTCGTACAGATGCACAGTTTGTTGTGCCCTGCACAAACTTCACGGGCAAGCTTGCCGTTGTAAGTTATTGTTGTAGGTGAAGTACATGCCTGGAAAATCTCTCCCTGGCTATTGAATGGAACTCGAAATATCTACAAACATTTTAACAAAGTAAAAATTTTTTTGACTCATCTTTTTCCAAGGATTTATATACGGCCTTGTCCATCATAGTGGTAACTTCTGTGGATTTTATAGAAAATCCAAATTTCTCTGTTTATCGATCTTTGGCTGATTTATGCATCGCCGTTTACTCTGTGCTGGGCAAGTTCGCATTTTGTTGCAATTTTTTTTACAACCCTAGTGAGTGGTTGGTTTTCGTAAGATTACCTAATCATCGATCAGAGGTCGTCCGTAAATCACATTTTTTGGGAATCTGGCACATTATCAACGTATTATACTGCACCGAGTTTCATTCGGTTCAGCAGTTCTGATAATTTACTTTACTTTTTCCTGATTATAAGCACGAGGATATATTTTCGTTGAACATCTTTCCACTTTATTTCAAAAAGTGTATATTTTATTAATAATATTGGTGATCCGGAATTTTTCATCGATGTGTCGCTACATCCAGTTTTACAAGAAAACTTGTTAGATCATTTCGATCGGCCAGACTAAATTTGGTTCTCAGTTTAAAGTTATGATTTCCTTATGTACTATCTCTCTTAAAATTTGTTTCGAGCTGTAGCAAGTGTGCACTGTAGGTGCATACCTTGTACACATAACATTTACAATGTACTTCATGTAAATTGAAGATTGTTGATTTCGTATGGAAGCCCGATTCGTATATTCAAAGCGATTAGCTGGAATTCATTTGTTTGCTCATTTTTTAACCACACCAGTAGCTCTGACAGCTATATGGTGGAGTCTATGGAAAATACTCGAGCGCTATTCAATTAAAATGCAGTTATATTTAGAGTTATTATATTTTCTGACACATACAAATCATTTCGGCTTGTGTGTTCTGTTCCGCCCATTGGTTTTTGACAAGCTGATTAAGTTCCAACTGATTAACAGAATGAAAAATCAGTCAAAAGAAAGAAAATATAGGTGGGAGGGAATTTACAGTCAAAAGCAACATAATGTATAATAGACATTTCAAACAGTATGTTTTCCAACAAAAGTAAGCACTTGACCAGTAGTGGGAAATTAATTCAGAAGCATGGTTCGCAAACAAGTGAAATGTAGTTTTAGGGTTAATATTTACCTTCACAGTATGTATTAATTGGTGTGGTTGGTTTCTGAAAGCTGCGCTTACCTTTTAAAATTGGTGGTAATTTTCCCTAATTCGTTATTAGATATCTTTTTTGGATGGCCTCGAGTCAATAAAGGTGATGTTGATCGCAAACTGCTTGAAGAACGACTTCGGTTCCTGATATGTGAGCTATCAGTCAAAGTAAGTGGGATTTTAAACCGTTTACTTAAATGTACAATAGAATTAATTGTAACTTGACGAGCTGCTTCAATTGAGTTTATTTTTTCTAATTATATCATGTGTAATGTTATTTTTAATTTGCTTCACATCTTTTTGAGAGTAGACCTGTCTTTTATGGTACTAAACAGTTACTTTTCTATATCCGAATCTCGCACCTGAAATGTAAAGGAACTGTCGACAATTATAATTTACCATAATTATAATTTTAGTAATCATTCACTAACTTGACGCAAGTCCTGACAATGCAGTCATACAGCGACTCAGTTGTATGTTAAGGAATTGTAGTAATAACAACATTGTCATTATTATAATTTTTGCACAAGAATACTCTTGGCCCTTCTCCAGTTGTGCTAACTGGCGTATTGTCGACCGGTCGGCGTGCCCCAACATCATCCTACGTTAGACATGCTTTAGTTCAATATATGTCTTGCTAACATTCTTATAAACAACCATCATTCCATGTATGTATTATCGAAATAACTACTTACGCTTATTACCCCCAAAGGAGCATACGCCGCCGACCGGCATTCTCCAACATACTCTGTCCTCGGCCTTTTCCGATTTTGTCCAATTGTTGTTCATTATTCTGCCTACGCACCCACTGACTGCAGTTCAAACGGGGTGAAAGATGAGTTTTACATAAACCTCTCTAAACTTCTTCAAGCGCTTTGATGTAGTAATAATGGCTGGTGACTTCAATGCCCAAGCATGTAGACAATGTGAGAAGGTAAGACACCTAGGTAGATCTTATGGTGTCGCAGCTGATCGAACAGATAGTGGCGACCGTCCGCTGAAACTACGCTCAGATAACCGTCTATTTCTAGCAAACACTAACTTTAAGTATAAGGAAAAAACATCTTTTGACCTAGCAACCCCCAAAGCTGACCCAACGCTGAACCCAACTAGATCACATCTCTAAAAGCCATCGGCGGAGAGGCTCTGTTGAAGACTGCCGCTCATTCTGGAGCACTTGTGTAGACTCAGACCATGCTCTAGTGCGGGCGCGCATTTGTTTGCGTCGTACTGGATGTAGGAAAAAAAGTCTCAAGGAAACCTCTTAAGGCTCTACTTAGTGATAATAAAGCTAAGAATATCTTTCAGGAGCAACTAGAAAAGCAGTTAGGCGGCCATGTATTAAGTGATGCTCGTCCTGAGGCAGGTTGGAACGAAATCAAAAAGGCCATGGAAACAGCAGTGATATCTTCTAAGGTAAACCATAAGGTAAAGGAGAAATCGTGGATTTCAGTAGCATCTACCGAACTGATAGATGCTCGAAAGGTCATCCTGCCTGGCTCTGAGTACGATTAGGAGTGGAGTCAACTTAGGCGCAGGTTGATAAAAAGCTAACGCAATGATCGTAAACAGTGGTGGGTAGCGGAAGTAAAGGAGATAGAAAAGGCAACGGCGGTAGGCAACAGTAGGTAACTATTCAGACTCATCAAGGAGACCGGTAAGTGAAACTATTTAGTAAAAGGATGGTCATATCATTCACTCTCCTGGAGATTGGATAGATGGGCAGAACACTTTATGGGTCAGTTCAAACAGCCTTCAGCCACACTTCGGTTACCCAGAATCTCCAACCATCCTGAATGGGGAATTGATGTAAGTTCTCCGAGTGTTTATGAAGTTAAAAAAGGATGGGAAATCTGAAGCGAGGAAGAGCAGCGGGTCCTGATAGATTGACCCCTGAGATTCTTAAGGATGGTGGTCCAGTTTTAGCAGTTAGATTGACTAAGATCATAGGTAGAATTCGGGAACCGGGCGTAATCTCGTCCAACTGGTCTCGATCCTTGATAGCTTCAGTATATAAGAAAGGACAAAAGTTCTATTGTGACAACCACAGAGGAATCAGTTTGTCTGGCTTAGTGTCCGAAATGCTAGTTTAGATAATACTTTGACGCCTAACTGGAGTTCATGAAGAGCGGAATAGAGAAAACGAGGCTGGTTTCCAACGTGACTGTATGGATCACATTTTAACACTACGTCAGTTCTTAGAACATGTTACGGGTATGAGGGCGGTTGTCACTTCCCGGCTGCCCACAACGTGGAAGATTGTTTCTTGAGAAACCTGAAAAGGAAGATAGATTAGTGTTGGTCTTAGAGACCTGGGAGCGTGACCGCAGAGTCCAAAGGACAACTGCTTGAGGCCGGTCACACACGGCTTTTTTATTAAAGGATTGTTTAGTATTAGCTCCGCTCTTAAAAGCCCTTAGTGGGCACCCTTACCGCCGGAGACGGAAATCCGTGAGGTAGGGTGAAGTGTGACATTTTTAGGGTCGACCTTTTCTAATCCTCCCGTCCTTGTAAGAAGGCAGCATCGCTGCAGATGCTGGTTGTCCGAGGGAAACGCCTTACTGCTGTCACACCCCTCTGCAGTCAACAGTACGACTTCGCCCTCAGACCTTGAGTAACTGCTTTTCGTCTCATCGTTCTCCAGTCGACCTGCCTGGAACATATTTTCCAGCCAATATAGCTCGGTTGGGTCATCACGATAGGCAAGCCCGACCACCACGTCAAGGTAGCAGCTTCGTTCGGGTCTTAGAACATAGAAACACATTTTTGCGTCTGACAATAGGGGTCCTCCCTCGACTTTGGGTGGGAATTCGACTCTGTCGATCGTGAGGTTCTGTGGCAGTGCCTGTCATTAAAAGGTGTACCAAAGAAGTACATTAACCTTATCCAAGCCCCTTACTCGAAAGCCACAGGTCGAGTTAGAGCTTATGGCGAACTGTCATCGGAATTCTCTACTTCAAGTGGCGTTCATTAGGGATGTCCACTTTCCCCATTTCTGTTTAATTTTTTTATAGACAAGCTGCTAGATATAACCTTGTGTAGGAGTAGGTTGGAAGAAAGCTAGGGGCGGCCAGACCAAAACTTAGCAGAAATCCATGAAGTCACTGACTAGTGGACTGAGTCATGTTGGTAGATGTAGACTACCTGGTTGGGGTCCGCGAGACGAAAGTCACCAGTGGTTAGAGACCTTAAATGACATGGCTCAAAATCGTTTTCAAAGGCGCAAGTGCATCCATTCTTTGAGCTCTCTCAAATCCTAATCTTCTGGATTCGTCAGCACCTCTACCTTTGTCTTCTAACCTTATCTCACTGATTTATACTTCTTGAATAATATCTTCGAACCCTATTCTTTTTCATTACCATTAATACCTCTACCATCTTTATCACTATGGGATTTGATTTGACATTTGCGCCTCTGTGCTAATGTGCTATGGCAACATGAACTTATGTACATACGTACGAAGCTCTACGTTGCAACTGACTGACTGACTGAGATATAACCTTATTCTCCTCTGAATTTTCAGGAGTGGACCTTCTACCAGGAAAATCGCTTGCCAACGTAGAATATGCCGATGACATAGTTCTATTCGGTCAAGACGCTGACAAAATGCAGTCTTCTGACTACCATACACAACAATGCGAGCATGTTCGGGATGCGGTTTTCCCCCTCAAAACGCAAAATGTTGCTTCAAGATTGGGTTGCATCGGCACCTGAACTAGTGATAGGGAGTGAAGTAGTCGAGCGTGTTGACCGCTTCACTTATCTTGGGAGACTCATCAGTGCTGATTATCTGGTGACTGAGTAAATCTTAGCACGGACACAGAAGGCTCGATTGGCTTTTGCAATCTTGCGTTACTTATGGCGTAGGCGAGATATCCGTTTGCTGACTAAAGGACGATTGTACCGTGCAGTAGTTCGCCCCGTCTTACTTTATGGCTGTGAAACATGGCCAGTGAGAGTAGGAGATATTCGTAGGTTGTTTGTCTTCGATCATAGTTGTCTCCGAAGCTTTGCTTGTGTATCATGGGACAACCGAGTAAGAAATACTGTTGTTAGGAAACGGGTGCTAGGTAAGGATGGCAGATCAATAGATGAAGTAATGAAACTTCTTCAGTTGAGGTGGTTGGGACATGTGCTGCGTATGCCTAACCACCGCTGCCTCGACGAGCTATGTTTCGTAGTGTAGGAGTAGGTTGGAAGAAAGTTAGGGGCGGCCAGACCGAAACATGGCATAAATCCATGAAGTCATGGACAAGTGGACTGAGTCATGTTGATAGATGTAGGCTACCTGGTTGGGGTCCGCGAGATGATAATAATCGATGGTTAGAGACCCTGAATGATATGGCTCAAAACCGTTTGCAATGGCGCCGGTGTATTCATTCTTTGTGTTCTCTCAAATCCTAATCTTCTGGATTCTTCAACCCCTCTAGTTTTGTCTTTCTAAACTTATCTCACTGAATCATACTTCTTGAATAATATCTTCTAATCGTAACCTCTCCGATTACTTTTAATACCTTTACCACCTCTACTACTATTAGATTTGAATTGACAATTACATCTCTGTGCCAATGTGGTATGGCAACCTGAACTAACGTACGTACGTACGAAGTTCGACGTTGCATCTGACTGACTGTACCTAAATTAATGGTTACTCCGGTTGTTAGTAGGGAAATCGGCCTCGTGACTTCCGAACAAACTCGACTTCCATTATAAGGCGTCATAACTCTTCTAAATGAAGACCTTCCAACATATAGGGCAGAGTGTAAATGGTTTGAATTTTTTTCTGGTAAGCGTGCTTTTAGTGAGTTATTTTTCAACGGTATGGGATAGCTCACTCCATTCCCGACTCTATTCCTTTTTCTGGGCTTGAGGCCAGTGTTAGTCCCAAAGGGGCTTCAGGTGGAATTGCCTGTAGGTGCTACCTTACCGAAAATCGAAGAAATCGTCAAGGCGACTAAATAAATCAAGAATGACTCGAGAGCAGGACCGAATAGCATACCAGCTGAGTCACTGAAGTTGGATATATCGATAACTGTAAAGGTATTCCACATTCTCGTCAGGAAGATTTGGGAAGGAGAACAAAAACCAACCAACTGGAAAGAGAAATATTTCGTCAAGATACCAAGGAGAGATCTTAGTGAGTATGAGATTTTCGGATGGATCCTATTTCTTGTAGAAGCAGGCGAGGCTTTCATTAGTGTTGCTGGCCCAAATGGCAGATTCAGTAGATGGCCAGCTTTGAATGAGTAAGTATCGATTATGTGTCAACCAAGTGGCAACTCTGCAGGTGACTGGATTGATGTCATCACTGTTCACCAGCTTACTTGATATGACAGAGCGTTTGACAACGTGGATAGAATCTTGTGGAATTCTCCTAGAAACCCTGTAAAATCTGAGAAGATCCTAAACATCAAACCGAATTTCTACGAGGGTATGGACTTCGTAGTCATACATTATGGAAATAATCAAACTGCATCACAAAGCTAGTCGTTACTTTGAATCCTCAGGGAGGGAGACCGAAGAACATATAACACAGAAAATTGAAGACAAACATGAGAAAGATAAATAGCACTTAAGAGCAATCAGAAAGGAAATCTCAGGACGCAGTTTATTGAAAATTCTTGTTAGGTGATCTATGCTCCATAATGGGTAACAGTCTTATTTAGTCTAACAAGTTACGTCATGAATAGTTTTGAAATAGCTAATAGGTGCGCGTAAGATTCTGCCGTGTAATCTTTATCTGATAAGCTATTTATTTCTACTGGACCATATCCTATCTAATAGTCATTAAGCTTTTAAAAATTGTTTTATTCCTAGTCTAATCAGAAGAAGAAGGTGTCGGACTTTTGGAGTATTTGTGAGCATCTGAGTAAATTACCTTTTGGAAAGTGTGAAGTGAGTCCTGAAGTGAATGTTTTTTTAAATGTTCTTTAATCTAGGTTATCATTAATTGATTCTGTCATTGTGCATAGGTGAACATAGTTTTTGTTATGTTAACATTTCAAATCTGGTTTAGAAGTCCTATATTCAAATCGTTGTGATAGTGTTAGATAATTATCATTCTGAAGTTAAGAATTTCATTGAAAATACTTGAGTCATCGTTCAAGATTATTTTTTCATAGCTGAGCAAAAATCTATGCTGAACTAGTTAGTGGATTATTATCATTTGTTTGAAACTTATACTTTGAAATACCTCTAGTAGTTATTAATAAAGTAATGTTTTTCATACACACTGATACTTATTGCGATTCTAAAATTCTTACTTTCAACTAAAAATCTTCTTCAATTAACACTTCTTAATCGTGGATATAATAGAGATTTGCAGCGGAAGTACTGATTTCGGTGCTGTTAATTATTGTTGGCGCATGTAAGTAGTCATAAACTTCTTGAGTGATGGCGAAACAATAGATTACATCAAATCCCACTTTCCTAATTTTTTCATTCATTGTGTTTCATTTTCATACAGACTCAATATAATTCAGTTATAAAAACTTGGTATTTTTCTGTGTACCATTGCATAGTTGGAACAATCTTATTATATTTTTTAAACTTCGACTTGTTTACTTGATCAATTACATGCATATACGACTGAAACTGTTCGTGGAATGAAGGAGTCATGAGGTTGAATGCAGAAAAATGTGTAGATTATTCAAAGGCGAATGTCATTGGAATATCTAGAAGTTATGGGTTTTTTCAAAAATTATTATTTATCACTGTTGTCTGGATAATTTTAATGCATCTAACTCTTATTCTAAAGAGAAGCATCTATATTCTTCTGGATACTTTCATATTTAAGATATGGGTTGTGTATTCCCATTGCTAAATAAAACAGGTCACTTCATATGTTCGCGTACATTTTAAATTTTTTGAAATCAGCTTGTATTCACGAAAGAAACATCGAGAGACCATGATATTCGACAAGAAATAAACCACAGTAATGCCTATGTGTTCATGGTATAGCAATCTTAAAAACTCGTCCATGTATATCATAGTGGATTACCTGGTACTACATCAACATTAACAACGTCTTGACCGCTTTGCATCTTATTTCTTTGCATAACGTGTAATATAGGTGAACTGTTTTCCGTCCACGTTCGAATCTCACCTAGTACCACTATTTCAGCTTTCATATGGTGAGTTGCTAATGTTTAATAACTTTGTCAAGTTGTAGCAATAGTGATGTTAATAGATATTTCTTAACAATCGAATCACTAAGTAAGGTCCGTTTTTATATCATTCTGTAGTCATTGCTAAAAAGCTATTTTCTCGTAGTCACTAGTTCTAACCTTAAGAGACGCTAGTCAAATAATAAGCCAATAAATACTTTGCTCATTTATACAGTGTGAATCAATCGGCAATTAATGGATGCAATTTAATGATACTCTTAGTTTCCGGTACCACACTGAAGTTACCCTTTATTATTCTTGTGACAACATAAGTTTATGTTTTATATGAATAACTATCTTACTACTTCATTATACCACACTACCTAAAAACTGATAATGAGATCAGGCCTAATGTTCACTTGTCCCAGTCCTGAAGTCACGGCTAAACAATGTGGTCACTTAGCAGCAAACTAATTAATCAATAGGAAGTTCTATGAGAAAAATTTTAGAATAAAAAAACTAGCGTAGCTGTTCCAGTGGGTTATATCAAATTATCGATCGGTTTTGTCTCTGTTGTTGTCGTCATCATCATGGTGATATATGTATGCACAACACTGTTGTTTGTATATGTGTACGCTCGTATCTTTCTTTATGTGACTTAGTCAACTAGGCAATCAATGAAATGGATGAAGGCGTGTTTTCAGTTAACGGGAGTCGTAATTATCATTTTCATTTTGTTATTACTTCACTTAATCTATTTTGAATTAAATTCATTTAAAATAATTTCAGTCATATGAAATCACTGAAAACTGTGATCAAGTAAATAATAAAATTCATGCTTGCATTCACAAATTCGTATACTACTTAAAATAAACCAAAAACATGGCGAGTAAAATAAATTGGACAGATCTGAATATCTTATTTTTGTTATTTCTGAGTCCCAAAAGTAATTTAAACTACCATAATTTCAGTAGAATTTATCTTAGTTATTTCATTTCTATAGTGTACCAATTCAATGTTTTGTGTCGAAATTTTTCACTGGTAAATGATTTTTCTTTGAATTCCTCTGTTAGAACTTATCCAATCAAAATCAATGATAGCGGTCGCTTCAGTCAATAAATGTCAGCCCAAAAAATGTCACTTTTTGTACTTTGTGTTTCATAGAGTGATTGATGTTCCACTATTATTATAACCTGTTGAGGTTGACACTAACAATTATTATCCTAACCATTCGCACCCCAACATTCGACGCATTTGATACCTGACTCTTCTGGGTACTTTACTTTAGTCCATTAGCATTTATACTGTGATGTTCATTTGTTTTCTCATCGTTTTCGATGCATACCAGTTTGCTTTGAAAACCCTGTCTTTTCTGCTTTATTGGGCGATTAGATTTCCATTTTTGAAATGTTATGCGATAAACATCGATCTTTTTAGTCATATTAGATCCTGTATCGTATTAGGAGTACCTCACATCAATCATATTTTAGAATTCACCACACAGATATCATAACAGCTAAGAGTAAGTAATCTTTCAGTCGCTGATGGGAGTCATATCCAGTCTTTATGTGTAATGAATGATACACTACCAACTGGTCAATAGATTTGCTCAGTTATCAGTTGATTTAAAGATCTTGGTCTTGTTTTTGTCAATCTTTTGAACTCACACAGGTCAAAGTAAAATCAAAAGCGAAACATTAGGTAACAAATAACTTATTTTAGGACCTTGAATTAACTCATAAGAGTGTGAGATGTGTATGCTTCTTTTCACTGAATAAAAAAGGAAAACATCTTGTGTATTCTTAAATGTTGGTCAAGTGGATCGACTGTTGAATATACTTGTTTATAGTAATAACATACTTTTTATGAAAGGACACGATCTTACTTAAACATAGGAATGTTCTCAGCAATAAAATAATTATGATTTTTTGGTGATATCAGCAAAGATTGCAACAGTTCTCTAAGTATTAACTAACCCAAAACTAGAAAAGGTTCTTTCCTACTCACTCATTTGTTCATATCATCTTAGTGTTCATCAGTCAGTGGTTGCTTCATTATTTTTGCTCAATAGTACCACACCAACAACTTTTACTTGTACGAGTTTCGAATTGAACCCATTCTTAAAAGTTTTATCCGTCTTGGTGATATTTAATGACATGTCTGAGAGTTGTATATAAAAATGGTGACGAATTTACGTATATATATATATATATATATATATACTCATTGTTTCCTTCTCTCACCTGTTAGGAAACTCCAGACAGCATTCCGTTACCGTATCGATTTTTAACACCGACTCGAGTTTCAGTGGATCTCCGTCTTCATGATCCTGTTTTGCTTGAACGCTGTTTGCATGTAATTGGAGATTTGGACAATTCAGTGCGAGGGGATTGGTTCCAGGATTTTCAAGAATATTCTGTTTCACATTTTAGAGGTAATACAGTTATTCATTTGCTTTGAAAATGAAATTATGATGATTGAACAGCATTCATCAAAATCGTTCTAGGTCTATAGGTGTTTTGAAACAGGTTTTGCGATCTGGTGTCACATTTTATGAATTTCACCAAGTATAAATGGGAAGATTGACTTGTTATAAAATTTTTAAACTAGTATCCAACACTTTTTTTCTGCTCTTTCGTTTTTCTATGCTCATCACTTAGTATGCTTGAAACTGTTACGAGTTCCCCTTAGTCGAAAATCGAGAACAAGACAATGCCGCGTATTCCTAACCACCGACTGCCTCCTCGAACCTATGTTTTGTAGTGTAAGAGTAGGTTGGAGGTACCCTAGGGGCGGCAAAACCACAAAAATCCATAAAGTCACTTGCATGTGGACTGAGCCATGTATGTATGTGTAGACTACTGCGTTTGGCTTTGCGAGACGTTAGTAACCGATGGTTAGACACTTTGAATGACATGGCTCAAAATCGTTTGCAATAGCTCAGGTACATCCATTCTTTGTGTTCGCTCGAATTCGCATTTTCTGAAATCCTCATCACCTTATTTTTCTCTTTCTAAAATTATTTCATTAGATTGTGCTTCATGCACAATTTCTCCGAACCCTAATCTTCTCCATTACCGCTAATACTTCTACCGTCTCTACCACTCTGGGATTTGAAATGACAAATACGTTTCTGTGCCAATGTGGTATAACAACCTGAACTAACGTACGCACGTACGAAGTTCTACTACGTTGTAACAGACTGACTGATTAACAAGCATGACCATTGTGCTTCCTTTTGGTCCTAGTAATCTGTAGGATTGTTAAATGATGTTAAGTGTGCTGTGACTACAAGTAATTATTATTCATTAAAATTACAACTCTTTACAAACCAAATTGACAATATAGTGGGAAAAGAACTTATATTCAGTTCGTTGACTGGCCTAGTAACATGATACACTAAACAACAAGATTTATTCATATAACACAACAGACTAAATCATAATTTGAAGTGAATAAACTAATTGAACAGAATCATTAATTTGTTAATGTTTAGTTGGATTATCTTATTTCGCTAAATAATAATACTAAACATATATCTAATCTTCATGTTTGGAGAGCATATAAATAGGGCAATCACATTCTAATAATAATTCTCTTTCTGTAAGCGACATTTAAAACTAATTTTAACATTACTTATACAATTTCATTTAGATTGCTTTTAAATTAATAACAAAAAAATACATAAAAAAAAGTAGCTGAAATATTATTTTATATTAGTTGTAGAAAAGAAATATTTGACTCGACTGAATTTTGTTATTGATTTTTACAATTGTCTGCTCAAGTTGGGCTTCATTTAACAAAATCGATAACGTTTTTATAATTCAACAGAGTTAATGACTGACACGAAACTATTACTACTTTTTTTTGGAAGTCCGTAACTTAACCACATTTCGCTAATCCACATAAGTATTATTTAAACAGTATCAGCCTGCTTTTACACCACTCCGGCATAGTTTCTTTCTTGTTTTTTTTCTCTTGTGTTATGATGTGAAAAGAATTTTTTAAGTGAAAATGAAAGAGAGAATTTGTATTTCATGTTTCATGAGTTGTTCCTTTGGTAAACAACAAACAGTATCATGTGAGTAATTGACAGTTAGAATAGAAATCAGACTTAATATACAGAGAATCATAGGTCAGAGAAAATTCAGTTATAGAGCCTAACTTAGTTTTGGATAATGGATCAATGAAGTTTAGTTGTAACCGGCATAAGAGATAAGACGAGGAAATAACATACTTGACATAATAGTTGAGGATGACTATTTGTATGTTGAAGATGTAGTGTTGTATGAAAGCGGGTGAAGTTATAAATGACAGTAAAGAGATTGAACGAAAAGAAATTGTTAATAGATGAGTGATAATCAAAGTAATTAGTTGGTATAAAATTCAAGTTTACATCCTCATTGAATGTCAGTTGAATTTACTTTTAAGTACCGTCGTAAGCCGATTAGTTGCAACGCACAACATGGTAGGTACGTACACTAGTTAAATTTGTCGTACCCGTATTGACAGAGAGAGAGGAAACTGTCAGACCTAATTCCAGAGTGGTAGAGGTAGTAAAACTAATAGGAGTAGTAGAAAAGTTTAGGGATCAAAGACAACATTTAGGATAATACAAACAAGTGAAAAAAGGAAAAACAGTTTTTAGCGAATTCGGAAACCAATAATTTGGCGTAAGACAAAGAATGGATACACCTGCGTCATCGCAAACGATTTCGAGCCATGTGATAAAACGTCTCTAACCATCGCTTACAATTATCACCCAACCAGCTAGTCTACACCCACAAGCATGGAGTAGTCAGTCGTCAGTGACTTCAAGTATTTGTGCCATGCTTTCGTTTAGCCAACTCTAGCTTTCAGCCACACGGACCTCTCAATTAACGTTGACCCACAACAAGATCAGCGTAGCCATCAGACAAATCAACAGTGGCAAAGCAGCGGGGCCAGACGACAACCGAGCAGAGGAACTGAAAGCAGACGTAACAGTAACTGCGAAGATACTCCACATCCTCCTCAGCAAGACTTGGGACAACTACCAACAGACTGGAAAGAAGGACACCTCATCCAGATAGCACAGGGAGGAAACCTCAGCATGTTTGAAGACTATAGAGCCATCACTCATCTCTCAATACCAGGAAAAATCTTCAACACAGTGTCGTTAAACACAATGAAGTATACCATAGACGCCCAACTTCCAGACCAGTAGGCTGGATTCCCTAAGGATCGATCATGTATCGACCAAATCGCAAAATTATGAATCATTGTGGACGAATCAACTGGATGGAACACACCACTTTACTTCAACTCCATTCACTATGTGAAAGCATTCGGCAGCGTGAACGGGACGACACTACGGCGACTTCGACACCATGGTGTGCCTGAGAAGATAGTCAACATTATACGGAATTTTTGTGATGGATTAAATTGCAAAATCGTGCACGGGGGACAGTTCACAGAATCGTTCGTAATGAAGACCGGTGTCAGGCAAGCTTGCTTCCTCTCTCAACCTTTCTCAATCTTCTATAGGTCGACGCTAACACATCAGGGAAGACCCAGGATGCAGCTGGACGATCTGGACTTCACAGATGATTCGGGTCATCTATCTCGCACGCAACAACAAATTCAGGAGAAGACGACCAGTGAGCGGCAGCCTCTGCAGCAGTGTGTCTCAACATACACAAAGGAAAAAATAAGATACTTTGATACAACACAACATGCACCAATCAAATCACACTTGATGGAGAAGCTTTGGAGGATATAGAAACCTTCACATCCCTGGGAAATATAATTGTTGGACTCGGTGGATCTGATGCAGATGTTAAGGCACAAATCGGCAGAGCAGGGGCTGCATTTCTACAACTGAACAACATGTGGAACTCAAAACAACTATCGATCAACACCAAAGTCAATTTTCAATACAAGTGTCAACTCAGTTCTACTGTATGGGACGGAAACTTGGAGATCCACGAAGGCAATCATCTGGAAGACAAATACTTCGCATCCTCTGGCTAGACACCATAAGTAAAACCTACTGTGGGAGAGAACAAACCAGATTCCGAAAAACAAGCAAATCAGGAAGAAACGCTGGAGGACACACTGCGGGAAGCATCCTGCCGTGTCACAAGACGAGCACTCACTTGAAATCCTAAAGGCCAAAGGGGAAGAGGAAGCTCGAAAAATACATTACGCCGAGAAATAGAGACAGACATGAGAATAATGAACAACAATTGGGTAAAATTGGAAAAGAAGGCCGAGGACAGAGTATGTTGAAGAACGCTGGTTGGCGGCCCATCCAGCTTTGGGGGTAATAGTCGTTATTAAGTAAGTCTTCTACTGTCCTACTACTACATCAGACATCATCTCTCGTCGAGGCAGTCGGTGATGGATCATACCTAAAATAAATACAGCCACCCCAACTGATAAAGGTTCACTATATTCTAGAACCAGTCGAAGAGTGAATATTTAGTCTATACATCCACGTCCAGGTACGAAAGCAACCTGGTTTTCCTGAGTCTGCTCTTCACGAACTCTAGTTAGGCTTCGAGGTATTATTGAAGCTAATATCTTCGACACTATGTTAGTCAAAGTGATCCTTTTTGTGATTGTCACAAGAGGACTTTTTTTTCTCCTAATGATTGGGTCAATCACTGATTCAGACCAGTCAGACGGGATTATGTCCGGTTTCTAGATTCCACCCAAGATCTCAGTCACTCTAACTATACAGACTGGATCACTTACTTTAAAACGTCTCAAGATTAGTTTATGCTACTCCCCTCACTTTATATTGGATATGAACTTTTTAACTACACTAACAGTTGCTCGACACCTCTTTAGGATCGCTAAGTGATAGTGGGTAGTTGAAGTTTGACTGAAGGTCAAGTGAGCTGTTTTTTACAGTCTTCTGCCAATCAGTCCAATTTCGTAAATTGGGGATGAAAAATAGTTCCGTCTTTTACGGAGATAGTTTCACTAACAGCGTAGGCAGATACGAGGAAGAAGCAATCGCAACTGTCCCTATATTTCCGAGTCCTTAATGTCCCGTTTAGTGGAGAGCCCAAGGGACAACTGCTTGAGGCCGGTCACTCACGGCATTTTTATGAGAAGCTTATGAAGTATTAGTTCCGTTCTTTTTAAAAGCCGTTACCGCTGGAGACGGAAATCCGTGAGGTAAGGTGAGATGTGACATTCTTAGGGTCGACCTTTCCTAACTCTTGCTTCCTTGTGGGAAGGCAGCATCGCTCTACAGTCGGCAGCGCAACTTTTCCCTCAGACCTTGAGTAGCTGTTTTTAGTCTCATTGTTCTCCAACCGACCTGCTTGGTAATGTAGGATCTACAGGAACATATGTTCCAGCCAATATAGCTCGGTTGAATGATCACGATAGGCAAACCCGACCACCACGTCAGGATAGCAGCTGCAGTTGGAACGCTTTCTTATCGGTTAGGTAGTACTTCAGATATCTACTGATATGTCGATCAACTTGATTTCTTAAAATAGTCATGCGTATAGTTCTCAGGCTTTTCATACAAAACGTTTAGTACATAGAAATAGCAAACTTTTTAACAGGTTTAACCTACAACACTCAATTTCGATCAATTTTCACCCATATTATTATAGGCATCGTTGTTTGCGTATTTGATTTTTCTTAAACGTATACAGACTGTCAAGCTATTTTCATCTTACCTAGTAAAGTTGTTTAGACTAAGCACATATCTGGGTTACGGTAGGCAAAATTTACCACCAATGTATTTATAATCTGATTTGAAGAAACTGGCTTGTTCAGAACACCACAAATGTCTGTAAAACGTTTTTTGGTCATGAAGGATGCCGACGTGAGCTGTGCAGTGCATAAATAATTAAACTGCTTCCATAACTAAGTCAACTGACCGACGTCTGACGATCCTTAGAAATTGAACGATTTGGACCACTTACACAGTTATTCGATGCTCAAAAAACTGGGATTCAGCTAGTAGCTCATGTTATATGCAGTTCCACATATATTATTTCACGGTGTATTTCTCTGGCTTTGCGGAATTGTACTTTTGGTTGGTCGTATTCTCTACACTAGATATTTTCTGTCCTATTATCACAGTCAGTTAATTGTCGACTAGATTTTGTCAATCTTTAATTTTATTATGTGAAGTTATATTACAATATTTTCAAAATCATTGTTTGTTCTAATTTTACTCTGTAGATGAGAAGAAATCAGTATCTGAAGTTAAACGGGTAAGTAGTATTAACATGAAATTGCCACTATTATGTTAACAAACGTCAAAAATCCGATTGGCAAGCACAACTGTTAATTATTATTATCATTATTGTAATTACGAATTCAAGATAATTAGGATCAATCACTAATATCATTTCAACAACTGTTGAGATTTAGAGAAAACTTGAAAACTATTACATTTGAGTTTAGGAATTCTGTGGAGTATGCACATAGAACTCAACGGATGGTTGATCCATGTTGCCTCAGGTCTCATAATGTTCGCATTCATTTTAGAGTAACGGGTTGAGATTCCGTGGTCCACATTCACATTTTCATTCATTTTCTTACATGGCGTATCGATCACTCAGCGTGATCATCGATTGTAGTCTTACTGTCGATATTGTTGTTCTCAAGTAATCGTCGCTTCTTAGTGGGACTTTGGGAATTCTTTACTTCGTTAGTTTCTAGTGAGCCTACGATTATTAAATAGATCGGCTATGCAGCTTAGTTCAGTTTCACTGTCATCACTAAGAATGAAATTCTTTCTCTACTGTTCTTTTAAAGTCAAAAGTCTATCGAATTCTGTATAACTAGCGAATCAATTAAATTTTACCCGTTTTATTTGTCTTTATGCTCACTTCTTGTTTGATGGAAAGGGACCTATCCAATAGACTGGGTAACTGATATTTTAATTATCATTATTGCAGTATTTTGTAGCAAAACAAATTTATCATAGAAAATCCCAATTAAACATTTTTTCAATGTGTGACTAGATTTTATCTCAATTTCAGAATGTATTTTCTATCCCGCAATACATTTTCTGAAGTGAAGTTGAATCCTATGCTGGTATATATATATATGTATGCGATGTATAATGAAATTCGTATCTGGACTTAGTAAGTGAAGGATAGTTTCAATCGCAAATCAATGAGGCTAAGTACTTTCAACTTAACTAGTTGGTCAAACTTATGTCATTAATGTTATTCGCCTTTCATTTGTCTAATTGGCTTTAGTAAACCGAAAATATCATAATAAAATACCTTTACAGTTGTTAGATATTAGTGGCTCATATGTTTGGGTTCCTTACTGAAATTATCATTATTGGAATATGGAGTTTGTGAAACCCCCCCCCCCACATCCCTAAGATATTTGATATTACAGATCGACTTAAGCTAAAAAGTATGCTAATGTTGAACATTCGATGGTTAACTCAGTGCTCACCAACGCCTTTGATGTAAATTATCTTCAAAATGAACAGTTTAACGCAAAATAGTTAGATAATCTTGAGGCGAATCAGTTCTGGAACACTACATTGTAATTATATCATCAAGCCATAATAACACAAATATTTGAACGAATGCAGTGAATATAATAATATAATATCCAATACATAAAGTAAGCAAACTAAACTTTACTTTAATTGACATTATTTTTACTAATTGAACGGATGGATATTAAAATTCCTGATTTTTCTATGCTGTCCTGTATGTTTATTGGTTCCATTGATTTTCTCTTTTGTATTTATTTTCTATCTTTTAGTTGGTTTTACTGAATGGTATGAAACAATATGCGACACGTTTATTTGATGCTATTCGTCAAAGTGAACAACTGCATCAAATAAGTCCGGGGATAGGTAATATACTTCACTTAATCTTTGCATTGACGCTTAGATTTTCACAATAGTCTAGTTGATAGATTATATGTTGATGTACCTGACGCCAAGACACATCACTACTTTGGAAATATATCATAATATTCTTATTCTGATAAACACACACTGTGGATTCGGTTTCACTGCCTTACTTTTATGATGCATAATTTTTTGCTTTTAGTATCATTATAATTTGATTGTGGATTTTTATAGCTTTCTATGCATAAATCTTCTGCTGTTGACTTCCTGGATATCCGTTAGAAACAAATATCCATGTAGAAAGGAGGATAGGATTTTTCTAAACTGTCTTGTAAAACATATTTAAGGAAAGGTTATGTTTTGGTAATGTATATTCATAGTGTCAATAAGTTGGGATTGCTAGATTATCATTTTTCTATTTTCTTGATAATGATATGTAGTGATAGCCTTTTTTTGTTTTGATTAAGCTGAACCGTTAATTCAAGAAGCGAAATTCAAAATCATTTTGATGGAGGCCAAAGAACTATTTATGCAAAACTGGCTATCATACTGTCAGTTGTACGAACGGAACTTAAAACTGAATAATCCTATTTTATTTAACATACCTAAATGGCGTTCAAAACAATGGTATTATGCAAAGGCGGAATACCTTCAGGTAATCGGAAGTATTAATATATGATGCTATTTATTCGTTTTAGGGTTTTGATAGTGAGATTTTGTGTGTTAAGTAGTTCAAAATCCTACCTATTCTCGATTAAAAAGTCAATATTGAAAATGTACACAAATGTGTTGCATTATCAACTGCGAAATTGTTCACATGGAAAAAAGACACAAATAGTCTAAACTCATGTACGTACACTGTGTGGATCTATCGATCGCTAATTAGTTTGCTGGGTTATTAAACATAATCATCGTTTTCCTTTTTAGGTACTTTCACTCTTCAATGAAGTAATTGGCATTAGCTATGAGCCTATGTGTAGGACATAGCATATCTCAAAGCTACCCTTGTGACAGTGATTAAAACAGGTGATTTTCAAAGTTGGTAGATAAAATTCTTCCTACTAGTACATGATCGTATTGAAACACCACCGCTCCACCAACTAGTATAAAGCTTGTTATATAATAAAGTTTGTGATTTTAAACGAAATCGTTTCAAAATAGTAAGAATTAAAAGTTGATTGTCTGTTTTTGCAATGATTTGTAGTTGTTGAAAACCTTTGCTATTTGTATACTGGTTGTATAAGACGAACCATGCTGAATAAGATTGTTTGTTGTGGATGAAAATGACTTAAAAGTTCCTTTGAGCTGATAATTATGCTTATGTTATATTACCAAGAAGTTGAATTTATTACGACATTAGTTCTACAAATCATACCATCAAACACGTGCACATGTCATTTGTTTACTTTCGTGTACTTGTCTGCTTCGATAATCGTTGTTACTTTTTTTTACTGTTGAATGCATTCTACTAATTTGCTGATGTGATTTACATCTAAGACTGTTTTATGATGTTCAGTGGAATTTAGTTTCTCTAATTTTGCATAAGTGCCCGAATGATCTGTGATCATTTTCTGTGAATTTGTTTCATTGATACTTTTGTTATTTCCTTTAGGCACATAAGTTGGATATTCATGAATACGTTTTGTCGAACTGTATTTCAAATGGTTTAGAGTCTTATGCTTTCCTGATTGGCCGTGATTTAGCATTTTTAAAAGATGTAAGCAGTGATAATGTTGGTTTATTCCCATTAATACTTTCCAGGTTTTACACGATATATGTTACATAGATTAAAAATTTTCTTTCAAGTCATTATATCACTGTTCATATCAAATTAAACTGATGAAACTAATAGTTAATACCGTTTTATTTATAGATAATTTATTCAATTAGAGGAAAGTAAACCTTTTTTTCTTTAGTTCTAGTCTTTTTTGTCATTCTCCACCTCCTCTACCTATGCGATAGAGGACGGTTACATTTTTTAAATTACTTTATGAACGGTTTAAAGTCAGTACCACAAGCTATTCTCGTGCAGTTTTGACGAAATGGTCCTAGGCTTGGCGAACGTTGTGTGCCATTTCATATGTTGTAAAGATTTCTAATGTGTTTTCAATTTTACACTTTTTACACTACTTTGAACTCTTCCCGACCGCAGTTGTTACCTTGATGTGGTGGTCGGGCTTGCCTATCGTGATCACTCAACTGAGCTGTATTGCCTAGAACATATGTTCCTGTGAGTTCAACTATGCCAGACTGGTCGAGTAACGTAATTCACTTGACTTTTCCATGTCAAGAAGCAACTCGTTCCGCTCTTCGTGTATCTGTAAGGCCTGAAGTTTTAACTGACTGTGAACTCTTATATAATTCTGATTCAGAGTTTTTGCGCATATTCATCGTTTTTATACAGCCAAATTAAATTGAGCATCTCAAAATGTTCTGATTCATGATTTCTAAATTTTTTCCATCCAAATGTCATCGCTTCTATAGAGCAAAAGACCATCCTTCTCATTGCTTGTGTAATTTTATCTCTGGTAACCAATAACTCTTGGTGCGTAATTCTAACTGCTTCGTATGGTTATTTTCGTTATGTCAAATAAGGATAAGTTGCTGTAGCATATTCTAGTACCGATAAGATTGTCCCAACTTTGGTGGATATATAATCTGTGCGTATCACTTTTTTGTATCAGATTTTTTATATATTCAACTTGAATATTGGATTTTAAACACATCTGTCATATTTTATTTGTGCTATTGCGAAAATATGCTTGCCTGGAATTGGGGATAATTTTTTTTGTCGTTTACTGATTTTGTTCATTATCGTAAATGAAATCAGTTTTTTACTAGATCATATGATCGAAGTATGTCTGCGCGTGCGTGCGTGTGTATGTGTTTGAACCTTTTTTCAGTCGGACTAGCGTACGCTGTAACATAATTTTCTGTTTTTCCTGTTTGTCTAAACTTTACAACGAAGTCAATTTGAAATTTTCGATCAGCGTGTGTTTTACTGGCATTTTTTCTATTTGATTGGCGAGTTTTTTTACTTTCCGATTTATCGTTCCTAGCGTGAATGTTTGCTACGCGATCAAATATTCAAAAGCGCCAGATTTCCAGATGAAGAGTTCATTTTTCAAGTTTCACGACGCTGTCTTCGCAATGTTTATGTTTACCGTGAAGACTTTAGCTTATCTAATCGCTATCAACTTGTAGATACAATATTGGTTAGCTATGATTCTAATAAAGATTCCCCGAATCAAGCGCCTACAATTAAACAGCATATTAGAAGGAACAAATCAAAGAATCTTACAACTGAAGTTATTCCTTTGATGTATCGATTTCCACGTAGTTCGTTTGCTTTGAATACGTCCAAGACAAATAAAGGTGATAATTTTTCGTCTCACAGTGGCTTCGTCGCTGATATTACTGTAGCATCAAATACAGACTTTTCAAAGATGTTTAATTCGCCTGAGCATTGCTACAGAGATCCGTTGATTCCATCTAAGAGCAGCACTGACGAAGTAAGTTTCTGATTATTATATTGCTCTCCTAAACGTGTCTAAATTCTTGCATGATTTTACCAAGATGTTACACTATACTAACACAAAACGCAAACATATATATATATATTTATGTACAAAGCGCCAAATGATAAGTGGAACAATTTCAATAACTGTCTTACTGGTCTACAGTTAGTTACCCACTGCTATCAAACAATCTAAATAAGATGTAAACACAAGTCTCTAGACCCCTAATGAGGTTTTAAAAGTTAGGGACAGCAGCATACTGTGGTGAACTATTTTATGGAACTCCTGATGGATAGTTGTACAGTTTTTGCGGTTAGAATGTCTGAAAAGTTAGCTGGTCTGGGTATGAGAGGACAAGTTCTATAAGGGTCTGTCATTGAAAGGCATTTTAAATAAGCACATAAAACTCGTACAGGCTCACCGCTCGTATACTTCTAATGAATTCGAAGCTCATGACAAGCTTTCATCGGAACGAGTAGAATCAAGTGGTTTTCATCTGAGTGTCCGCTTTTTTCATTTTTACCTAACTTAGTCATAGACTATCTCTTTAGGGTAACTCTCATTTTCCGAATTTCCAAGAATCTACCTCCTGTATTTCAGTCGTAATTGTCATTTTTGATACTACTCTTCTTCTTATTATTATTTTAATATTCAACAGGTGAATTGTTCTCAATCGCATTTTTTCATGCAATCTACATTGGTGCTAAAAGCTTCGACACGTCATTTTATGTGGCGTTGGTTTGTTTTCTTTCTATGCACTTATTCATGGCTTATCCGTTCATTGCAATATTTTTTCGTGAGTTTAAAAGTTTGCCTGATGTTTAATCTCTATATCCCTCCATCCTGATTGATGGTATTTTATAATCATAATCAGTAACGAGGCGAAATATCATTGAATAAATGAGTCCTAAAAGTTTCTCTATGGGAAGGCGAGATTTTTCGAAATCGAACTATTGATCGTATTGTATTGATTAGTAGTAGAATGAGTGTGATCCATTATTCAGGAATGACAGCGTCTAGTGGAATAATTGGTGGGACAATTATTAGATCATTATGTCACGTGATACATTGGTAACGTTTACCAATTCCATTTCTGACTTCACTATTGTAAACGCGCTCACAAGCTAAGACCTTACTTATGATGCGGAGGTAAGGTAGGACCATGCTTGTTGTTAATTTGATCACTTGGTTTTATGACAGCTCTCACCGTGAATGAAATTTTACTTTCACACCACTGAAAACCAGTGAATACTGATTTGTTGCTTCATTCTTATGTTTACTTTCTTCAAACCCATGCACCGCGACTTTGTGCGGAACCAAACACATTGATTGGATAGTAATGTCTTAGCATACACGTTAGTAAGTATAAAGAAGACAGAAGACAAGTATTTACTACCTCCACGTTTGTCTCGTTGCTCCCTAGTTTATTCCTATTAGTCATTTGGATTTTTCACGTTAAATAAGCTATCTAAGTGTTATCTCATATGATATAAACAATTTATCAGTTCAGTTTTTAAGTATGTACATAGGTTTCATAACATAATGCAGTGACACTTGTTTATATATATATATATTGCTTTGCTATCTTTCTGCGTTAATTTTTTTGTATCTGATAGGTCGTTATCCCCCTGCAATCATGTGTTAGCTATGTAGCATTATTCAAACCGACAAAAATCTATTATATGTACAAGGTAGATAAAACGTCGGTAAGTTATTATGTTTAATTCACAGACTACTGGTTACATTGTGGTTTACATCACTGCATTATTCGTAAACGTCTCTCAGCAAAATGTTCATTTTTCTGGTTAAGCTACTATATTTGATTAAGTAGTAAAAAAATGTTTACTCGAAATACTTCACCATACTTGGTCATTTCAATACTCCGTGAAAATATTAACCATATATTTATAATATCTTGGTGATTGTAATATGGTCGGTCTCTGGATGCGGTTATTCACTGTTTCCTTTCAGTCACATATTACGATACTGAGTTTGACCGATTCGTAACTAATGATAAACAAATGTGCCCATGTTAAGTTCTAGTTAAAAAGTGAATTTCTTGCAAGTGATCAAGATAACCGTTCATAAATACGACTCAACCTTAAACCCGAATTTCTGTCTGATTCTTTCAAAATCATTCATGCACTCATTTTTTTTTGTAATAATCCGCCCATTTCGCATGTTTTTCATCGTGCAAAATTCACTTAAGTTTACAGAAGACTCAGTCAGTCAGTCAGATGCAACGTAGAACTTTGTACATAAGTACATCAGTTCATGTTGCCATACCACATCAGCACAGAGAAGTAATCGTCAATTCAAATCCAATAGTAGAAGAGGTAGTAAGGGAATTAGAAATAATCGGAGAGGTTAGGATTAGAAGATACTATTCAAGAAGTATGATTCAGTGAGATAAGTTTAGAGAGTCGAAACTAGAGGGGTTGATGAGTCCAGAAGATTAGGATTTGAGAGAACACAGAGAATAAATGCACCGGCGCCATTGCGAACGATTTTGAGCCATGTCATTTAAGGTCTCTAACCATCGATTATTATCATCTCGCGGACCCCAACCAAGGTAGTCGACAATTACCAACATGCTCAGTCCACTAGTCAATGACTTCATGGATTTCTGCCATGTTTTCGTTTGGCCGCCCTAACTTTCTTCCAACCTATTCCCTACACTACAAAACAAGGCTCGACGAGGCAGCCGGTGGTTGGGCCATACGCAACACATGTCCCAACCACCTCAAACTGATGAAGTTTCACCACTTCATCGATTGGTCTGCCATTCCTTACCTAGCACCCGATTCCTAATAACAGCGTTGCTCACTCGGGTGTCCCACGATATACGAGCAATGCTTCGAAGACACCTATGATCGAAAACCATTAACCTACGAATATCTTCTACTCTCACTGGCCATGTTTCACAGCTTCAAGTAACGTTTTAAACTGTTCAGTTTGTCACGAAATCAGTACCACAGTTACACTATTCAATCTAATTCGTGTATACAATACCAAATATTTGTTGTGCTGATCTTGTAGATTTGTTCTTATGTAATCCAAATGAATGATACCGAAAAATCAAATAGCTAAAGTGTTGTTCTTTCGCACTTTGAACTCCATCATCTAGTTTGTACATGTTCTCGTTAGTTTCTATTTTTGAAGTTGAGCTGTTTTGTCGCTAACTATCACGGTTATTCGAGAAAATAGAATTTTATAAATAATTTGTCGTTCCTACTTACTAGACACAGACTATATACCTGAATTTTAAACTGTACGTTAGTTGTCTGTGATCTAGTAATCATATTCAACCTCCCCCAAACCCAGTTGGTGTAGTAAGGTTTAAAAAAGCAAGCTATGCATGTACATTAGCCTTCGAACTAGCATTTGAAAACATCTACTGGTTGTTTTTATCAAAAAACTCATAGAATTTGGTTCTCATACTGTGGTGCTGTGGTGCGAACTACTTATAAGTAGTATATAGCGTGAGTGTCAACGTAAAGTCTGGTAGCATAATATGGGGGGAAGATCAAGAAAGGAAGAGTTAGAAAACAATGGAATTTGTATGAAACGCATGAATAGTGACAATGGATTGATGTTCGGCAACAGGAACAGTCTAGTTTCATAGGATGAACTGATCTTTTGCAAATGAACGATTTACGATATGGTTTTCCGATTTTACTGAGTAACTCTGTAATTTTCGTTAAATACAATTCGGTTTCCCCACCTGTGTTCTCATTCACTACAATACTACACTTGAAGAATTGTAGTTATTTACTGTTTATGTCAACATCTATTCTTCTGTAAACAGAATTAGAATAAATGTTACTTTTTCGCTTCCTGAAACCGATAATGATTAATCATTTGATATATACTGTGAAACCTGTTTTATGACCTAAGTTTTATTTTCTATAGAGTCAGTTGGAAAGTGAAATTATTGATGAATATTCTTCGTTTGGTGTTACAACTTCACGGATGTCGAATCCTAAACAGTCTTTATCCTTCACTGTTGATTCATTGTCAAATATTCAGTCTGATCAATCCACGTTTAGTCATGTTTCATCACATGAATTACTGAAACATCCTGCTGAAGAATGTGCATATAGTCCAGTCAGTAATTCACATACGTTATATGATTCGAGTCCAGCGGAAACTGTGATTATCAATAAAGTGTTTGGACCTGACAATTCTAATAGTCATCTAGACTTACAATTAATTGAAGAAATCGATTCTACTGATAGGTTGAACGTTTATCATGATAACAACGAACAACAACATGACACTGAAGAGACCAATCAGACAAAATTAAGTTCGTTGGAACTGAATGATCAGAATAAAATTTTTGAAATGGATAATTTCGGTGAGGAAGAATGTGTAGATAATGAGCATAGCACTTTAAAAACTGTCATCAATTTGTTCTGATCCTTATTTCTTTACTTTTATTCTCCTAGGAAGTAATTTTTTTACCTAGTGAATATTTATCTACTACTGCCTCAGTAAATACTTTCAAGAAAACTCATATCTGTATTCGGTAGCGACGACAAAACAGCTTGAAATGTTTTATATTTATTTATATGTGAATGGTTGTTTTTATCCTGACAAGTTATATTATTTTAATACTGTTCTCATCATTGTCCATATAATTTATTCAATTAGCAGTTGACCTCTATCGCTTGGCCCAAAATCTTGGTTTTTTTCTCTTAACAAAAATGTTTCTGATTTATGATTGATTATTCGCTATCAACATGTTTACTGTTTGGTTTTGTCTTTTCCAAACGCTTGTATTCTTCATTATTATTATTATTGTTGTTGTTGTTGCCTTTCGGTGTTTTTCGATTTGTTTTTATGACTTTTGTCTAATTCCAGCTCTCTGTCTCTCTCTCTTCGTATTCTTTTCCACCTTTACGTTGAGCTATAATGAATTTTACATATTTTTTTTTCTTCCCACCTCATTTTGTTTATGTTTTCCTATTTTCTATAAATGCAAATCTGTCGCTTATTCACTCGTAGAGAAATTGGTCCAAAACCTCTGCCTACTTTAATTTCCCTTGAAAAGCACTCTGTCATTGTATTTGCATAAAATGTTTTGTTTCTTTTATTAGAATTGTTCACTTCATAATATATTTTGTTGATGCTGAACTGTATTAGATTTCAGTTGTAACGTTTTCTTTGACTTAATGTATGTATATATAGATAGATAGATATTTGTTCTCTCTAACTTTGGAATTGCCCTATCCACAAGCTTTCTGTAGTTGATACACTCTTCCTAATTTTTTTAATGATCATACAGCTATCCATAATATAACTTATCACTTGACTATATGATTTTGATTATATTTTACTGCTGAAATGATTATTACTCATGATACATTCAATATACTATTGCTTGCCACTAAATGATTATTTTCATTGTAACATTTTCCATATAACTTACAATACGTAGCTGTTATATCTTCTTAAAAAAAATTATTCTCTATTAAAATGATTTCTCAAATCCCAGTTATCATGTTCATTTTACTCACTGATATTAGACGAAAAAGCATAGTAAGGTTGTCAGAATTATGCCATATTTTGATTATTTTTACTTTGGTTTTGTTATATAAACGACGTATAATATTAAAAATTTTTTCCTCCATTGTTCGTTTTTCTTCTTTCTAAACGAAAGCGTTAAAAAGTCGATGATCTCTCGTGTTGCAGTGTTCTAGTCATTCAGCTATGGTTTGCCTGTTCACTAACACGTAAAATGTCCCGAGGTTGCATACTGTGTTCATTGATATTTTCGTTACCTGAAAAGTTTCATTGAATAACTACGATGCCGTCGCCCAATGGAGCTGTGGTTTCATTAGATGAGCTGGGCTGTGTGGAAGGAGAAATCTTCATATCTGTCAACGTCTGCATCAGTTTCAGCTACCTCTCAAATAATCATTCAAGTTTGGCAGGATCCATGTTACCTAAACTACCATCGCCAATTGTTAAGTTCGTCACTAGGTAAGCTAAAAGCTATTACGTGTTCACCTTAGTCGATAAACGCGAACGAGACAATTAATCAGCGTCTAGGTAGGCTACCTTGATACGAAAACGACAAAACAGAAGTCTTGATGTTGCGTAAAAAGTATATTCTACAAACACGCAGCAAGCACAAGACAATCAGTCACACAACTCTCGTTTATTGATGCATCGTAGAAACGTCCTGGTGACAGTCACAAAAATAGCACACTGAAATGCACAGCAGCCAATCATGGCCAAGGATTTTACTGGTGGGAAATGAAATCTCAAGGTCAACTGATGAACCCATGTTCGCAACCTGGAAATCCAAGATAAGGCATTTATCAAGCGAGTTCTGTGGATCTAACATCCCCAACAATAACCAATTGTGATATAAAGTGTAATTTGTATTTGAAACTTCTCAATTAAAGACACATTCTCCGACTAAGTGATGTTGTATACAAATGTACGATACTGCAGCCAAAATTTAGGATATGCAAATTTTTGAATTTCATTTCGATTTGCATACACTGTATGTTTTCTCATTTGGCAAATAATTACAGTAAGCTTAGAACTCTGATGTTGTAACAGTTCTAATGCTGAATTGATATTTTGTCAAACAACGTTTCGCGAGTGTTCTAAACTTCGCATTCCATTGAATACCAACGGTTTATGGCTTAAGTTGCTGGCCAGTTCCTTACTTCCGTAATGAAATACTATTGCTTACTGCCTAAATATTTCATTCTATGACCGTCCTTCTTTTTATTCGGTAATTTGTCTCCTGAAACTATTATCGTATAAATGGGAAATCATTTAATTGCATTTCGAATAATACTTTTATTGTATCTAATTGGTATTTTATGGATTATTTGGAACAAGTTTTTCTGATATGTTCAGTTTTCTTTCGTCTGTTTATAAAAGAGATATTTTTGTTACTCGATTCAAGGCATTTCATCAATCTTACTTTTGAAATCTGCTTTCAAAGCATTATTTGTAGTGACAAACTATCTAAAATGTTTACTAATTCTCACTGTGTTATCATTCCCGACCGTAGCTGCTACCTTGACGTGGTGGTCGAGCTTGCCTATCGTCATGACCCAACCGAGCTATACCGACTGGAACATATGTTCCTGAAGGTTCTACCATGCCAGCCTGGTCGATTGGATGACGATGAGACTAGAAGCAGATACTCAAGGTCTGAGGGCGAAGTTGTACTGCTGACTGCAGAAGGGTGTGACAGCAGTAAGGTGTTTCCCTCAGACAACCAACTTCTACAGCGATGCTGCCTTCTTACAAGGAAGGAAGGGTTAGAAAAGGTCGACCGTAAAAATGTCACATCTCACCCTACCTGACGGATTTTCGTCTCCGGCGGTAAGGGTGCCGACTTAGGGCTTTTAAGAGCGGAGCTAATACTCAAAAAAACCTTTCATCAAAAGGCCGTGCGTGACCGGCCTGAATCAGTTGTCCCCTGGGCTCTGCGGTCACACATCCAGGTCTCTAAGACCAACACTAATCTATCTTCCATTTCAGATCCCTCAAGCAATAACCTTCAACGGTGTGGGCAGCCGGAAAGTGACAACCGCCCTCATACCCGTAACAATACACGAGACCAAATTGGTCAAAATCAAATCCTTCTTACACCCCCTGATATCTCTCTGCTGTGTTATCATTGGTTTTTTTTTAAATTACATTTATCAATGATTCAGCATTTCATGTTGAATACAGTCGTTGCTGCGTAATTTTTAGTGTGTCATTCTATTCATATCCCTGTAACCGTTTCATTTACACGTTAAGATCCTAATTTCAGAAATAACTGTAGCTTTCTCTTCCCGGAAACTCGTACAAGGAATGGAAACTTTTTGATGATCCTTCGTTTAGTTATTCCTACAAGATAATTTTTAGTCTGTAGGTAGTCAGTCAGTCAGTCATATGACATAATTTTCAAAGTGTGCATTATTCACTTTCATTGCGTGTTTCACTTCGCCGCATTGACAGCAACAGTGAAATCGACCGTCCGTTTTGTTAGTAGAACATTAAATAACAATGTAAGCGTTTCAGGACACATTTTTATACAAGAGAAGTTATTTTGTCTACACAATAAATCATCGTTCGCCTAATCTTGTTTTTTTTTTCATTTTCATTATATTCTATGAACTGTTATCGGTGTTCAATAAATTGTTAGGTCGCATAGTATGATTTCATATGAGTATATGGCTATAAACTTGGATTATCCTAATCATATGAATTTTTAATGATCAAAAATGTATGATTACCACTAATCTTGACATAAATTATAATTGGCTTAATCTATTGTGTAGATAAATATGCTTATACAACTCATTTCAAAAAAATATAAACATAATGTCTGCGTACCATCACAGTCGATGTAACTTGCGAAAATCATTGAAACTAAGTAAGATCTCTTTGATAATTGTCAACAATAGTTTGAAAAACGATTGAGCTATGAAAAAGTTTATTGTATTGACACTAACTAATTATGCGGCTTGATTTAGCAGTATAAACTGTATAGAAATTGGTACATTCATGGACATTGTCACATAAGCATAAGTAGATTGTCAGTTAAACTAATTTATTGTCTGACTCCAGTTCATACGATAAAAATATTATTCATTGACGAAGAAAGCCAGCAGTACATAGATCTTGTTCATCACCTTCTTATACCTTTGCCGTAAAGTCACCAATGTTTAGAGACGTTGAACGACATGGCCAAGAATCGTTTGCAATGGCGCAGGTGCATCCACTCTTTGTGTGCTTTTTAGTTCTAACCTTCTGAATTCATCATAATCTCTATCTTTCTCCTTCTAAATTTATCTCACTGAATTATACTTTTCGAATCATATCTTCGCTCCCTAATCTTCTCCATTGCTGCTAATAATTCTACTATCGCTATCACTCTTGGATTTGAACTGACAGTTACGTCTCTGTGCTGATGTGGTATGTCAACCTGAACTGATGTACTTATGTACGAAGTTCTGCGTTGCATCTGTCTGTTTATACCTTTGCCGTGTCCTCTTGAAAATTGATTTTATGTCACCGACTGAAAGAGCTCTTCTGCTTCTCCATGATTTTATCAGCTTCCGGATGTCTGTCAATCATCCTTATTGAGTATGTTTAAACGTTAAGAAACATCTAAATTGTTTTGATTTAACAGCGCTCTCATACATCAAATCTCCTTGTAGTATATAACTTCGAGCAATCAAATGTCATTGATCTCTTCAACCAAACCATGCTAATAAAGGAAGGAATGCAGCAAAATGGTCGAATTCATGCTTGATCTTATCATATCCGATCTATCTAGCTTAGTTTTTATTTATTTATTTTATTTTTTGTATGTTTAAACAATGGTGTTCAATGAAGTTACTATACATGTTTCATGTTTCATGCAGCTTACATCCGGTATAAATTTGGGTTATCAACTGGAAATGCTTATATTTATATATATATATATATATATATATATTTATAACCTATGCATTTGCATATTTATTCACTTGATCGGCGAATATGTCATACTAAACCTATAGGTAAGAAGAAAAAACAACTCTGAAGCTAGACTAAGCGATTGTTAATCTAGTGGTATTTTTTGATTCAGAAAAAATGTATAGATATACATGAAAATTTGAAATTACAATGGCAGTAATTGTTGTGTAAATACAGAATGAAATTACAAATCTTTGTTTTATTTAGTGCTAAAATATCTATTATCAGCATCCCAGTTAAATTCAATCAGCAAATAGTAGATAAAATTGATTGGTTCTGTGGAGATTTGAATAAAGCCTCATTTACACAGTATAGAGGCACGCGAATATTTGATATTTATCGTTGCTTAATCGAAGTACACTGAAGTCATGTAAGCTGTAGAATTTCGACTCGTGATTCTACTGTCAAAGCGTCTTGGGAGCTGTGCAGATTAGATGGGCTGATTCAAGAGTAGAATCATCGATCGATGTAACCCTTCAGAGACATTAAAAGGGATAATCTCGAATTAGGTTTTTCAAGTCTGTACAAATTCAATTCATGCTAACATTTCTAACCAGATATTTTTGTCTCTGGTTCTTTTTCTCAGTACATAATATTACTAAGTAATAAATTCAACTTACAGAAAACTGACTTATCGTCTAAGTTGACAATGTGCCAGTATCTTTTTATGTAAAATAATGAAATAATGTTATTTGTGAGATAACTGACCGGACTAAAACAGTTAATAATCTTAAAAAAAGGAGACAAAAATTCTTTTTTTTATGCTTTTCATGATTCCCGCTTTTCGACAAATAGCAACAGCCTAGTTTTAATGTTTCGAAATGTTTGATTTTTGGAAAACAAACACCAGCAAAAGACATAGGAATGTCAACATTTGCTTGATTACGAAAATGTCTAGTAAAGTGCGAGTTTTTTTCATTTTTAATTTTGTGTTGACAATAACACTTCCTATCATTAAATAAATTAACCAAAAACTCATTAGGAATATTCTACTGGTAACTTGATCCTGTTTCTTGTTAGACAAATAACTTAATCATTTTGAATGTAAGACCGTTCTAATTTTCAGATTTTCTCTTTTCTTAATAAGCCGTGAATAAGCAGACAGTAAATAAATCAGATACATCGTCAGCATTGTCACTGGTTGCTTTCCTCACCTCTATTTTGAAATCCTTAACTGTATCACTAGATTATATCACCTTGTATATCGTTAGTTTAATATTCGAAGGGTATTATTCGGTAAGATGTTTTAAAGATTATAAATCTCTAAGTAATTAGTAGGTGTGAACTTGGAGATGTAATAGAAAAATGAGGTTAATTGAGTTTGTCATAGTGGTTTCTTTTTAAGTGTATATCTAAAGATTGGATGCAGTACAGACCAGCATTTTTAACTGACTGACTTTAGTGACAGTAAATCATCTGAACAGAAAACAAGTGTGTCTGTCTCAATTATAAGAGAATGCTAATTGTACCAGTCTGTCATGCGTTTCAGACAAGATGATCAGCTTACAAACAAAATTATAATTAATACTAACCAGGAAAACCAATTCAAACTTCTACAGTATTTGTTTTGATATAGTAGTTGTTTTGTTTGTACGAGAGTTATTTGACATTCAACTCGGAAAACAGCACAGGATACAGTTTTAAAAAATGGTCACTTCGCATGCCATTTGTTAAAGTTAGAAAGCATCCATATTTCATTGCTTGACTGAGTAACTAGAATACTCTAATAATAACTGTGTCTTGAAAATTCTAAATGTTTTGTTTACAAATATGGTTAAAGAAACCCAACTTTGAATGTTGGGCTTATTTGCTGCTTCATGAACTACACTTTGTGAAAAAATAAGTTGTCTCTCTCGTCAAATGTCTGATAAAATATCCTCATTGGTGTGTTAGTTTGAATAGCGCCGTCTTTCACTGTACATTTTGATGAATGCTCTACTTAGATAATCAATGTTCCACAAGTCTTCGTTTTGATACAAATTCAAATCAGCCGTTGATAACTGAGTTGTTGTCTTCACCTACTGTATTTCGACAACTGGTCTAAGTAACTGATTTAAAATGTTTTAACCTAAAATTCTGATCAATAACATCTCAGTTATTTGTATATTTGTCTTTATGAAGCGAAAAAAATATTGTTGCTGTTGTTGTTATAACTACACATACAGATTTCATGGACTTTTTTTAAGTTGCCACTTAATGTTTAGTCCGTTACACTATCATCAAAGTATCGAATGTCAACTGTTTGAAGTACTATTCCACTATAGATGGTAGATTTTCTTTTAAAAATCTTCCCTATATCTACCGTTCTAACTTAATAGGCCAATGTCGCCTACAGAAAATGAAGATGAAAAGTTTCACAAACTAAACAAATGGCTTTGATAATAAAACTGTAGTGATTTGAAAATTCGAATGTCATTTCTATTTGGAATAATGTTTTTGACAATCTTACAATTTTGGACACTGATACAATCAAAAGAAAATGAATTGTGAATTGCAACTACAGCTACGACTGAGACATAGTTTCAACTTATTCTGCAAACTGTTTACAGCACATCACAAATTAATGCGCCATATTGTGTTATTCAACTTGATAGTACTTACTCTGGTTTTAAACTACTAATGATCAAAATAAATTTTAAGCAATATCTTTCTGAAATAAAAAATAATATTGAATCAAATTTTTCCCGATTGTTTATAGATGATAAATTATTATCGTTGCTGTTATTACAACGAATATAGATTTCATAGCTATTCATAACAGTTATAGGCTGAATATTTGAAACTTGATCAAGCGTCTTATTCAAAACCATTCTGGTGTTGATATCGAAAAAAGGTGTATATACGGAACAGTTAGTGGACGTAATTTTTTCACTCCCTTCACAACTGAATCGTACATTGTACCGTCTTGTTCATGCATACATTGATCGATTTCGAAGATTGGTACAATTGACGTTATATTATAATTTCAAAGATTATTTTATATTCCATCTTTAACTTTTGACCACTCAATGTTGTTGATTTGTAATACAACCTGTAAAGAGTGGAAAAGAAAAATGGATGACTGTTCCACTGAAACATATTACTCTCAAATATCCCTTATAGTTTACTATGAAACAAAATACCAGGTTAGGATATTCACAGAATGTCTGCATTGTTTCGTTCACCGAATGTTCAATCCGATCTCCGTGTTTAGTATTTCAATTCATCGTCTGATAAATCAAGTTACTTTTATCTACAATTTGATGGGTATAGATCTGTGATGATGCTGAATGACCTTCGGATTTCACGGAAGACCGTATACTGCTATACAATGATAATAATAAGCTAGCAGTTCCTACTGTACGACTGACAACTAAAATTGACAATGGTGTTTGTTTATGACCATTGTTGGCGCGAATATGATATTGCCATATCTTCTCTTATATTTATCTATTTTGGTACCACGTTAAAATTATCATTTCATGAATTTACTAGTGATATAAATTATGATTTCTAATCCAGTGGCTAAACAACTTTTTATGTTTTGTGGGACCAAGTATATGAGTTCTTACAGGTTCCAAAATGAGGCGGAAATTAATGCAAATAAATTCTCCTTGTATACTCACATAATTACTTTGAAACTGAATCTAGTAAGAAAATAATTGGAGAGGAATGCGACAAATTATTGTCCATGACATGTATTTCTTTGATCATTTGAAAAAATCTTGCCCACCTAATTAACCGGTGATTTCATTGGTTTGTAATACTTCTTTTAGTCACAGTTAACTGTCCTTATTTTGATGTTTAAAATTAACAATACACCTGCTAATTAATAAATCTCACACTTTTAACTTTTTCCTTTGTTTACATACGGACAGAAATAGATTAGTTATTCTGTTGTTTGTTATTTTATTCATCTATTATTGCGTTACTTTTAATCTTTGATCTATTTTCCTTATATTTGATGACAGTTTTATAGCTTTAAGCCACAATATTCAGATGTAATCGTTTGATAGGGTAGATGAGACTGGTTGTTGTACGAGTAATTATTACGCTATGGCGAATTTATGAATTTTACTACTCCTGAACAGAAAAACTAAATAATCCTTTACTATCATCATTATTATAAGTGAAACTGGATTTTTCAGAAAATACACTTTCTACCTGAACTCCTTCTAGTTACCGAAAGTGCATCAGTTGATCAGGGAGATAAAAGCTATTTTTAATTCCTTTATACACGTGTTTAATTTATTTGAACAGCAAGTTGCTGCAAAACATAAATTCATTTCACAAATATCTACAGTCAAAAAAAAACTTCGCTCAATGAGTATTGACACTTTGGAAAAGTCACAGTTACTAAATTTCGTGCACGTTAATCAACCTTAGTACGTCTGTTCACAACACATTTAAAGCCTTTCATTTTAACAAGGTCTTGTATGGTTCGATTGAAATATTTCTGGAATAGTTACATGTATGATGAATCATTTTCTGTTGTCGTCATTCAAAATAGATAACTGATTTCAGTAACAAACACACTATAAATGAAGTTAATGTACTTTCGATTAGTAGTCGTTAGAAAGCGATCCCTATAACCTTAAGGCTTGACAGCGAACGAATTCATTCATTCAAGAATGTCAGTGTGTATATTTGTATATTTTACTGAGTAAATTAGGGAACCACTCAGAAACCATTGTGTTTCATTTGAAATCCTTTTCAAATTTTCTGCTGAATAATACCATTCACAAATCTATCAATGAGACATTAGGGTGTATAACGTGAAAAGAAATAACATAATAACGTTTACGTATCCTTTGTATCATATTTATAATATTCATGATTTTTACTTTTTTCATTTGAGAGAATGTTCAATTCATCCTTATTATCCTACCACAGCTTAGTATGTTTGAATAAAAATTAAATGATGTATATTGTATGCTTACAATTGGTACAACAATGAATCCACTTTGGGTTAGTTTCTTGGTGTTGCATGAAGCTTAAACGTAATCAGGTATTTCATTATCACGGATCATAAAATACAAAAATACTCTATTTCAAATGGTACTACACTTTGAAAGAGAGGCTTCAAAATAAAATTGAACGATTTGATTACTCTTTTTTCAATGATGTTCTATTGGGGCAGTGAGATTTTTAAAAAAAGCAAACCGAAAAGATTTAAACTTATCAACAATATTTAACTTAAATTTCAATTCACAAAATAAAATTTATCTGTGACATAAACTAAAGATGTTCAATGAGAAGTTTGAGCAAATATTTTACTGGTTCTAGAAAACCGTAATCACGTGTTTGAATAATCAATGAACTGAGAATACCAACCTTGGTATAATATAAAATAGTAGTTGGTACAATGACAGCATCGTTATTAGGTCAATAATCCGGTGTTTTAAGACACACAGCGAAACTGGTTTTCATAAACAAAAACAGTAATAGTGACTTACCCGTTTGTTATTTACACTCTGCTCTCCTGGGTTACTTACTACTAAATAAAGGGAACAGAAACTTATAACGTAATTTTACTGTTATAGAAAGAGACGTATTAATTATTTATGCGATTGCCATGGTGTAATTTTTAATTTAATGTAGTATATAACTTTAGATTCCTTCTCATTACATTGATAAATCTAGTACATTGACGTGCATGGATTAATTAAATTTTGATGGTTAGTGGCAGGTTTTATCAAGATTTGACATCAACTAGTCTTAGTTGATTACCACAGCATTAGGAAGTCTAGCTCATTGCTAACCACCTGATCAGGAAGGGTAAATATAATTTATTTACACAGGAGACTTGTGAATATTATTGTTTCGGGTTAAAATGTATGATGTTGCATGATGTGACTTCACTTTACCAGTATTCTTACATATCAAAGTTTCATATATTTTCAGATGAATCTGTTAAAAGCTTAAAATTTTATGTCAACTTAAAAATGATTATTTTTTCCCAATGTCTATGGTTACCAGTGTCTTATGATGAGCGTGAGTTCAATATAACCTATGAGCTCAGAGCTAATGATTAGAGATTTGACCGGTGATCCAAGTTGATGACAGAATTTATGAAAACAGTAATATGTAATCACTGTTATAAACACTTACTGGTTCTTATATCTGGTTATATATATAACACTAGGTTTAGTAAGGAGATTCAAAACAAATGGCCTCAATTTTGATTGGAATATCTATGATCTTAGGCACTGAAATTTTGTATGCTTATAACTGACATAAGTTTCATATGAAGATATGAGAATTGCATAGTTAAAAATAGAAGCTAATAATGAGTGTTAACAAGGAAAACCATGGGCTCATAGTGTTCATCAGGAATTAGAGTATCTATCACTATTTTCTGAAATTTACCACTTTTCATAGGACTTCACATTCAGTAGCCATGTCCCTTCAGTTACACATTTAAATATTTTTCGGTAGTGCAAAAGTCAGAGGGTAAAGCGTAAAAAATGATTATACCTTGAAAGGTCATCAATTAAAATGAAGACAGCGAGTTCGTAGATGTTACTATGTTTAGCTTCCTCACACTATCGTAGTAATCCAAGACATTTTATGGGTTTTCTTCTAAAATATTTAAGTAACCACTAAACATCGTTACCCACTAATTTCATGTTAGGATACTGAGATAAACATTTTGTCTAGCGTTTCATTGTTGTTTACTATAATACGACTGCGTTTTGCGCAGTTTCGCCTTTTTAAACATATCTGATTAGTTATTCAAGTTGTATTTGGTCAAATTGAACACAAATTTCTCAATATTGGTAACCATGACAACCGAATAACTTTCCTTCAAATATATAGAAGATTCTTTGATGAAAAGTATCACATATTATACTTCAAAGAGTTTGTCGAATGATGTCCGCGTTCCAATAAACGCTAAAAAGAAAAAAAAAGATATAAAAACTGATACTGTGAGCAATATTTTTCCTTGTTATCTTGACTAACAAAAGCTTTCAGCTAATGAGATTTATTTGACGCCTAATTGCACGTAATCACCTCAAAACAAAATCAATTGTTCTAATCTTCCATTACGGTTGTTTGTGCGTTTTTATCTGTGTAGTACTGAGTTAAGAATTGTTCATCTCTTACTCCACAACCGTTTTTTTACGTTATCATTTCATGATATGCTGCTTATTCACAGTTTAAACAATTGTATTTATTGTACTTTTGAAATGTCACTTAGTTTCAATGCGTATTTTAGTATATTCTAAGTGATAACTGACTTGAATTGTGTTAGACTAAAATGGTTGAAAAATTCAAATTGATTTCGAACCTAGAGCAATCCAATGAGTAATACATCATCCATTCACAACGTCAGTATGTGTATTACAAATTGGTGTGAGCGAAGATCTCAAAAAGCTAGCAAAAATATGCAAACGCATCTTAATGAGATGCATTGAAGTGCTTTAATACTCATTCCTATCTGTGATTAGATCATTCATACAGAACATAATCAGGAAATTCGACACACACTTGCCTAACTCTAGGTTATGATTAATGAATATGAAGCAATCAGTCCAGGACCTAGTTGTTCACCTGAACAAATTCGAAAAATATCTGGTATGTCAGGTAAGCCTTTGAACGGAATCATTTGACTTGGTAAAAAAAGGCTGTGCATAACGTTTAAACATAATAAAATATGTACGAAATCACGCGAATAAACCTAGCCCAAATCTTTTGACATGGTATAATTCGGATTGTAGACTGTGTCAGAAGTGAACTCTGTTAGTTATTCAGCGTCAGCTAGCTACATAATGTTATAGCTTTTTAGTGTGATCGTTTGTTTAAGGTTGTTTTCAGTGACATATAATCAATCTATTGCATCTTTAAAATATTTACCAAACAAGCAATGAGCAATGTATATATCAGTTTTCTGGAAATTTTACTATCTGTTAACACCCATTCGATCATGCACATATTAACAAAAGCGTGTTTGTCTTCATCCAGTTTATGGAGAACGGATTCAACTTACTAAACAGTTAGTCCAAAAATCTCATTAAGGTTGGTTATTTGGTGAAACAAACTGTGTTGACAGGACAATATTAACCTAGACGATCTTCTAGACATTGACCGACCTAGTTTCCGATGATGCTATTATATTCAGCATAATTTTAACTTCTCATCTATTTACCAATATTCATCAGTTTAGTTTCCTTGAAAGTATCATGAAATAGATAACACTTAGCTCTGTAATAAATTAGTTAGTCTACACCGTTCCGCTTATAATTTCGAATTCGTCCTATACAAACATTCTATATAAACAAAAACGAGTTACAAAGTGGGACAAATACTTTATCAAAACCTCCATATCTAAGAGTTTAAGAACGTTTAATGTATATGAATAGCTAGTCTAGTAGGGTTTCCATGTTGTAGTTCAACATTGCACTATTCGAATTACCATGTAGCTTAAAATGAGGTTCGTTACGGAGGTTGGATATCTATCTGGTCTTGTTATTTAGCTCCGTTTCCCTTACACATCTGTGAAAAAATTGTTTTTGACCTATTGTATTATCCAACATAGTGGTCTCCTCCCAAGATGTTATCTCTATATACAATGACGCAATAGAACTTCTTACTAGTAAGTCTATTCACTGCATTCACTGAGGTTTCATGTTTACAAATAACAAAACACGTTAGCACAATTGTATGAATCGTTAAAACAGAATAATTGCTAGATACTGAATAAATTCTTACTAGTAAAACTTGCTAACTGAAATTTATGTGAGATTTGTTTCCATTGGGTTTACTTTGAATGAGAAAAAATAAACGTTATTAGTAGTAAAAAATGAACAAAGTACTAAAAACGTCTATTTCTTTCATGTAACTGAAAATTCCCAAACATGTATATCTTATTTTTCTAATTTGAGATAAGCTATCTTTCGAAAAAGTTCTCATCAATAATACTATGCGGACAATCATTAATCAAAATTGGTCTTTTGTTTCATTGTGGTTCAAATATAGGATAAAAATTCAAATAGAGCTGTTGACATAATGGTTAAAATAAGAGCAAGATTGATTGCTTTTTAGGTTTTCTTCATTTCCTATAAAAAATTTTCGTTAAATAATAATTTTTCATACTATTTGCCAAAATCCCCGTACACAGAATTTCGTCCCGAAAAGTGGACTGAAGATTGAACATTGAAATGTAAAACTTTGTAAGTAATATCAGACTTGTTCATTGAAGAGTAGAAACTTTAAGCTTACATGCATAAAGCGTATTCAGTCATGACGTCTGTGTCCTAACAAAATACCAGGAATTCTTTATCATTCTTCTCAAGGTTTAATGTTCGCTTTAATGAAAATTTGAAAATGGAACAGGATTACCCTAAGGAGAAAATGAAAAGTTTATTGATTTGCTTCATGTGACGACCATATTCGTGTTTTGGGGTTTATTCAATCCGTTAATTCATTACTGAAATTTTTTTTCGCACTCCAATTTATTTTATCTTTTTTCAAGAAGTCACTGATATAGAGAATATGAAGTAGATATTCCTAAATGTATTTTGTTGTTCCTTTCTATATGGTCCTCATTTACCCTGCCTAACCATGACATTGGAGACATTTTGTGACTTATTCATCAATAAAAGTGGAAGATGACCATTGTAAAATAATTATTATATCCTAAAATTCTGTCAGTCGGAAATTCTGGAATATACTAATATAGCTAAACTATATTTTAATTGCTACTTTAAATTAATGTCATTACCGCTTCAGTAACACACGTACTATGGCTAGGCATATTTGTAATTTATGAACAGATGTGATTAAAGAGCGACTGTTTGCTTGATGTTGTTTCGTGTAATAGTTGTTTGGACTCTCCAAGACTATGATGAATAAAACAGAGATAAGATAAACAAAAATTCATTGTACATTGTACATTACATGTGATCGCTTCAAATCTCAGCGATTCGCTTTTATAAAAAGAAAAAATACACCTGGAAATTCTCACTTTGTAACATATTGAAATTGACTAGTATTATTCGAATCCATTTAGAGTAAACCATGCTATGATAAATAATCTCAAAAATTATATAATTCATACTTAAGTTTCAGTATAATTGAGTCTTGAATTCTGTGCCGGTATTTATTGTCAAGTGTTCTCTTACCACATCTATGCAATACACACCAATGATGACTATCAGTAAATTACACACAGACGAACCGCAAACACTCACAAGTGACGAAGTTTAGCCTAATTAAATTCAAAAACTGTTCGAATAATGCTAAAACAGTGGAAATATGAAAATATGACAGCATGATTTTGGATCAGTGTCCAGTTAAAATTATTATAAGACCCCTTGTTAATATTATATTATTTTTTTAATTCGAAAATAATGCCTAATTTCTGGTTATATAATTTTCTTTTACTCCTCATTATCATATCTTACTCCGATTCTTATAATCTTAAAAATCTATTTAGTAGATACAGCTCATGGGATTAAAAGATTAAGAATAATTAGAGCAAATATATGAGTTCCTAATCTGAGTCAATGTAATTTTTCTAAATCAAAGATAAATGCCTGACCAGATAAAACTCAATTTTACCTTCATTATTTTGCTGAATCCATGGTTCAGCCTATATAAAATTATATCATCTATAAATAAAACTGGTTTTTTATAGACCTCCTATGGTAATGATTTTATAATTCCTAAGAATGCGACATACTTTGAACGTTGAAATAATGGTATGTATAAATCCCGTAATAAATGTTCATTTAGTTTACTTGAAAAACAACGAAACTGTTTCAATTATTAAAATGTGCAGATAATGATTTAAATATATTCATGTAATTAAAATGATTTGATTTCCTACCAGCATCAAAATGACTAATTGATGAATTTGATCAGACAACTGTCTAGCCATCGCGGTTGCGCAATACCAACTTTAATAACAAATCGAACATCCAATTAGCTGTCAAATACAATCAAACTTCACTGTTAGCTTGATGATAGCATTGTTTTAGCCAAGTAGCTGTTCATTTAAGTTTCTTTGTTTTATTTATCAACAGCTGAAACATATGATTTTACATCTTACATATAAATACAAATACACAAAACTTACTACTATTTTACATTCATATTTGTCTCAAAAACAGCTGATTAGTTGTCTAGTTTGTTAGGAGTATGGATCTTGGTGTGATAGTAAGATGATTATTTTGAAGAATGTCACAATGAATGAACGATCTAATGAACCTGAGTTTCAACATTATCGCAATAAAACGCAAGTCCTGAAACAATCTAATGTCTACCGTTAATTTAGGTCGTGATGTTGCTCTATTATGGTCAGAATTAAGAAAATGCTCTGCACAAACAAGCAGTATCATTGATAACACCTTAGTAAACACATAGAGGTCTATATGATGAACTTATAGCTCCAAGATCGCCCGAAAAAGATGAGATTAGTGATAGGTCTGTAAATCTAACTGCTTCCAACAACATGGTTATAGGACTGCATACAAAAAGCTACATTGGTTTTCCAGGACCATGTTACTGTGAACTGTGAACCAGATCAATCCTATATACATGAATAATCATTTCTGTTCTACATCTGACGTGGAAGACGTAAGATCAAAGAAAGGACTTGATATGATAGATATCTGTAGGCAGGCTGTAGGACTAGATTGCATACGAATTTAAGTATTAACTTCAGGGATCGAGTAAACTACAAAGACGTTTCTTATATCCAGAAAGATCTGAGAGGAAGAACTAGTAATGACAGGCTGGATAGATAGATAGATAGATACTTCATCAAGATACCAGAGAAGGCTCCTAGTAAGGGCAGGAACTACCGAGTAATCACATAACTTTCTGTACTGGCAGAGTTTCTGACGGACGTTCGCTGGACAGAAAAAAGTAATTAGTAGACGCTCAAGTCGGTGATCAATAGGTTGGGTTTCTCGAAGATATATCGTTTGGATCATTGTTGACCAAGCGAGTTAAAAGGATATGTCACATAAAGAACATTTGTCATATTTAAATTATCACATGAAATTCTACCTTTTGTTAAGACTAAACCGTTTCATCAAAGTAATAGTGAGACAGAATCTGAATCTCTCATACTGTTTCCAAATCGCAATTTTTATTTATATACTCAACTGAATATATTTCATGAATACTAAAGCTATTTATCAATCTGGTATTATGTTGCGGACCATGCCAAGTTTAACAAGAGTTTGAAAACAAATAGAATTTTTAGAATGTTACACATCAGTTTCAGTGAGTATGAACGAAAATCTGCAGTTTTATTTTCGAATTACTTTGATACTTAACTCAGATTTAATTACTGTTTCTTTTTGTTGTCGCCTTATCATGTGATAGTGTTACTAAATACTACTTAGTCGGACGCAGCACATTTTCTTGTCAGTTACTCGATTTACCTTGGTCATAATCACTAAAATAGTCATTTTTTTATTTATCCACAAGTTATTCCTACCTAGCACGAAAGATATCATTTTCTAACAGTCATTATAAATAGGGTTTACGGTTTTGAATGATTTACAGCACTTGCTAGTAGTTTTCAATAAAGCGAAATCACTGATACCTTTTATCAAATATCATTATTGCCCGTTTACTGACAAGATGGTTTCATCAAACTTGTTGTGTATGTTGATGAAGGTAAATGATTCGAAACGTTGTAGGTTTCAAATGTTTCTTCTCTATTTATCCAGTTTTATTGCATGTAGAGATAATTATTTTAGAATAATGAATACACTCTCTACCAAAAGTAATAAATTAATCCTAATTTTAAGGACAAATTTTAACAGTTTCGAAACACTAGTTACTCCGTTATACTACTACGTTACTACGTTATACAACTTAAACAGGATATGGTGAAATTGTTAAAGCTTATGATTGTGTCTGATTTGTAAAATTCAGATAATTTCTGCCGAGCCTTTTACTGCTGTTTGTCATCAGGATCATCGAACTCAGTCAGTAGTATGTAGACTGATGAACGTAATGACCATAGTGTATGTCATTCACGATGATATATGCTAGTTCACAATAGCACAACGTTTACCTCATTCATATTAACTTTTCTTCAAGAATTTTGAAATTTTCTAATTGAGTGACTTTTAGCTTCAGTAACAAGACAAATACGCTGTTTTGTCTCCATTACTAATTATCTAACTACAGTGCTGTAAATCTAAATGCTTTTACCAGAACATTAAAAAATTTTGTTGGAAAATCGTGTAACAGACTCGTTATTTTTTAACATTTTGGAATGTCTGTCATTGTCATTTTTACTTTATGATCATTTAGCCTGCACATTATAATTCGAAAAATCTTGTCATTTGAAACTGAAACCAAGATAAACTTATAATTACCCAATTCTAAAGTCTGCTACATTAATTAAATCTAGGGATATTGATCGTTGTGAGAATTTTCTAGAAAGGTAAGTGAAAAGTTTAGTCCTTTCATCCATCCATCCATCTACTAATATAGCGCCTGTGTAATGTCACTTCAAGCAAGGCTTAATGGATTGGAGTGTTACAAAAGTTACGTATATTTTTTTATAGATATCTACAAAGGCATACATGTACAAATGGTGCATATTTTTAATGGGTTTAAATGTTCTGTTTTAGATTTAAGTACTTGCCAGTCTATTTTCTCTTTTGAAAAGTGGTGTTTAAAATCCATTTATGGAATTTTTGTTTTACTCTGAAAATAATCTAAGCATTGTAAAGATAGCTGTATAAACAAATATGAATAGACTTTAAAAATAGATACCAGAGGCGCTTTGAACAGAAAATTCAAATGTCTAGAACAGAGTTAATGTCTTGAGGAAATCAATTTTTAAGTAAATTCACTATTGTTAAATGCTGAACAATTCAGGCAACTGGAAGGTATTGAATGTACAAAAAAAAAAATAAAATCAGTGGGAAATATTTGAAAATCACAGTTTAGAAGAGTTTGAAGAAAAAATTGATCACTTTCTTGTATTACTCCACAAAGTGAAAAATAATGTTATATTAAACGAATTCTCCAGGATCTTCTTCTGACTGACTACGAATCTGTGAACTTTGACTATGTGCTTGCTGTTGTTGTTTGGAGTTACTAGATTTGACACTAACTGTACCTAGAAGAGAACCAACTTCCGTAGTGGGTTGTCTCTTTTTTAAATCAAAGCTATTATGTAAATCTGTTGATTGACTATTAACTGGTCTTAAACTTTCAAATCCTATACTACCTGAAATTGCTGACCTCATTCTTATAAACTGGTCAGTGTTTTCAGTCACTGTGGATGGTTGACTTTGACTTGTTATAGAACTACTTGTACCATCTAAACTACCACATGTTGTTGTTCCTAATATTGGAGGAAGAGGTGGTGGTGCCGACGGTCTTAGCGACGGTGGGAGAGGAGGAGGGAGTTGACTTCCTGCTGGACTAGCTGGCGGTGGTCGTAAATGATGGGCCGGATAACTTGGAGGCGGTTTTCTTCTTATTTCTGATGAGTCAGAAGAGCTTACTGGTGTAAGTGATCGACTTGCTCGTCTATTACTACTCGATGCTGTACTAGAACGATGATGATGGTGATGATGAGATGATCTATGTGATGGTTGATGTTGTGGTAGCTGTGGTTGCTGGGTGAATGGATAAGAAATCGGTTGAGATGTGGAGGTTGTGGTGACAGTTTGATGTACTCTGTACATGTTCCATAATCTTTCAACTATTTCAGAAGCAACTAGTTCACCTGCATTTTGTGCTGTCAATCTTAAAATAAATACACCATCTTGTCTTAAATATGAATCAACAAATGTCAATGTTCGTTTCTTATCACCCGGTTCTAAAGCTCCACGTAATTTTAAAAATTTTCTAATGAACTGGATTCTCGTCCCACGAAAGCTGGATTTATATGACCAATATAGAAAACTACTTGTATTTACAGCAGCCACCAATATAAACCAGAACCATAAGAATATAAAAATTTTCTCGTTGAACATGTTGATTGGCAGTACACATTGTACTGTATGCCTATGTTTATTGGCCACTTTACGTACTTCAAAATCACATAGAGTAATACGTGGAAAATTCCCAGATTCTTGCCAGACATAACCTTCACTGATATCACGGAGTAAATCCAAACCATAAAATGTATAATTTGTGCCCAAGATTTTGTTCATTAAAAAAAATTGCCCAACCACATTGAATATGTACAGTGATTTTGTAATTAAATATAAGCATATCAAATAATTTCCGTAACGTTTACCAAACCATAAGCAACAACTTTTAGCTAAGCAATGCTTAAAACGTATGCCACAGCCGGATCGATATTCACGTTGTGAACTCAAGGCATCCTCAATGTGTCTTGCCACATATGTGATATTTGACTTTCTTGTTTCAGGATCTTTAATCATTTCAATTTCACAGGCTACTTCCATAATACTGGATAACTACAAAAGAGGACAAAGAGTAATATTAGAATTACCATCTAATAAAGTTGGATAAATCAATAAATTACGGTAAATAAATTTTTAAACTAACTAACTAAAAAATCACGTCGGTGTAAAACAGTCCTACTTCGTTCGAACGAGTACGTGTAGAATTCTGAGATTTTGTACAATGAAAATGAAGATGCCACTTGCATGCGGTATTTACTGATTTTAACACTTTATGTTAGGGAAAATAAACATCTACATTATAAGAAGTTATTCTCAATTAAGAATTTAGGTGAAATAAATGTTTTTTAGTCACATATTATCAATGCTTGCTTAAATCTAATGAAAAACTGATAAAAGATAGTCATTCAAAAGATCACATGTCCACATCGAACATTGAAGTTAATTTTACAAATATTTGAAAGTGCTCTGAGCAACCTCATATGGTAACTGTTGCGCGTTCATTATTTATGATGTTCATTAGAGAAATAAAGTTTACAAAGAAAATAAATCTGTTATACTTACAAAAAGCCGTCATTTATTTTTCTGTTAGCTTAAAAAATAAGCCGCCATCGATAGATAGTCAAAATTCTTTTCATTTTAGTTTATGTCGCAAAAACATCCTCCCTACTTTAACAAATATGAAAGTGAAATTTAATCTAATGCTTAGAATTGAAGAGGCTAGTCATATATTTTGTGTATTAGCTGATAGAAACTAAAGATTAATCTACTAACTTGCGAAATGGTATATCATATTGGAAGCTCAAACGATAACTAATACAATGGAACATCAAACGATATCTAGTTGAATCATTTTAATCTTGCAGCGGCAAGCCTGCATAGCAGCTGTTGAGAAATATTCATCACTTCACTATCTAAAGCAGAAATCCAAAAACTTTTATAAATAGTTTTCTTCATTGACCAAGAGCAGCTAGGCTACCATTGATAAACACTGAATTGGGAAATCCTTAATATTTGAAATTATGATTCGATCATTGTTAGACCACAGTTAGAAACCTGAAAGCACTGCAAGGCCGTTTCGTCCTGGCGAGGGACCCATCAGTAGTGCGCGTCCACGACTCTTGCACCTCACGAGGATTCGAACCCACGACCTTCGGTCTTGCGTGCGAATGCCTAACCTTTGGGCCACTAAGCCGGTATCTAACGGTGTTACTATTTAACTACGATTAATTAACGGTCTTGCGCAATCTCATTCAGTGTCTTCGGTGGTTACTGTCTGGAACCGAACAGGCTGAACTCCAGAGATGGAAATCCATGAGGTAAGGTGAAGTGTGATATTTTTAGGGTCGACTCTTACTTGACCCTTCCTTCCTTGTGAGAAGGCAGAATCGCTGTGGATGCTAGTTGTGTAAGCGAAACACCTTACTGCTATCACACCCCTCTACAGTCAGCAGCACAACGTCGCCCTCAAAACTTGAGTAGCTGTTTTTAGTCTCATCGTTCTCCAATCGACCTGCCTGTCGTGGTAGAACCTACAGGAACATGTGTTCCAGCCTATATGGCTCGGTTGGGTCAGCATGGTGGACAAACCCCACCACAACTTCAAGGTAGCAGCTACGGCTGGGAGTTTACGTCCATGGTTCGATTAATGATCGAATACAGGATCATCGAGTCTTACAGAAACATGACAATTTATAACTCGGATGGATGTACGTGCTTATAAAATCATTGATTTTCCAATTGATGCTGGTCACATCGACCAACTACTTTTAAATCTAATTTATCAATGCGACATCTCTAAATGCACTACTTAAAATATAACCTTGATTTATTACAGGTAAATAACGTTTTTAGGGTAGTACTTTAGTACATTAGCAATTTTTTACTTAAGTTTGATCTTAACAAGCTAATAAATAAACAGAATATCTTTACAAAGTCTTTTCAAATCACCAGCTTTAAACAGACCGATAATTTCAGTCAATAAGAGACCTTTGGAATTGTTTATTGGTAATTATGAATAGTCACTAAGTAGTGATTTATTCACTTCCCAGTTTCACTCATCATTACAAATCAATCGATCATTCGGTGTTTGCAAAACGTTATGTCTAGTGACGGATGAAATGGATCTTTTAGTTTTGCTGAGATATAAATAAATAAATAAATGATAAATATGGTAATACCCTATAATACACGAGTTTGTAATATCACAATCTCGTTATCAGAATGCACAAGTTTTGCTACCATGTATTTCCATGGAAAGTGTTAATGTGCCGTATAAACTCATACAGAATAAAATAGGTTCTTGAATAAAAACTGATCCTCGATGCAACGAAGACAATAAATTGCCAAGATTTTACTTTCAGAGCTTTTGTGCAAAACAAAATTGTACAAGGACATCACTGAACAGTGTAAAGCAATACAAGTTTGTTCAACTTTTTGATTGTTACCCCAAAACCAAGCACAGAACTAGTTGTTATCTAAAATATTTATTTTAATTGTCACCACATTGCATATGATAGAAACGATTCAAGTATGAAACTTATATGTGCAACAAAAGCATCCTAAAACCTTTAAAAGTGCAACGTAATGTCAATGCAATAAGGACTGTCTCAAGGAACCAAATATAAAACGGAGGAAACTTCGATGGATAACACAAACAGTAAGTAGTGAAATTGTTATTATCCTAAACATCCAACTGTAAGCTTTCGCGGTTAGAAATATGAAAATTAATTGACGAAAGCATCATACAAAATTGTGCATAAGGTTTTTATTAAAAATAGTAGAATTCCACTTTTGCAATATAACTCTCATGTATGAAATTTATCAGTGCCTATCTGCAACCACACCAGGTGTCAGAACCAAAAAATCCAAACTTTATTGCGTAGCTTTAGATTACCTAATCGGAATTTAGTGGCTCACATCTCTAACTCTATTAACTTCATGAAATAAAGCAACTGCATCTCCCTCCTGGCGGGATCGCATTTACTTACTTCTAATTATCCATGAAACAACTATACAGTACATTCTCGTCTCCAGCGATCTTGTAACGAAAACAGTATTCGTAAATAAAACAGGCATTTTAATGATGGAATAGCTTCCTAAACACATTTGTGCATTGCAGTGAAAAGAAAACACAAGCAATCGTTGTCGATTTAAACCAGTGAGGCTTCTGTGGTAATGTAAATATTTATTTCTGTGTTGTGCCTAATTCCAATAGTTTTAACGCGAAATTGAAAGTGGTTTATGAAATAACGTTTCATTATTTCATTGTAACTGTTTCATGATGAAGGAAAATGGATTTTGGAGAAAGTTTATCCCATAGCACTCGTGCTGAATATGTGGTGATCAATTTCTACGTGTTCTTAGTCTTCATAATTAGCTCGTCCAGACAATCGTTACTAAATAACGTTTGACGGTTTAGAAATCAGAAGGTAAACTCGAAGTGCTGAATACGTTTATTTTGGCACACCACAAATAGGGATAGCAGACCACAATCAGACCGGGCAGGCACAGTAGCGAGTGAATGGGCGAATGTGAGAGTGAGTTAATAAGATTAAAATGTTCGTATGCATACATAGGAAAATGTCTGAGTCATCGTGATATTTAAGAGATTAATACTAAAGCGAATAGGATGCGTATGCGCGTAGGCTGTCAGCAATGCTCAGTCATACTAGCTCATACAAACCACACAATAATAAAAGCCAATGGTACATATAAGTTATTGTTATACAAATGGCTTGGTTACATAAGTTAATCGAAAGGTCTTAACCAAATTAAATGTAAGCGAACTCGAATATACGTGGAGGCACTACAAATATTTCCAGAGAAACGATGAGTTCTTGAAGTTGTTTATTTTGGATTTACGTAGACTAAATCACGCAAACATATCCTGATATTATGTGAATGATGCTTGAATGTATCAACGACTTTTCACTATGAACATAATGGCGGACAATTCTGGCCAAAACGGTAAGGTTTTTAGCTAATGTTGATACTGAATAACTTCTGATTCTACTAGCTAGTCAAACTAATATTGTACAAAGAAACATTATAACTATCAATGTTATCAAATGACATTTTACAAACGTTAAATAACAATCTTGTACTTTTAGCTGAATTTAGAATTTTTATAAGAATGGACCATCTTTCTCTGTTAGAGCAGTTTTCAAACGTGAATGTAAAACCTGTTGAAGATTCATTGAAAACTGGCTAATAATGAACAGATGTTTTTGTTAACCAGTGTTATCTATTGGAACCTAAGACGTTTTAATCACACAAAGAGTTCGACGTTCTTGGAATACTCATTTAAAATTTAGTCCATATTTCGATTTTTATTTATTAAAATGACTTTGAGTCAGTATTGTTCAGTGTTTCTCTTTCACCTTTCTCCTAGTTGAGCTAAATGGATCACGACTTATTTCTGGAACTTACATTAACTCACTAGATGTTGCTAATCATTGAAAATTGTTCAGTTGACTTTATTTTTCGTTTTCAAGTGATTGATTACTTTAAGTTACAAGTGTAAGCTTTTGGCGTTTATCAATCAAGAAATTGTTACAAAATCAGTTAATTTGACTGACGATCTATGTCTGGTAAACGTAATGGTTAAAATACGAGGAAGACCTAGTAGACTGAGTTTTTATTTTTATCCAACAAAACTATATTTCTGTACTCAGTTGAAAACTTTCATTACATAGGATATATTTAGAAATGAGGTAAATAGAATTAAGGTGAAGAATCTTAGGTGTTAATTCTACAAATATCATTTAGAACTACTGCACAAATGCATTGACATAAAAATTGTAGATTGATACAGTTAGAAACAAAATTCTATCAATAAGTGTTAACCAAGATATATGAGACAGTTTTCATCTGTTTTCACTTAAATATCAAATCGAAAATAGTAAAAAAATAACAAGATTGGTAAAGCTAGCTGAAAACAATTGTTTTGAAAATACCCTCATTTTATAATCCTGCTTTTATTGTTGCGAAAAGCTTGAGAAATAATATGAGAACAAATAATATCCAATTCATTTGTAACACTGTTCTAACAACCAACATTACATATTAACCAGTCCGTGATAGATAGTTATATACGCATAGATAAATATATGACAAAACTAGAAAGATACTAAATTATAGAAAAGAATGAAACCAACAAAATATATCGACAAAAATAACAGAAAATAACTAAATAAAAAAAAACTAGTAGTTTCCAATTTCAGTATATTTTCAAATAGGATGGAGGAACAGTTTGCGTCATTTCATTTCGCTTATTTTCCTATATTATAATCTTTGAGTGATAAGAACAATTCAAAGGAAGGAAATTCTAAAATAAAATTTTGAATTTTTTGTTTATTCCAACAGCTTTTTTCTACGACAAAATCGGAACTCATTGTACAAAAGTTTTTATAGAACATGGTATTTCTGAAAGAACCACTATCTAGAACTGCCAATCGGGGAATTTTTGAGAGATGAGATGTTCTGAATAAAAGTCTCTTATCATACGCGGTATGTGTGAACGGTCAAGTTGAAACACCGTGGTTCCCGCATTTTTTTCTGTCGATTTCTATAGACGGAGCCATCCGTGATAAAGACTTCAATGAATCAGTATTTTTGTATGTAAAGTAATTTTTATTTGCTAACAATGACAATCAAACGATGTGGCAAGTTGAGAGAAATTCGACAAGAGACCACTCAGTTTCAGCGGTTACATAAGAACTTACTTTTCCCGCCGGACCTAGATTTTATGGACCTAACATTCAATACAGGAAAAAGAAACATCTATTCAATGCCGTTGTGGTTTGCAGCGGCTTGGCACTAAGCGTACATTAAAAATACAACATTCTGGGTCTTTATTTTGCCACTATTTTCATGGGTTACATTTAACCATGTAAATTTTCCTGGATAAACGTTAACGTTTTTACGATATTCGTTAGATGAGAACATCAATATTCTCCAATGTTTACCGTAAATAGAATCTGTTATACACTATATTTCTCTAAAAAATATCAGAATGTAACGCTTCGTTAAAAAATATTTAAATGATTAGTTGAATATTAGTTGTGAACAATTTTTCCTAAAGACATTTTTTAAAAATTTAGAGTTTTGTTCTGAAGAAATATTTAGTCATAATTGGAAACAACTTTGCTTTCATATATTCAAAAACTGAAACTTAGCGAAGCAGTTTGATTATATTAGATTCCAGAGAAGTTTACTTTAATGTTCATCAACATTTTAAAAGCTTCACGGTTTACATTATGGACTTATTACAGAAAGGCAACTCTTGGAAATCAAAACCTATCCGTTGTCTGGCCAAACTCAGTTCGCTAAAAAAATATTAAGCGCAACAATCTCTAAGATCCGTTTATACTCTAAGAATATTGCATTTTGGGGACAATAATTTATATTTTTGAATGCTAGTTTTCGATAATGTGAAAATTATCCATGGATTACAATGGTCAGGTAATAAATCGTCTTATAGTGTTTAGCTTCTCGAAAATTCCTACGTTTTAATTAATTCGTGGCTGAGTTAATGGCGAAGCAACAAATATGACTAGCTAAATTGTTTGGAACAGAAAATAATAAAAACCAACTGCCAACCGATGGTTTGGGCTGTATCAGTGAAATGGCTTGACTAAATCAAGATTGCTGAAATTTCAGCCAAAATATCAACAAGGAGCTAATCCAAACCACTTCAGGTTGATTAAAATGTCATACCCATTGCATGAATGAGACTGGACTTATTAGCTAAGTGGAGGACCCAATGGCATTTGAAGCAAGTGGATATCACTTCTGAAATGCAGGTACACCCAGCTGGTGAGTCACAAATACGATGAAACGCGCATGCAGAATTCCTCAGCTAGCCACATTATATCTATTCTATCATTATTAATAAATTAAAATTCATTAAAGTGGTTATTATACGAATATTGTTCACTGTTTGTCAAAAAAGCAGTTTCATTCATCTGGGTTTGTCTTAAGAAGTGTGAAAATTACGAAATGAAGCTTGATAATTTCCAAACAAGCTTCAAGTTGTAGGTACATTACTTATTCACACCTGATCACATGTGAATTATGAACATTCTATCCGTTTTACAACTCATTAATAATGCAACACATTTCTTCCACCTAAAAAATATCAAGGTTTACACACATAACTCTAAAACTGAATATATAAGCATCCAAAAATAATTTCTTAAATCAATTCATCCAAATAATCTGAAAAGTTATATTTAGAAATAAAACTTTCTTCGTCGGCAAATGATCGTTTTTGGAAAATCTTATATATTTTTTATGACATGAACCTTCCTAAACTTATTACAACTTAAAATAATCTAAACATGCTAGGAGAAAAATCGTTCTTTCGTCGGGATAACAGACAAAAAAAGCCTTGGAAGAAGATATATTTCGTTTTGTACCGCCTAACGCAGGTTTATTAAAAAAAATTTGATGCGTAAAGAAAATAGTGTGAATGAAATGTAAACATTAAAAAGGTCTACATGGTTACATGATAATGCTGTAATCGGAGGTAATTTCTCAGATATACTTCACAGAGAAAAGTTATCTGTTGTTTCTTTGACTTACTGAATTGTGACACATTCTTTATGATGCAAACTATAGATTAGTTAAACGTGTAACGAGATTAATCATGTAACATTTTCAACAACTCATGACTTTTCATGTATATATATATATATATATATATATATATATATATATATATATATATATATATATATATATATATATATATATATACTGAATTCGGTAGTCCGTGATCGTAAGAATAACGACGCACACTTTTGTTTACACAATGAAAGCGATTTATTCAGTTTTCATTGTGTATTTTTTTACTATCTAACTGTTCAATAATTTAAATTTCGGTTTTCTCTTGGTAGATTGGCATAAAAATTACGCACTGTATGTTTATATATGAAGTGAAATAGTGGGTTTTTATTAAATCTTCTTTCCGTGTCAGGACATGTTTTCATATCATTTTAAGTACGTCAATTAAAATCAGCTTGCACTACACTGTACATACTATCAGTTATTATGTACATAAATTGCATAGTTTCAATCATGTTACAGTAACCATTTCGTTTGTATAACATATTAAACATATTTAAGATGTGAGACCATTTTGCATGAAAGAGGATTTAAAGTAGAGTTTCGTGCTCACTGATCATTATTGTGTTTCTAGAGTAATAACGTAAAGCCAGATCAAATTGGTTATATTTGTACTGATGTCTTCTCGTCTAAAAGTCTCAAATTATGCAACCTGTCTACCCAATTTATTTGCAAAACTAACGTTTGTAGTTATTTTTACTGGTAACGAACAGTCTGCCAGCAAATTTATTGAAATACTGAAGCTATACCATTTAAAAATCATCACTCAGTACAAAACCTTAGGAAGGATAGCTGTTATCTTCTAATGTTTATGTAAAACACTCAAAAGATTATTTGATTTATGTTATTTATCGATTGAAACGCGGAATCGACTTCTATTTGCCTGTTGTCAGTGTGCATGTGCGTGTGTGTGTGTGTTCATATTTAAAACATTTTCTTGCTTCGTATTTTTAATTGTTTACTTAATTTTATCCTGCATAAAGACACACAGTTTAAAAGGAAAACATTGATAATAGAATTGTTTGGTTGTTAATCACATTGAATAATCCAAAGAGATTTTTAATCATAGACTTTCATAGATTATCGAATTGTTTTCATGAAAAATCATTTTTCATTAAGCAGTCTCAGTAATGAATGTTTCAGCGTTTACAATGATACTCTATCTGTCAACACAATTAGTGTGATTTACGAAAAAAATTATACACAACACAAAAGATATTCATGTGTAGACTAGTTTCGAGTAATTCCATTTAAACTAGAAAGTGTTGTATTTATTTGTCTCGAGTAGAAAGCGATTATTATTATTATTATTATTATTATTATTATTATTGGTTTTCATTGAACAACATGAATTGTTTTATCTACCAGAAATAATCATAATCAATGTATCGAAATTAACTTTTATTTTGTATATTTCTAACCGTCCTCAAAAATGGATAAATTTTATTGTTTGCTTATCGTGAAAATATTAAATTAATAATAGGATTAGTTATTAAAATAGGATGTTGCTAATAAATCTTTAACTATATGAGAGACCTGTTTTCCTATAAACAAATGATCATGCTCAACGATAACTTGATGAGTTTTTTCAGTTTCAGCTTTGTTATTATACTTTAAAGTGGTAACAACAATATATGTACATAGGATTACCTGTTGAAAACTCAAATCGGTGATGAGCTTTTAGTATAAAAGTAAGTAGATATTCTGGCCAAACTCATTATAAAAATCTCCTGAAGTTGTAAACACCCGAGATCGATTCATTTTTTAAAAGTAATTTGTATAACTTGAAACACAACATTAGTAAAACAAGTAGTTAGGTATCATCTTATCAAAAACTTATCTGTGAACGATTCTTACATTTATTGGGATAGTCTTTAAAATAATTTGCTTGTTAAAATAATATTGGGCATCAAAAAGAGCTATGAATTCCTAAGGAAGTGACGTTTGCTTGAAGCAAAAAAAGATTTATATATAATAAACTACTGATATATTCATTGATATTATGAGTCGATCAGTGATAGACCACCATTAGAAAACTTGAAGCACTGGACTGATGTTTCGTTCGAGTATGGGATCCAGCAGCGGTGCGCATCACTACCCCTGCTTTCGAGAATTGAACCCAGAAAATTCGGAATAATGTGCATACGCCTAACTTCTAGACCGTTAAGCCGACATAAAACGGTGGTAATGTCGAACTTAAATCACTTCAACGTATTGTACATCCCCAACACTTATCTTTGGTAGGTAAACTGCCTGTATCCAACACGGTTGAACTCTGCTGACCAAGGCTTTTCACTAGATTTTCGGGAATTTTCTCACGGAGCCAATCACTAGTAACAACGGTTTTTGATTTTTCATCACAGACTTATGGAGATTATTGTGTTTCGTTGAAACTATGAATCGATCTTAGATAGTTCGATTGTCAAAACAAGATGAAGAATAGCAGCTCTACCCATAAAACATTAGTCAGTCAATTAATTTACGTTAGTCAAATTTTTATTCTGCTAATGAGCATAGAATTATGTGAAATCGTAGTACAAAGATGGAGGAAACTATTCTTAAGACAAAACAAGATTTATAAATAAAAACAAGCAAATGCATAATCTTTTTCTTCTCTCAGATATAAATTATATACCTTCCACATTTATAATGAGAGTTATCCTCATTTATTTAAAACATTTAAAATAAATCAACCCATTTAGTTTACAAAAAATGATAAATTTCCAATTTCTAATGACCTATATAAGTACATAAGTTGATTAGCTTAAAGGAAAGAAATTCTAAAATAAACTCTTTTATTAAAAATGAACTTGTCAGAATCAAATCTTCTCTTACATGAAGAAAAATATATATTCACATTGAATTTATTTTGTTTCCATATTCCAAGATATATGTATATATATTTATCTGTGTATGTAAATATATATATTTATATATATACCAGCTAAATTCTAAATAGAGTTGACCTGATGTTGTATTCTAACTTATTAGATTAGCTTAAACTGACTGATTAGAATTAGTTGCTTTTACGATTATCATAAATGTTCACTAGTAACTTGCATATTCACTGCTCCCTAGACAATTAGAATATACTGCAATGAAATATCATGAGCTTTTGTACACTAAGATTATTACAGTTTATCTAATTTATTATTTTGTTCATTTATTCAAAACAAAAACTTTGGGTGAGCAATTTGTGACAAGTTTTATGTAACCATTTGGGGATAATTGGTTTTTTTTCTTATGTTAAGCTTAAAATAAGCGAGTTATTACTATTTTGATGAATTCTAACAAATACTTCAATAATTATCGTTATAAAACACATTTTTTTATATCGAGTAATACGGTAAGTAAGTAATATGGTTACTAGATGGTTATGCTGACCGTAACTTATCATCTTTCTATTATTTTTCTTTATGCCAGCTTTAGACGTAAAGTTGATTTGAAATTTCTGTTTCAAACTGTGTTGTTGTGCGGAGAAATCTGAGAAAATGATTCGATTAATCGTCTAGCCAAATTAAAATGATGTTGGCTTTAAAGTTTCAAAAGCAAGAAAGAATAATGTAAGCTTTCAAACACTGAAGCACTATTGCAATGTTTTGTTGGTTATCTTACATAAACTGAAACTGTCTGCCGTGCGAAAACAATCCACATGAGTGAAAAAAATTTTGTTCAGTGATTTGTGATTTATGAGGTCTTCTATAATAACTGTTCACACAAACTAAACTGTCGGACTGAATGAAAGAAATAAGTTTTATCACATCCAGCTGTAATGACACATGCTGTCTATTATTAAGCATGATAGGAATAGGTTTTCTTTAACAAAATGGAAAGTATGATGACAATCACTGAATGCGGCTAACCAATAAGCTAGTTACTCTTGTTTGTGACCTTCCCTTTTACATCTCAACTGAAAATATTTTGATCAAGTGATAATAATTTGTAAAAGTTACAGTAGTCAATAACCTATCCAGAAACCGTTAAGCTTTTTGGTCGGCTGATTCGAGATTTGTATGAATGTCAACTACATATTATGCTCTATGGTCAGATTACCTATGGAATTCGATTCCTTATTTCGCTGATTCAAGTTACTTTCTAAATGTGTAATATTTCTCAGGTTGAAGTTCACTAATCTTACTATTCCAAGTATGTAAAGTAGTCAACAGAAAATGTCGGATTATTTCTTTCTGATATCGGTGCTGCTGTATACATTCTCATGGATAGATCTTTATAAATACGATCAATACGATCACAGGCTGATAATAGACTAATCATAAAAAACATTTTTAATCCATTTATGGTGTTAGATTACAATCGTTGGAGAACGAGAAATCATCATGCTGAGAAATAGTTCTTCAGTGTGCAAATAATGCGTCGTTTTATTAAGTAAATATATTCAAAATCCGTTTTATTTACTCACTCACAGTTAATTTATCAAGTATAGATTTCAATTACATCTGTCTTATACACGTTCAAAGTTAATTGTCTCACGACATTGAAAATAAAGACTGTACACTTCGTATTATTTAACCATGCTGTAGTCACCTATTTAATTTATCTTAATTTTACCTTGAAAAGAAAGTTAGTAGTAATTGTCGTCGTGCAACCGAAGAAATCGATTGATTTTTCTCATGATCATTAATATTATTGTTTTACGAAATTTATTTGAAACGTTTGCGGTCTAATTAACTTAAGTAATTAAAAAAGTTAATTGACCGAAAGAAATAAACAAATAAATTTATTTTGCAAATTAAGTTAAAATGTGTACTTGTTCCACTGTTTCTTCTTCTTCTTTTGACTGTTTTTTTTTTTTAGTGAAGGGTAAAAAAAAATAGCTTAAATCCTATTAGTTGTAGAACGGTTTGTTGCGAAATGTTCACCGATAAAAATCACTTTATTTTAGCACTTCAATATATATATATATAAATGGATTGAAATGCTGAATAAAGTACACAGCCTGTGTAATATTTCAAATATTGAAATAAAGATTAGCCTTTTTTTTTCTCTTATTTATAGATTCAGTGAAAATAATGATTTCAAATGTGTAAAAACGCAAACCTCCAAAACTGTGCCCCAATATAATGTAACAGTGCTCACTAGTGACTAGCTTCGTGAGGAAATTCTCGGAGTTCTAGTTGAGAAGACGTGACCAGTGGAGTTCAACCCTGTCGGGTGTAGGCAGTAACTACCAAAGACAAATGGGTGAGGTCGCGCAAAATCCCTAGATCAATCAGAGTTAGACATTAACACCGTTGGATGCCGGCCCAGTGGTCCGATGGTAAGGCGTTCGCCTACAATGCCAAAGGTCCCGGGTTCGAATCCTGCGAGGAGCAGGAGTCGTGGATGCGCACTGCTGAGGAGTCCCATACTAGGACGAAACGGCCGTCCAGTGCTTCCAGGTTTCTAATGGTGGTCTAACAATGATGATTGATTAATGATTTCAAATGTGTGAAAATAAAATCATGTCATCGCTGATCTCCCAGCATTTACAAACCGTAGTACTGCCGGTTATTTCGAAAAGGTTTGTTTAACAGTTATTTATCTTTTGTCCAATGAACCTGATTGACATTGATGCATTATATCTGTCACATGTTGCATCAAAGTTGCAAAATTCTGCGGATAGAATGATAATATCAGTAAATTTATCATTTCAGATTCTGGCAAACTACTATTGCTTACATATTTGTTCCGAAATATTATGTCGTATTTTGTTATCATTAGTTCACCAGACTTTTTGAACTAGTTTTCACTTTTCACTAGTGTTAATGTCTTTTATCGGAGATTTTACAGTTGACTGACAAGGTGCTTTGAATGTTTTAAGTATATGTGTATTTAACTGTTATTACACATTGGACTTATAAACGTTTGATCGAAAGTAATACCATCCCTTTATATATGTTGCTGTAAATAAAAGGAAGTTGACCAGACAATTTGTCAAAAAAACATCTACATAACAGCCGTGCACTTTCCTGATGCTATAATTTTGGCATTGATTAAGCATAAATATTATTATGCAAAGAGATATGTGCCATTGTAGCAAAAGTAATATCTCATTAGGGGGAATAACAAACTAAATCGAACAGGTAAAAATGTTTTCCGACATGATACAAACTGCAGACTCATCTTCAAGATTTTGTCTATTTTTTTGTGTATCATTATCACTTACCCAATGATACACTAACTATCGTATTCACGTCGGTTATTTTATTCAATATTCACAGTAACCTAACATCTATTATTGTTGGTTGAAAGGTTTATTAAACCTGTGTTATTAAGAAAAATCAAGTACCGCTTCATTTGGTAATTATTGTTAAGAGAGACAATTTTATCAAGTTAATCTAAAATATTTGTCGTTACAACAACAAATACTGACTTTGTTTATCAGAATTCATCTGACTGAAAAAGATCCAATGATTTTTCTATTTCCAATTTGACAATACAACTGTATGCTTTACTGATGCTAAATGATATTCAAGTCACAGTAGATGTTATCTAAAACTGATGATGCGAGAGACGATATTTCGCTATAATTCAGTCTCGTGAAGTGAATTCGTCTTGCTTTAAATAGATACTGGATGGATAAGGTATACTTTTTAACAACGAATAAAAAGAAACCTAACGTAATGAAGATTTTCTTACACATTAACATATCCCCATCAGGAGGGACATTCCTTCATATTAGCTGAATTTGACTTTTTCAAAAAAATCTTCCCCGTAACTTTTTTCCCGTCTATACTCAGAATCGTTATTTCATGCACTCTATAAATGCGTCGTTATTAAGAAATAATTGATAATATATTTTACCAAATTAGTATACGAAATATTCCCAGAGAAAAAAAAGTATTTTAGATTACCGAAATATATGATGATGAATGCAAATCTTTTAGATTTTATATGGATAACGAGCGTTAAATGAACGGAATATGATTTTTTGTTTTTTGTTTTATTACAATCTGTCGATGTAGAGCGGAGATTTTAAAGATTACAGAAACTAATGGCATGTTTTTCAGTCATAAAAAAATAATTCCATACTATATCACGACTTTCAATTGAAAAACAATCTGGTTCATAGAATCTCTTTGTAGCTTGTCTGTGTTTTTCATAACCAAGTTATTTCAACAAATTAATTGGAAACACTAGAAAATAGCTAAGACCATCCGAAATTTAGATTTTATGCTTTTTTTAGATATTCAAGACTCAAACTCATCCGAATCATAAAAAGTTAAAGCTGAAATCCTTCATTTTTCTAACATATATGATGATATATCTTGCGATCAAAGAGTCAAGCATTTTGTCGATGAATAATATTCAATGTTAGAACTTGTCTTTTAGAAAATTTGTCAAACTATCTACAAAATCTTATGTTTTCTCGATAATGAAGACAAGAAATCTACTATTGTCTATAGTTTGAGATATATTTCATAGGAGTCATGCACAACTGCTATCAACGCATTAATTGTTTATTTAACTTTGTGTTTACCCTTTAATGAACGAGCGAATCATGATGATTGTATGAGGAAATTTTTCATTAAAATAGAAACTTTAACTTGCCTTCAGTGATTTTTCATTTAAAGCAAAAGAAATAGTGATTTTATCATTGCAGACACAATATGACGTGTGTCCATGATTTATTTATTTATTTGTGAATACTAATTCCGAACATTAGGCATGGTCTAACGATTTACTATTGAATTTGATTAAAAATCTAATCGGCATTTATTATTACAGCTGAACGAATACAAAATATATTTTTTTGAGAACATGTAAGAAACTATCATTTTTACTGTCATTATTAATTTACATTTTAGACAGACTGAGAAATTTCATATAAATCTCTAAGTGGTCGTTTGTTGATAAAATTCTAAGAGAAAAATGGTTTTAGAGGGGAATATTGAATCATTTATATTGTAAAGAAAATATATTTTGTTTCCGAAATTTCATATCAGACAAACGGAGTGTCCACATCGAAAATGACTAACTTTAGTAATATTTTAATATTCTCTGTAAGCTAGTTCTTAAAAAGCGGTAAGTATTGACGAAGATTTTTTTAAAAAGTCTTATTCAATGAATAAGTATTTTTAATCAATATTCTATAATTATATTCCGACGAAGTTCAATTATAATTCGACAATTGTTTTTAGCAGACATAAACAATTTAAACTACCGACAATGCATTAGTTACCGCGTGAACATTAATGTTATTTCAAATGAAAATTCAGAATTCAATGTAAATAAACATTGGTTGGTGATTACTTAATCTATCACATGAAGAGTTAGAATCAGTGATTTACTGAAGTGTTTTGTAAGCCTTCTAAAATTGGATTATCATTTCAGACTATACTATTCTAGTAGTTGTTGGAACAATCATCATAATTATTCACTGGAGTTGTCTAGCAGAAATTTGAGATATGAATCCATATCTTGTTAAAGAGATGAAGACTATGACTAATAACTTTAGTCAGACTAAAAACTGGTGGAAATGTGTTGTTCATTATTAAGCTATACATACCGGTTAAGATACAGAATTTAGTTGGTTTATGAAGAACTTGTCAGACTCATCATTTGGAAGAACACTAAATGTTAATTATTTATTTCTCGTTTTCTTAGATTTTACAACTAGTACAATCTGCAAAACGATGCACACACAAACAAATCAAAAAGAAATGAACTATCTAATTGAGTACTAGCTTAACCACTAAACTTCTTAAACTGAATTATTCAGAAATAAAAACTGTGTTTCATGCCGTTTCACTGAAAGTTCCGAGATAAATGACTGTTAAGCATAAATTAGAGTAGATCAAAGTGACGTGATTAGATGTCATTAATTTAACAGACATTACCTTTGACAATAACAATTAATGCCTTATTTTTGGACATTGTTTTTAAAATACTTAGTCAAAGTTTAGTTTCAGTGAAAATAAAACGTGTACTGAGAGGTCTGATAAAAATTTGCCTCCACGTTTACGAGATCCATACTAATTAAGCACATTTCCAAGGCTGAAATTGTTGTAAAATTCATTTTTGATTGACATCACAAATTGAAAATCATGGAAATTATGTAAAATAATAATCTGACCTTTTTTTGAAAAAGTCTTATTTCAAGCACAATTTATCATGAAATTCGGAACTAACTCATACAGTACCAAGATTAAAGGAAGTCTATAGAACTTTCTGCTTCATTACGTAACATGGATAGGCAAACCCATTTGAAGTTAACTAACCTCTGAAAGTGCTTGCGATGCCGTTGCTACACATTTTACAGAATATTTCGAGATTCACCGGATGGATAATCCACTCTGGCTATGAATATATACAGATAACGAGCAAAATGATTCTTCAACATACAAGTTTCCTAAAGTTTCATGTGTAAGATTAGTAAAGTATGCAAAACTACCACAAAATTACTAGTTCCTGATTGATCTGAAGTTTTACCGACCCCAATAGCTCATTCAGTAGATTTAGATGTGGAATTCAGTTATCTTTATCACTAGTGCTTATATCAAACAAAAAATGTCAGTACGACTACGCAGTTCCACCTGACTGGTTTTCAATTTATCAATGCTTAATAACCATGATAATTCATCTTGGGTGTCCAATTTCTTTCTGAAAATGAATATTATACAATACTAAGTGCAATCATAAGTTGATGTTATGGTGTTTCCATAGTACATTTCCCTATATTGTGTACCTATTTGTTTACTTTAGCTTGCTAAACATTAAAATCTTTATTATTATTCTTGAAATTTCGTAAACATTAATGCTTGGTTTTTTAAGTTCAGACTATTTGACTAAATGGTATGGTAATGATTAGCAACCCGTTGCAACATAACGCATGAAGTTTAATTTCGCTTGCTTATTGAGTGACAAGGCCTTCCAGAAGTCTTTCAACTTGATGTTTGTTATTTTACGAAAGTTCATTTTAATCATCAATCAAGATTTACTGAAGTGTTCATAGACTTATCGAACAATGGATGCGAAACCCATTAATTTCCTAAGGTTTCCATACGGAATAAAGTTGGCTAATATCGAATTTTTAACCGATATTATCTTTCGACGTGTGAGTATTTAAAGGATATCTTAAGTGAGCATCGTCCGCGTTAGTGGACTCTATCATATTTTCACTTTATGCTATCATTTAGATGCTATGTAATCAAGGGAAAAAAACGAGACTAATACTGTCCAAACACAATTTAACTCATTAAATGTTTGGTTAAGAAGAAAATTGCAATCATTTATTTGTTTCCAGATTGAATGCAGGTTTTTGTAGGGTTGATTTTCAAGAACACCGCATTGTCGATCGATTTCAACAATGTTATGACTAATTTATCATGAGTTATTTTTGTTTATTTATTTTGTAGAAATATAGAAATAAATAAAGCCGTAACTTGTTATTTTTTTTTTAATTATTAGGTCGTTAAAAAATTAATTAAATTTTTGTCAGAAAATCAATAATATTTCACTCAAAATATTATCAAGCAATTCTCATTTCAGTGCATAGTCTCAGGAAAAATAAATTTTAAAACACTGTGCATATATAACCTATTTGGTAGAACAAGTGACTGTCAATTAACGTCTTTTAGGGGCTAAAAAAAATTAATCGTATTCCTGTCCAACTCAATCACGCCCTAAACATTTTCTTTCGAAAAATTATGACCCAATAATTATTAATATTGTATGCATAAAACGTTGAGAGTTAAAACATTTGTTGAAAGTTTAAATATTTCATCTGAAATTAAAGTTTTTCGATAGCTAAGGTTTTATTATTTTCATTCTGCCCAACAATATGTTGAAGAGACGAGGATACATTATTGAGGAGCTTAAACTATGAATGGTCTAACAGTGTGTATCGGTGGACTGAAACTACTTAGACGCGTGAAAGCATGCCATGACGAATGTTTTATTGTTTTTCTAAATTCATATTCTTCAAACTCTAGACCTGATTAAGAATGATGAAATAAGTTCTCTTAAGATTTATTGCTTTTCGTGCAGCTTACAGCGGAAAATGTGATTTGCATATATTTTTGCTCGATGAGTTGAAACACCAAGAAATCCAGCATTCCTAAACATAACAATTAGTCATTGTAGCAAGTTTGTGTTCGACAATACTCCTGGTTATTGAAGAGTAATTAGGGGTCTTAACCTTAATACAGTCATGATTTTGAATGAAATTAATTCACAACTATACATCAACTTCTATGACGATGAGAAAGCACTTGATAATGTGGACAGGATGCCCGTACGAAGGCTTCTCCGACACTATGGTGTATCAGAAAACATAGTCAAAAACATGAGTAATTCCTCAGGTGAAGCGAACTGCAAACTCGTGCATGGAAGACAACTCACAGACTCATTCCAAGTGAAAATCCGTGTCAAACAAGAACGCTTATTCTCACTCTTCCTTTTTCTTCTGCTGATCCGCTGGATTATAAAGGCTTCAATATCTCTGGAGAAAACTCTGTACACAGTTAACAGCTAGGATGTAGCAAGACGTTTTAGACATCGTAGATGATCTAGTTCTTCTATCCCACACAGAGCAACAAATACAGATGAAGACGGAAGTGTAGATGCCGCCTCTGCAGCAGTAAGTCTCAAAATACACAAGGGAAAAGGCAATATCTTCAGATGCAACACAACATGCACCAACCAAATCATATTTGAGACAGAAACTCTGGAAGATGTTGCAACGTGTAGACACCTAGACTGCATCATTAATAAAGGGGATTTGATGCAGATGCGAAAGTAGGATTTGGCAAAGGATAGACCTCGTTTCTCGATTGAAGAATATCTGCAAATCTATCAGCCGATACAAAATTAAGCGATTTCAAAACAAGCTAAGGACACTTCTTTTACATGAGGCGAAAACTTGGAGAACTACAAAAGCCATTATCCACAAGACGCAGGTCTTTATTACCAGTTATCAACGCAATTTATTTTGGATTCATTAGCCGGATATTATGAGCAACAACCTACTGTGTGAGAGCATACCAGATTCTAACTGAAAAAGAATTACAAAAATGAGCTGGAGATGGATTGAACACAGATAGCAGAAATCCTCCAACTGTGCCACGGTGAAAGCAGTAGTTTGAAATCCTCAAAGCAGAAGGAAAGGAGGAAGACTAAAGAAGACATTGCGCCGAGAAACTATGTTGGAAATGAAAAACAAATAGCAGCTAGGTATAAACCAAAAGGAAGGCCCGGACAGAGTTCGCTGGAGAATGCTAGTCGGCGGCCTTTGCTCCATTAGGATTAAAAGCAAAGACTTCTCCATTTCGGATTCAACAAAAATTTAGAAACTGAGGAAACGAGCACGTGTGATAGATTAATTTTTGAAATGAAAACTATTGACATGCAGCAACTAGAAAAATGTAAGATAGCATAAATTGACAAAATAATGGAATGAATATCGAAACATAAACCATGATAACGAAAGAAACTCAGGTTTTCGATTACTCTCGGTCGTTTTTTAATAAGGCATTTTAATCTGAAGTTAGCCAATTAGTGAACATTATCAGGGACACTACTGCTAATAAATTTATTCTGACTCAGCGTAATGCTTACATTGTTAAATATTTCAGATAATGAGCGCACTATAGCTTTCGGTCAAACATTACTCCGATGATTATTATCCTAAAGCCTATTTTCAATAATTGAAAATTTCAATGAGACGTAGCTTTGTTAAGTACAGACTCACAATGTTTCTTTTTTCAGTTAACTTGCATTATTATTTGAATAAAAAAACTATTTTTATTATTCGCATAAAAAACAAAAAGGCTATAAACCCGAACATCGGTATTAAGGTTTCATTTCATCAGGAATTATCTGTATTTTTGTTATTCTAAGTACTGTCAATATCACAATATATTTATTCAGGCACACAAACGCTTAAACAAAGAGGCAACAAAATATTTATGCTCCACACAAACTAATGAATATGCTTTTGTTCCGGCATACTCTCCGGGTGCTCAAAATGAAGACAATGGTTTTCTTAGAAGGCCACGACCCGGCACTTCGACATAAAGGTCCCACCTACAAGGCTATGTACCAACGTCACGAGACGCAAAAAAAATGATAGCCGGTAACCGAAAACAGGTTCGTACGCTGTTTTTTCCATCAGGATTCTGGAGCCTATGTGCACCGGTGGTTTGAATTCACGGTTTTCCAGTCCTCCCAGGTGAATCCTCTGTGCCCATCATCCTGGGTTTAGGCTCTAAACGAAAATTTATTATTTGCCCACGCCAAAAGAACTTGACAAGATGGACTCCTCTGATAGTGGCTAGACGTGCTTGGCAACGTGAGAGCATTTTTAGAGGAAGAATAGACTATCCCCACAATCGACTGTACCATGGATTATAATGCAAAATGAACTGATTTCGATTTGAATTAGAATACTTCACCTTTCATATTTTGGCTGAAATTCTATCAGTTTTATTTCACCTGTGTGAATCCTGTGTGAAAAGCATCAATAATAAGCATTATGACACAGTATATGCGCACATGAATATTTGTCTGATAATATTTCCTTTGCAAAGTATATGACATTCTGACGTTGGAAGACTATCGAATTCCACTTAAATGGGGGTACTTGTCGAATTCTCACTTGTTGAATCATGATGTCGAAGTTCGAACGTGGAATTCGACCAAGTACATTGAAAAAAGGCTAGATTTGATCATTCAGAATAAAATAACAACCGCTTCTGGTTAAATATTTTAAAAAAAATGATCAAATGGAGAGAAAGCATAATCTTACACCATATGTCTCAGACACCTTGTTCAATCCAGATACATAATCATAAGCTGATCAATAAACAGAAATTAGATAATCAGTAAAATTGGAATCTAATTTAAAAAATGTAAATAACCAGAAGATTGATAATGATCACATTCGTATATTTTGATAACTACCGTTTGCCTAATACGTCAACTAGAAATCAACTTTCACGTTTAAAAATGAAGAATCGTTGTGCTTTGTGCTTTTTTGTTGTTAAAACTGTAACTTTCTACATAGTTTTTAATAAGTTTAAACTCTAAACCACTGTACGCATTTCCAGGTTAAGAAAGTCAATCAGATATACACGATTCTAGGGAAAAAAACATATTGTCAGTTAGTATGAATTAATTGATCTACGTAATGATGCGTTGTGCATTCAATCTACAGGCAAATAAAACGAATTAACAGTTTCAACTATCAACTTATTTCTTAATTAAGCATTTCAAAATGACCTATGGAATGATGATCAAAAGAAAAAGAAGTTTGTGCAAACATTCTATAACCTAAATATCAGCCAGTTTTTACATTTTCACTTAAAGTATCATTTATACAATAGAGTGTAATTATATAAATCTATGTAAATAGTGTCGAATAGTGTATGTGATGATAGTGATCACTGATAACATGTTATTATTACAATTTAACATTTATTGAAGAAACTATTATCAAAATACCGAAATCGTAAACCTGTATTTTCAATGCATGTGATATTTTAAACAGGATAAGTAATAGTTGTTTAATAGGTAAATCTAGTTTGTAATGAAAATACCATCAAGATTTAAATGTTAGAGAGAAAAAAAATGATTGAATGAAAACTGTTACATTTCATCCGTATTTCAAATATTTTGACAGCGAAGAATATTCACATATTCATTCATGACATAGCATTAACCTTCTGAAAAAATTTTGAAAATGTGCTGATATTTTTGATGGGTTAATTAATTGGGACATATGAAGTGTTACCCGTAATACTTTTTTATTCAGATGCAAAAATAAATTACTAGCAGAAAAAAGAAAACTCTTTTGAGGATCAGAAATAATATCACGCTGTTGATTACCAGTAACTATTCGTGTTACTTTAGGCCACCATTTAGTCATTTAAGGATGCACATTAAAATATGTACACTGGTTGTTAGCATCTCTTGAGGAATCTGAAATAGTTCTCCAATCTTATTTTATTCTCAATATAAGTGAATTAAGTTATTATTTTGAATATTTGTGAATATAATCATTTTATGGCCGCAAGTTTTTATTAGCACACTTTTCAAATCCACAACTATTCTCTATTTCATATCCTTTTTAACATCGAATTCTCACACATACGATTGGTTGAACAACTTTTGTTTTGCTCAGATTCAAGTCTACATCACTTTAGACAGTCAGTGTTTACTGATTAAATAGCAAATTAGAGGAATTCAACTCAGGATTACGAGTATCTCTGAAAGCATCGAGTGAATATACGTGAATGACTGGAAAGAAATGTAAACCATTAGATAAATCAATATTAATCTTTCTTAATGACCACTTTCTCTTGTGTAATTCAACAAAAAACTGAATGTAAAGGAACTTCATGGATTTGAGCTATTTTTAACTATATCTGTATTGTTGAAATGTTTAGAGTTACTTATCAATCAATACCTACTCATCTGTCATATTTTTTCAGGAAAATAATAACAAGATACTCACTCAGTCGGTGTAATTAGAAGTAATATTTTGGAAAATAGCACTGACTTCTTAACATTTTTAGATTGAGGATTTCTTCAATAACCAACAAACAAAGTTGACTGCCTAAACATTAACACTTAAAATTATTATTTATTCCATTCAATAACATAATGTGTAAATCTGATCTTTAATTAAGACACTGTTTACTGATGGAATATCATAAAATACACCTAGACGATTCTTTTACTAAAGTTTACAAATAGTAAAGAGTTAACATTATGATTTTATCAAATCTTCAAAATTTCTATATCATCCGACTGGATAAGTTGACACAGAAAGAAGTAATAATCCAAGTTATCGTTAGAACTTAGGACGATACCAAAGACCATAAAAACTTTTTTAACTACTTTAATTAGTCACATGCTTAAAAAATTTATTGTAGATTTCTAAAACTAATATGTTATGAAATGAAAGTTGAATATTTCAAAAATTCACAGCTCGCTTCAGAATTAAAAACTGAAATATTCTCTTAAATTTTTCTTGACACTTATAAAAGTTGACTACTAGGCTGATAATAATCCATTTGAAATTGGAGTTCCTATCAAGGGAACTAAGATAATTATGTGAACCAAAGTTAAAACTAGGTAGGGAGAAGTTCGACTATACATTCCTGAGTACCACAAGTACTCAGGAGGATTTTTGTGTTTCTAGGACAGTCGTTCCAATGCACACTAAGAAACACTCTTGTGTGTTTCTAGAATTTTTACATGGTTTTCTATCCAAATCACTCTTAGAGAAACTATGATTTGGATTCTGATAATGTAATCATAGCGTTCAACATTTATGTATTATGAAATAAATAGAGAAGCTTGATTTAAAGAATTTAGAAAGCTTAAGGTTGGATAACCATACATTTCTTTTGAATTCTTTTATGTCTAGTTTTAAGAACATTGTCGCATATATTTGTTTGGTTCATATTTCAGTGTGGTTGGTTCCATTGTACTAATTTTACCTTCAATCCAAATCACAATATAATTTTCAACAATCTGTTGAATTAATCATCAGTTACTGACATCAAATTGTAATTATGTCTAAGACATCAATATTTAACAGCAAATACATTAATGCGTTTACTAACTTGCCTTTACGAAAATCAATGCACAACCCTTTGTGAAGGGTGAGCGGTCTTGTCTCATCACTAAGGATATCGAATATGTTAAACAATAAGCGCAAATTAGTTGCCTGTATTTACAATGAAAGAAAAAAGACAAATAATAAGCTTAAGGAATAATGAACTTAATTTACTTCGATAAATTGAGTATAAGGTATAAATTTTTAATAGTACTCTGAGACAAATAAGAGTGAAATCTAATAATGATAAAGTCGAAATGCTTGATAGTTTACAGCGAAAGCTAACAACTCATTAATTATACGAAAACTAAATTTTACTTATAAAACTAAATCCGGTATTTTGATGTTTTAATTTGGTTAGTAGTAAGGAACGCTTATCTATACGTCTTCTAAAAGAAATGTTTTTTCTTTAGTGTTTCCTGAAATTAATCTATCTACATAGGTAATAAAGGATCTCTGTTCCACACACACTCGATAAATCTTTCAATCTAAAAACAATAAACATTTTTGATCATTCAGATGTGTCAATAATTTCATCAAAACATGATATTTTATTACAGTCTAATTAAGATAGACAATTTTAACTTCGAAATTCTTGAAGTACGTACGTAGTCCGTACGTATTCGTATGGCTTGTGAGTAGCCAGTCCTTTGTATTCCCGAAAAACTTTTAGTATAAAAATATGACAAACAGTGTGGAATAATCTTTTGAACGAAATAGATATCAGTGCACAACATATATCTGACAAATAAGTAATGAAAGATACAACCCCTGAAATCCTATCCTATTCAACTAGAATGGTAGTGAAATACTTCTGCCTAACAAATGTAAAGCGTGTGATTGCAGCAGTTAATTCAACCAACAAATAACACATTTCAGTTATATCATGATTTTTGGAGACTAAAAGCAACATTTTAATGTTTTAGACCCTACACAGAGAATCATTCAGTTCGCCTACCGTTTTTCTAACAATCATCTTAGGCGAATAATTGAGCTACACTCGGATCTACGAAAGAAAAATTTTTGTAAACATTTTCAAGTAAAGTATTTCGTCAGATTTTCCCGTTATGAACAATTTCGGTGGTAGATAGATTTTAAAGAGAATTTAGATGTTTTTATTCTATCAGAATACAACATTTTATTTTGGCTTAAGTGTAATCTAGTTTCAGAAATTGAGAATAGTAAGTTCTTGGATTTTCTCTAAAATATTCTGACTTATACATTTTACATTTTGCATAGGTCCTCTTTCAGCTGTCTATCTACTGTTTCTAGAGTTTTACTCAAACACCAATCCACTGCATATTTTGTCCGTTATTAATTTTTTTTCAAAAGTCCTTAGATATTTAGACAGTGGTCAGAATAAATATTGCTTTATTTGTTGATAGAAACAATTATTTTTTTAAATTTGTTAATACTACTGTACAAAAAGTAACCAAATAATTAATTTGCTATTCGGTGGCGATTTAGGTAACACGTTGTCCAATATACAGGTAGTCGAAAACAATCAGACCATATTCTTATCATCACAATGGGAAATAGAAATTATGCTTCAAAACTAAGATAATCGACAAGAAACAACACAACCGATATTTCGCAGCACCTTCATCATCAAATGTTAATGTTTTAGGGGTCAATATTTATTTTTAACATCAAAGCGCGTTCTATGAGGCAATATTACGTATAACGAATTAAACGGATAACTTAAATTTAAGAAGGTCGATCTGAGGGATACAGTTAAAACATTATATTGGCTAATCAATGCAAAACTTCATTCATTTTTGATATTAAGGACTGTAACTGTTTGTGAAATGAAACAGCCACTAAAATAAGATTGGTAATTTCTGTTTTACAAATACTTATGGCCTTGATTTTTATTTTTGAAAGTATCTATTTTTAGAACAGTTGCCTTTCAAACTACAGTTTAATAGTGACGATAGGCGAATTCACTTGTAACTGAAATTTTTAAATTCCTGTAAAATCTACCTTAATGTGATGATAGACATGTTTGCTTGGTAAACTTGTCCTTTCATTCTCCGATTCGAATATCTCATTTTTTTGTAAGACACAAACTTAAGAGAAGCTTTGAAATTTTTCTCATCAGATGTTAACTTTGAAACTACTCACTCATTTGTGGTGACGTTTATAAGGGTCTGTAACTGCCAAATAATTTATTACGTTTTGAGCTAACTTGATACCTAAGTCAAATTTAAATCTAAGCTCGTTATCTCAAACATAAGACTTTTAAAAAGTAAACAGCAAACTTGAAACAACTATTGTGGTCAATACAAAATATTTTATGAAATTAACAAGCTTCATAGCTCGCTTGAACACAACATTACCAAAGAACCAGCACTGATAATGTATGACGTCAAAATGTACTAATAAATTCATATTTTCAGAAAAAAAAGAATTTTCACAATATTCTAATAAGCACTGACAGTTAACTATAAAACTGCTCGTCAATTTTTGACTTAATACCTTCTTTTCTTAAAAAGTGATGTTCGTATCTGTGTTCTTCATTTTAATTATTATGATTTCTTGTTTATGAACATTATTTTATAATTAAATGCAAATTGTTTCCAGTTCAGTTGAGGACAGCATAAATTATTACTGGTTACTTATATTAAAATTTTAGATCAAAAGAATAAATTATTGCTCTGGAATAAATAAAATCTTAGTTAATAACTATTAACAAGTTGATTTTGAAAAATATATCACTTCTACATTGTAATTAAGTTGTAAAATTTGAAAATTAACTCATTTATGAAGAATAATTCTGTTCTAAATGAAATTTTCACTTATTCAAAATTCTACACATCCAGATTGTTTCGTGGTCAACGATGAATGTCACAAGAAAATCGAGTGATAATTCAAACTACAAATGAATACGTTCAAATACCAGGAATACTCGCATTCAAATGAATGTTCATCGTAAATAGTGGAATGAAATAAGCAGCATCTTTCAGGGCATAGTAAGTATTTAACTACAAATATGCGTATCTTTCTATAAAGATTTCGACAAAAATGATTCAGGCTTTAGGTGTAAATTTTCGATAGACAGTTTACAAATAGTAATATGTACACACAAATGGGCCGTAACGCAAAACGATCATATAAGTTATGGAACAGTAGTATCGTTTACATCTATTCAAATCAGAATTGTGTAAACCCATATTTTTGAAAATGACGAAAAGACTTTAGGTTACTAAATAATAATAAGTGTTTTATCCTCTTATTTTTAGTTTAGTATTTTAGTATTTTACGGAGTATAAATCTATGATAAATTTCAGAAACTTCACACCGTCATTCATTGGTCATCAAGTCTCGTCGTTTGGACATAATTTTCTATCATACTCACATGTATTATTATTATTTACGCAACATGTTTACCATCCAGCTGTTTTTAGGAATATTGTGAAATTCATCACAACAATTAGCACTTATTAAATGACAGAAATCAAACTAAATAATTTTGAAAAAAAAGTTGAATAGTTGACTTGCTGATTGATCGCAACAAGCGGATGGAAATGCGATTAATAAACAGCATATCCAATGGATGATTTGTACACTCGTCTATTATTTTAGAAACGAAAACATCCATTACTTGATGCCTTAAACGTTTGTTCTGACAAAATAGTTTTGGTAATAAACTAGAGTAAACTTTTAGTCTTAATTCGTAAGGCTAAACAAAAGGCAGACTATTATTAAGAGTAGCAGCTTAAGTAATTTAAATTTATGACAGTATTTTTGTAAAAATCACGTTCGGTAAACATGATTCCCAATACATACTAGTTGTCTGTTAGATCATTATATATATATATATATATTTGCAACAAAAATTATTATATAAGTAGTAATGACAACCTTCTTACATTTAATTCCCTGAATGATGAAAGTCCTGTATGTATACATACATAAACGATCAAAATGAAGTGTGAAGTGACGTTTCATTTACGCCTTTACTTAACATCTGAAATGGTAGTCAAGCTGTGATTCTTGTATTCTTACAAGATCTACGTTCCTAAACGCTGATCACAGTGTCTCCCAAACTATTTTTTTCATCTTAACAAATAATTCCCAGTTGACGTCTCAATGATTCGAACACAACCATACTTTAATTATTATTTAGGATTCTTACTCAGCAGTGCGAAATTGTAATCCTTTCTACTTCTAACATACATTAATACCTCAGCTTATCGGTCGCATTATATTTAGGGAGATCTTTAATTAGATTACAGGTCTTTCATGATTTCTTTTGTTTCACTTGTAAAATGGACAGTTCAGATATTGAAACATTACCAAATGATTTTAATAATTTTCTCATGAGAAATTTATACAGATATATAATATTCAATGTTAAAGGTGTGACTAAATAGGAATCTATGTCAAATTTACGACAATTCTTATTTAAGTAATAACTAATGAGTCGAATAGAAATATGTCTTGAAAAAATAACGTTGATTTCATGATTTTTTTCTCACGGTGTCGAATTAATTTACATGAAGAAAAATCATCATCTTAACGGACGTCAGAAAATTACTGTTCTATGAAAATACTGTCCAACATGAATATACTGAAGAAATGGAATTCGATATACATTTCGTTTAACATTTTGTCAGCTATAAGAAATCGCATTTAGTGATGACATAAATAGAAGAGAAAGACCACTATTCAGGTATCTTATGGAATAAAATATCAACATCAGAATCAACGCCTATAAACTATTATGATATGAAGCATTTTGTTAAGCTTTAAAATCAGCAACTAATATCCACAAGAGTTATTCTATTTTTCAAAAAAAGACTAGTATGGACATTCGATAAAGTATTGTTCATTAGTTCACTTGTCGCCCTGATGACATGCGATCTTTTGAAATTGTATGTAAAAATAGTTAAAAATATTTAGGTCCATGATATACGATTTATGAAAAAATATCGAAACATCAGTTGCTCTTTGAATATGTTTCTAGAAGCTTAACATGAATTTTGCTTTCTTATAACTTATCTTTGAACAGTATAATATGTAATACATCTGCAGTACTTCTCTTGACATATTCCATATGTCGGTCAAAATGAGCACGTTTTTGTTTTTACTCAATTTCGTAACATATAGCTTATTCCTGATAAAATCTAATTAATTCGCGAACTAACAATTTAAGTAGTATATAACTAACTTGATGGCAAAACAATACTAATTTTTGATTTTTTCTCAAAATACCTTCATTTTTAATGTATTTATATCTGTTAAAGCTCATATAGCCTGTTCTTTCACAACCAGGAACACAGTATGTTCAGTTGAAAAAGTTACGAGGCAACACATTCTTTCAATCATGTGGATCAGTTCACTAGTGAATAAAATCTGTGACTTGATATTTAGTAAAATAAGGTGAAATCTGGTTATGGAATGCTGAAAATACATCATAATCTGATAACATTTTTCAGAAACCTAACTGAAAGAACCGAAAACACAATAAATTTGAGTATGAATCAACTAAAATAATAAATAAAGCTTTAAGTGCATCCACTAAACTCGAAAAAGAGTGAAGTTTATGTATAAAATCTACGATTTTCATTCTTAGACTAGCTCTAGGGAAGAGTTTGTCAGCCTTGATGTGCAAATTACACTTTATAAATATTGGCCTTTTGTTCGTTGTCAGTGACTTTCTCAACTATATCTGATAAACATACGCAATAACCTTTAATTTTTACAAAAAATGATAGGAAACATAAATCACTATGCAACCGCCAGTTAATACTTTCTGGTCATTGAAATTCTATGTGTGCTTACGTCATATGGCAACTCGAATTGATCTACATACGTGCCACGTTCTGCGTTGTAACTAACTGAAAGTTATTCTAATACTGATCAAATGTCACTTTTCTTCTCTAAAAAAATGCTACTTTAGAAATCTGTTCATCATCCAACTGGTTGTTAAAGTTTCAGACATTTTGGATAAAAACTACTAAATCAATATTCTGTTGATTGAAATTCCATGTTTGTTGAATACAAAAAAATAATCTTCCATCAAAAAGTTTCAATAAATAATTCTCAAATCATTCCTTAATTTTTCTATTTTAATACCTTGTCAATGAAACTAACCCAGGGGATTTACTTTACAACTTAAAATACAAGTACACTTGAATGTAGTAATTACAAATGGCGGTCTAGAATAGCATTAGTACTTGTGATTGTGAATTAACTGCGTTGGAAAGAATTTTTCTACAATGAATAATAAAATTTTGTTTGCAAAAACCTATTCTTTCATAGTAATATGAGGTGTTATTTTTTTCCACTACAGTTTAAGAGAACAGTGAGTATTTGAAATACATCTAAAATCCAGTTAATTTTCTGTACATATAGAATGAGAAATTCCTCTCAATAACTTCTCCTGACTATTCGTTTTGCTTAATTTTTTCAAAAAAGGCAAAATTAAGAATAAATATGTGACTCTATCGCGGTCACGGCAGAGGTTCGAAATAAATCAAAGAGTAAACGACAAGTTAACCCGTTCTAAAGTCAAACAGCTCACTCTGTCAAGTTCTGCAAAATTGCTGTAGACCTTATTGACTCGTACTATAAAGAAAACCAAATAATGAACTTTTGTATCAACCAGACAGACAGATACAACGCAGAACTTCGTGCATAAGTAAATCAGTTCACGTCAGCACAGAGACGTAACTGTCAGTTCAAATCCAAGTGTGATAGTGATAGTAGAATTATTAGCAGCAATGGAGAAGATGAGGGAGCAAAGATATGATTCGAAAAGTATAATTCAGTAAGATAAATTTAGAAGGAGAAAGATAGAGATTATCATGAATTCAGAAGTTTAGAATTAAAAAGCACACAAAGAGTGGATGTACCTGTGCCATTTGAGACGATTCTGAGCCATGTCGTTCAAGGTCTCCAACCATTGGTGACTTTCGTCTCGCGGACCCCAACCAGGTAGCCTACATCTACCAACCTGACTCAGTGCACTTGTCAGTGACTTCATGGATTTACTGACAAGTGGACTGAGTCACGGTTTTACTCTTGTGATTTGTATCAACAACGATTACAAAGAATCAAACTGAATAGTTAGCGGTTATATCATAAAATGAAAGCATAGATGAAAACGTAATGCTGTTAGTGTGAACAGTGTCAAAAATAAAAGCTGTTCAGTAAAACGGAATGATAATTTCTTTACTATGAATCAGTCCCAAAGTCAAGGACAAAATGTTAACAGTCAAAATTTTATTGCAGCACCAATGAAAGATTTGAATTCATAACATAATTATCTCTATGTATAAACTATCTCATGTGTTTTAGAATGAAATGCATCCAGAACAAACCGGGAACATATACTCATTCATAGCAATCTTCTCAAAATCAATAAGGAATGATAACCGATGTTCAAGTACAACATGATGATTGAAAATGACTCTTTTCACAACTGGATGATTAGTTACAAATTATCAGACTTTTATAACGCATTTTTCATTCATAAATAAACCGTTGATTTTAATTTTCCAGGCTTTAACTCATTCATTGGTCTGTGTAACTCTTTGAAAAAAATAAAACGAATCTTTTATTCACAAAACTGTATGCCTATTTATATGTCACACTTCTCCTGATAGTAAAGATGTTTCAAAACCCAGTTGCATAATATCTTTTAACGAACGTAATAAATTGAGAATATGAAGTCTCTTCGATACATGTTTTCAAAAATTTCTTGTTCACTTGAAATTTGAGTCAGTATAATTAATAAAGTTAAAACTGTAATGACTTAATATAATAAATATTTTTAATAATAAAGAAACAACTTTATTTTCCGTTCAAGATATAATTGAATTATCTAGCAAAAAAGAAACAATGCAATTTAATTTACATCAAGTCAAGAAGGAAAATCCTGGTTAGAGAAAAAAAAAATAAAAGATAAAATGAGCATAGAAGTGAGAAAGAGAATTTTATTGATCCCCAATGTGAATTTATTTCAAATTGTTCTTTGTATTTTATGTATTTGTCATTTTTTGCTTTGATCAACATGTAACAACAAATAGACCAATTTTAAAAATAAGCACTCCAAAAATGATGAGACTAACAATAATTTCATACAGCAATTCACAAATCATTCTGATAAAATAAGCAGTTACTAAGCAACTGGAATGGATGATTTTTTTTTCTTCACAGGTCTCACATATTCGGAGCATACATTCCAACTGAAGTACGAAATGTTTTATCATAAATAAATGAATTGTGCGAAGAAAACGGTTTATTACTTTGAAAAAAAGTAGAGCGATGAATAAATATGAGTTACTAAATCTCAATAGTATTAAACGCGAGACATTCCAGCAATCCTTAAGTAAGCTTATGGAAATTCACCTGATAGCTTTAGTCAAAAAGGGTTATAAATTAGAGTTCAGATGGAGAGTTAAACGTTCGAGTCTGGGACTCGAATGACAGATTTTATCAAGAAACTACGTCAACTATTCTGCCGAAAAGCTTTTTGACCATATGACTGAGTGAATTCCACGACAAAATCCGAGACCTTCTATCGTTAATTTCAATGATCCGTCCAGAAATCATAATTTTAACGCTTTATAATTGAAATAACAAACACATACATATTACAGACTTACTATCCAACAGCGGCAAAGAAACAATTTCTCTTAACTATTCTGAGTGGAAAAAATGTTATAACAAAACTTAAAGCCATCACAATTGTTACATAAAGGCTTTACATACTTATCATTTAATTCCAGGCTAAAAATTATTTTAGTTCAATTTACCATTCATTTAGATTTCTCAGAGAAAACCCATGAAACATCTTACATACTTACTTACGCCTGTTACCCCCAATGGAGCATAGGCTGCCCACCAGTTTTCTCCAACCAACTCTGTCCTGGGCTTGCCTCTCCAATTCTGTCCAATTTTTGTTCGTTCCTCTCATATCTTTCTCTATTTCTCGGCGTAATGTGTTCCTTGGCCTTCCTCTTTTCCTTCTGCCTTGAGGGTTCCATGTGAGGGCTTGTCTCGTGACGCACTTAGGTGTTTTTCGTAGTGTGTGTCCTATCCACTTCCACCGCTTCTTCCTGATTTCCTCCTCCACTGGAATTTAGTTTGTTCTCTACCACAGTACATTGTTGCTGATGGTGTCTGGCCAACGAATCCGAAGTATTTTGCGTAGTCAACTGTTAATAAACACTTCTATCTTCTGGATGATTGCTTTCGTAGTTCTCCAAGTTTCCGCGACATACTTGAGTATCCTTTACCCTCTCAAATCTTCAGATGTACAGCTTTTAAAAATGTAGTAAATCAATCTCAAACAAAAAAAATTATCTTTTCCTCTGTGTTTAAGTGTGGATTTGTCTGTATGAATACTCTCCCGATAGATTAAGACAAAGTGATATGAAAATGGTTCACAGACTGATAAACATCGAGTCTTACGAATAATAATAAAGGCACTTGCTCACGCTAGTACCCTCAAGACACTGGCGCTGAGCTGAAGTACACTAAGACAAATTGCATGTTGTTAGTTCGTAAATGACAAATCTACCTTTCTTTTTTCTACACTATTTTTTTCACATGTATTCATTACCATACATTAATACATTATTCACTGTCTTCAATTTTGTCTAAAAGTTACTGATATATATATATATGTTTTATTGTCTGTAATAGCAAAACATTGATAGAACATTTATAACATGAAAAGCTACGTAATTTATCAAATAGTTTTTGTTTTTAATCGGTGTTCATGTAGCGTTATTAAACAAAAAATTAAAATAAAATAAGTTCATGTTAAACATATATGACAAGATTTTCTTTATCTAAGAACAAGAAAAAACATAAACCTGTTCATTTACAGTATAGATTTCAATGCAAACTATATAAATAACATTGCGCTTATTTCAAATAGATAATAGATAAGCTTATTAAATAAATGATAGCCATTCCGAAAAGATCAATTGTATTCAGTTTATGTTAATGTTTTACCTACAAATATTTTCATTAAACAAAAAATTTAAATATATTTACTATTCCATGTACCAGGTATTTTTTTAAAAATCTAACAACGACTACTATGAAAATAAGAATAAACCAGTGCGATTATCACAATTGAACATCGACGCCGAAGAAAAACAACTTTTTGTATTCTATCTCGGATTGAAATAAAAGCTTTTTGTGCAACATATTTTAATGACATGCTCATTTTTTCAAATGATTTTGATGAGTATCGATTTAAATTATATACAAAACATGATACATAATACTTTTGATTGAGTAATTCATTTTCTAATATTTTTGTTCTTCTAAATAAATTATGAAGCGTAATTATTATTTCTAAAGTGAACTAAACTTGCCTAAATTTCTGAATATAAAACGGTGGAATTTCGCACAAGATTTCCTACATCAACATCCACAATTTGAATATTTCTAAATGGATGCATAAATGTACACTAGAAACTGAAGAGTATAAGCAAGGAAACATGCCTCAGTTATATGCCTACATTTACAAAGTTCCTGTCACATTCCTAAACGATTTTACTATTTACTTGTTACACATCAAAACATCATTTTGAGAACATTAAAAATCAAGTGTACGTTTCCTCATCTATGTAAATAAAAGTGGATTATTATTTTGTATAGATTTCATACACACACACACACAGAAAAAACAGAAATTCTATGTAATTCAAGCCTACAGGGCAACGTTTCAATTCTGATTCGATGGCACACCTCTAGGAAATGCTGTACAAATTCTATTATTTGTTAATTATTTATCACTACTACTGTCAAATATATAATTTATTAGTTTGTTTACTCAACATAGTGAGGTTTCGAAATTAATAATTTACCCACAGAAAAGTAAATAAAGCTAAAAACTCATTGATTAGTGCTAATCAGATTAATCATATTAAATAACATTTTTTTATTGATAAAAATAACATAAACAGGAAATTAGTTTTCGGAAATAATAATCTATACACACAAATAACAGAATATTTTAAGCTTTCATACTAATTTATTAAGTTCATGACAACCTAAATCATGAAAAAACAAACAACTAACAAGCTAATTTCACAATCATAAATAATTCAGTTGCCTTTTTTTCTCAGTTTACTTTATCTATGAATGCTTCAACACTACAGCACATCACATTCATACATTCATCTATATGTGTGTGCAGGTTTAAAGAGCTTCGTTTCAAAACTTGTAGAAATGTCACAGCTGGTAAACAAGATCTTAGATTAAATTGAAACGTTATGCTCTTTTTGTAAAGTAACTAGTAATGTTAAAATTAGTTAAAATTTAACCTGAAAATGTTTCCCCTTAGTGTTTTGAATGGAAATAGGTGTGTTTTGGTATTCTCCTCCTGTCCATGGTACATTTAAAGTGTTTATTTGAAAAAAACACATTATTTTCGGTGTTATCTCCAGCAAAGCTACCATATTTCTGAAATACATGATATTTACCATTCACTTGCAATTATCTAGTTACCTAGCACAAACTTTACTGAGAAAATTTTATTGTTAGCTCACATTAAGTGTGTAGACCAGCTTATAAAATGAGTTATAAGGGAATTGGCAGGTCACCTAAGTATTTCAGGGTTCAATATGATTACTTTGCACTGCTTATTAAAAAGGCTCCAGTATTTACGGATAAGTATTTGCTGCATCTTAAGTAGTATTCCGATCCATAGATAACTAAAAAGTGCACTAAATCATAGTGACGTTTCTTGTAGATGATTTAAAACAATAAGAAGTTTGTTAGAGCCCTATGCTTTTACTACCAAATCTACCTCAAGATTCTATCCAAAATAATCATGATAATATAACCTAACTGAATTAATCATGAAATGAATAAAAGATGCAGTAAACTCTCAATAAAAAGTCATGTACTGAAGCTTCTGCTTCAGAAGTTTTTATCTGAAACGATACCTTATAATTAATCAGGTGGAGGTTACATTTTTAAAACTGCATAACCTGTCTCAGGTGCCGATTAGCTGATTTTCATTTCATTCTCAATAGATAGGATGTGATTTCGTAAACAATCAATTCCAGCGTTTACTACTAAATTAGCTCAAAGTACTGTTTCTGTCAATTTGTTTTAATAAAGCTATCCTAACAAGTAAATCAGTAGTGGCGCTAAGCAAATTGAAAGGAATACGATAAACTGAATAAAAACTGTTACATTTAAGCTGAGTTTACCAGACGCACAGCGTTCGATAATTTATTTCTTTATATAGGTAGGGACAATTTATTCAGTTCTTTTTCACATCTCTTGTTTTTATTGCCTTATTCACTAAAGATGTTTATAAATTTGTGTTAAGAATAAATATTGATACGTTCAATGTTGTTAGTTCTTGCTAGTTAATAGTGACTGTATAAAGCGGTATCTTAACTTGTATTGAAGATAGCATATAAAATGTTCGAACAAAGCTTTATCTGTAATGTCTAACTGCCGATGGAAAACTACCACTCAAATCATAATAATAAATTGTTTCAATTTGCTCACTAAATAGAAATCTTCAAGAACCGACCAAATTAAAAGTATCAAATATGAGATGAGACTACAAAGAGTGCAGTGTCGTTTACTAAGTTTTCCGATAGTAGATATTATATTTTTTCAAATTTGAATTTGAAACCGTTCAATGGAGTAGTTTTACGAAAAAGCTAACAACCTTCAGAAAACTATTTTTCTGATTTACGAACTATCAAGAGGAGTAAGTTATTTGTTCATTCACTATGTGTTGATTATCTAAATCAATTTCTGTATTTAAAAAAAGTGTAATTGTTTCTGAAGCTGCTATTTCGAATTATTTCACAGTTCCATAGTAGAATGATTGACTAAAGCATACATTTGGTCGCCGAACAGTCAACAACAAATTTAAAAACTTTTTCTCATTAAAAATTAGCTAAAAAGCATACACCAACTTTTTTATTTGTATTTCATAAGCCTTAGAAACAAGCATCAAACTATTGTAACATGAAGGCCAGGCTTTTTATGTCGATCAAATGCAGCTTCATGAAAAAATACAGAATCAGAAATCAATCTAAGAAGTCAATGAAACATCCACATTTATGGACAACAGGGCAACATCTGATATTTCAACTACTTAATAAGTTACTAATGCATTGAAAAATCATGTATTCCTTTTAACAAGACATGCATTCTTATGAAACTGCAGCTATTGATGACTATTTATTAACATTAGGCGGTAAACATGATTATCAATAATTTATGACACAATAGAATGAGTAAATTTTTACTTTTGTAACTTAATCGTCTGGCGCTAAATATGCTTTTAGCTACCTTCAAATCAAAAATCAGTCTAATTGGCCACCTTCTCAGATAATCTATGGTTGAAAGTAAATAAGAAATTTGTCGAAGAAATTTTCACTGTTACTTAAATAGTTCAAATGAAACAACTTCGAAAATAAGCCATGTTTATCCTATTCGAAAAGCTAGAGCACTTTCTGACATATTCAAATCTCACTAATTTGAAGAAGCCGATATTTTGAACGTCTAATGGATCTGTAGTCACATGATATTATTAAAATGGAAATTTTCAAGACTAAGAAATAAATTCATATTCGCTTGTCACATGTAGCAGTAACAATTTCACATAACCCTTTATTAAGATAAGTCAGCATTGGAATGCATTAAATCTCAATATCATGGCTTCCTACCTGTCATAGCTTTACATTAAACGAAGATCATATATCTAACCATAATCTTTTTGGTCTAAATCATTTGATTGTTCAATATTCCAAATTAGTATTCAAAGACAAAGATTTTTGGCTGATACCGAAGTATATAACGACTTCGAATTAATTAGTTTAGTAGGGGTAGATTATAAAATTAATTTGTTGAAATTAGGTCATTATTTAAGACCGCATAGGTTGAAAAAAAGCTCTGAATAATTAGTCTGCTTGTAGTTTGAGTTATTTTAAACTAGACAGAATTTAAAAAATATGATATAAGTTTTGCAATTAAATTATTGTCCTTTTGATCGATATACTTCAATGTACCTATAAAATCATGTCAATAAACACACAGTAAGCTTATGTTTAATTAGTGATTCCATGTTAATGTAGTTTTATTCATATACTGCATTTCTGAAGCAAGAAGTTAGAAAAAGCGGTATTTTTTAGGAGACTTCATGTCACTCAAATATGTTGTTCATTCTTGCAAAAAACCTTGACCTAACGGTAATAAAATCACAAAATTCTTACTAATAAAAGTATACGTGGATAGATATGTCCATAAAGAAGCTCTCCATGAAGTATCTTAAACGTTAAAAGTATTACCGAAATATAGTAACACGTACAGTGAATTTAGGTTAAACGATGGAACATGTCATGTTTAATCTCCATGTATCAGTGTTTACAAGTTTTTTACCGGTCCCTCAACCAATGATTTTGTATGTAAATGTGCATTGTTTGATGACGTTCTTGTTTCACGTCGTCAAGTTTTATTTGGTTTATTATCTCGAACACTTTAAAAGTCATTCAGTCTAAAATCACTTCAGTAATAACTCAAAGTTTTTCATATGCTTAAGCTGCTATACACTGTTAAAACCGATGTTATTTTAATTGCTGTAAAACCTAGTACATGTTTGGAATAAATTATTAGGTACAGCATTATATTGTGAGTAGGTTATTTTCTATTAGAGAATGAAGTATGAATGCATATTCCGCCTAATGTAAATAAAATCCTACAGTATGGCTTAACTGAAACCTTACACCCACTTGTTGCATTCAGATGGCTTAGACAGATATGATATATCAGCTTTTCCGTTTATATTATCTGATTTTCAAAAGTCAGACTTTTGACAGAACTATTAGAAAGGTGAACTTCAGTTTTCAAAAGTAAAGCAAATCACGCAAAGTTGATTTCTTCCTCATAATTATCAACAGTAGCATATCAACAAACAATGATTTAGATTTTATTAACAGTACATAATTTTATTATCTTTGTCGGCAATATTAGACTAATATGGCCAATCTAACAGCATAAAGTAAACCTTTCAATAAATTTGTTCTTGTATTAGGTATTCAATGTTTAAAGTTCACTAAACGTTTGTTCATTTCATGCGGCACCAGATAAGAAGATAACAATTACATAACGTTATTAAGTAATGACCCAGAAAATCTAAATTGAACGCAAGTCTACTTTAGATCCAAAGTATTACTACATTTTAATTAGATTTTTACAAAAAGCGAAAACTAAATATTAGAATTTCGTGTACAATTCGCCTTGTTTTAATGTATTATCAGTTTGTATTATCTAAAGATCGCATTGTTGGAAACTTTTCATTCAAACACTACAATTAACCTGAACGAATAAAGATAAATAAGTTTTTTTTTATTTAAATTATTATTTTAAGAAGCACATAATCATTGAATTTTTGCATACTACCTCAAGAAAAAAAAACATGAATGTTTCAGCTGGCAAATGATACGGTTAATTTACTTTGGTATTTTTGATGAATTTGTTGACAGAGGTTAAGCTTTTAGCCATTATTATATATTTCCTATGCGCTATATTCGTTTAAAAGGAATCTTTAGAAAAGCTTTTAGAAAATTCCTTATTGTGCGTATTGCTGAGTAATCCAGCTGCATGATAAAATCAACTACTGGTTAATGTTTTTAAGACATCTATTTTTAAAAAAAATTTATTCTACTCGCTTGATCAACCTGACGAAAGAAAGTTACACTTAATTGATTGATAACTGTTGCTTTTATTCAAAATCAGCTAGAATAAAACAACAAGTCTGTCTAAAGTGGCAAACTAAACCGTAAAATCATTTAAAAAATCGAAGTGACTCATATTTGCTATTCCATTTGTCAATGTTTTTTCATGGTTTAGACCTTGAAGTAACTTCACAAAATCTTTAGGTTTCATAACTTACAGAAAATATGTGGAATGAAAATTAATGTCATTTCATTTAAACTGTCAAGAGCAACATTAATTATTCATTGAAAAAAAAAAATAAAAGAAACAAACAATACTACTGTGTATTATTTATGCTATAATGTCAACAACGTCATTTGTAATTGTATGTCAAATTTGATATTTAATACTCTACAAGTTATATGTCCTTAATAATAAGGAAGCATGTATAATTATTAGATATGCACAAGATAGCTTTTTATATTCATTCATTAAATCTTGAGATTTTCTTTACGTTGAAATAGTTCAGACGTCACATTATTAACAGAAGCATAGAAAGTTAACAAAATGTAACAATACACTGAGTTTAAATATTGGATCATGAATTGATCGCCATTAAAATGTATTTCTTCTGTCGAACTATCCAAAGATAACACATCTTCACTATTTTCAGTCGTAGAAAATGTTTGTTTGGGTTTGGTTAAACTTATTTATATTAGAATAAAAGTTCAAATGAAACACTTTGTTTCTAAGAGGCCTTATTGATACTCATGAAAATAATTCATCTTATCCCACACACAATTAAAAAGTAAATCCCTAGTGCTTATCATATATAATACAGTAATGCAAAAATATCCGCTACATATAATCCGAAAATGTGTTGACTCGGTCACTAGAGTAAAAATTATCATCTATGAATTACAACTCTTACAGATGTCATCAATTTATTAAAGAATATCAAGAGCATATTGAATAACTTTTCAGGACGAAAAGCCAAAATCATTACCCTATAATATGTCGTAAATGAATTTCATTTGCAAACTAAAAAACCTGAACTTTGTCGATAGCTATGATTTTATGGTCTTATGTAAATTAAATGCAATTCATTACAAATATTGAGGAATCTGAATTGAATGTATTTAGCAGAAAGTTCATTTATGTCTTAAAAAATACCTAATAGTTCTGCTAAAAAAAAACACCAGAGTTACAAATTACTACTTCATGAAATAGTGAACAAATCCAGCCTTCCAGATATAAGTTCCTAGGACCTTTATAAAGTTGTTATGAAGAAATATTTATTTTTCAATCCAAACTGACATTTCTTTGTAGAACTTATTATGCTTCATTGTTTTGACATTTCATCGAGGCTATCTATTTCTCCATAGAATAAATGGATCAAACAAATTTCTGTCATAATTGAATTTGGGTGATGAGATGGTGGAAACTCGATGCCCGCTAACAATCATTATATTGCTGACCACACAACTATAATTAACCGAAATATATCAAAATAATAAATGCCAACAGTCTTGTTCAACATTCTGACCTTTGTGCCAAGCTACCCGATAGTTGCATCGCTTACAGCATTGTTAAGTTTAACTACATTCGAATCATCACATTTTCTGGATTCGTTTGTCTTGAAGCTTTTCTCAATGTCTGCTTCACGAACAAAGCGTATAAACGAAAGTTTATTCACTGACTGTGAATCTTAAGCCAAATATATGTAAAAGCGATTGGATTAAATTTCATAGCTTGAAGATTCCAATGGCCCATTAGAAAACAATAAAACAGAAACAAACATTAACTACAAATGGAACACTCATATTCCACGTTGCATATGGACTACAGTCTAAATGCGAAGCGTTAGAGATTCGGTGCTCAATCATACTATTCAAAAATGGATAACGGTTATCCACACACACTAACTGCAGCAGTGCCTATAATGAACTGAATTTTTCCGATCACTTATTTATTCTACTTCTTGGTCTCAGGATTTACATATATTTTGGATGATTTTCAGTGGGTAATTTTTAGAGTTGGGTTTATTTTTTCTTCAATCATTTACTTTCCTATGAATTCACAAATTTAGGAACCACGATAAACTAATCGTTTCACTGAGCTTTTGGAATAAAACTATCAAAGGGAAAGTTGGAAAATTAAAACAAATACTTAGCCCTAAACAGTCTGGAAACTTTCATTAGTACAAATTACTTAAAATTGCTATTTGAATTTCAACGCTTAAAAGTTTGGATAATTTTGAATATTTTTTGCAGAATACCTGATATCTAACAGCTTTTCATTTTATTGACAGCTCAACTGTAACTTAATTGGTTTGTCACAAAGTATTTCCCCGGGTTTCGGTAACTTCGTTAAAATTAATAGTTTTATAGATAACATGCCATTGTCAATTACCAAGACCTTATTTTCAAAAGAATTTATAAATAATCTTGAATTCACTGTCTTACTGAAAAACACAGAAAACAGTTCGCAATCATTTCAGCTCATTCTAGTTAGCAACGGCCAGTTGAAAAAGAAAACGGACTTGAATTGTTAATAAGCTTCTAAAACATATAGATTAACTAATGAATGATTTACATTTTTTTCTCATTCATTAAGGTATTACAATGATAGTATAATAAATAAAATCTAAGGGACATTAAGTCGCTAGTGATTCAATCTATACAGAGACCAACCGGTCCGGCCATTCATTTCTTATACAGCGAGATGCCATTCTAAGACGTCATTCAGTAATATGAAAGTGTTTTGTTAACAAAATATTTTATAACATTAAATAACCGGGAATATGCTAATTCACAGAAATCTGGATCACTTTATAATGAACACTTTCTTATGCGAATTTAAATACAAAAAAAGGAAATACTTTTATCATGCACAACGATTACTTACATGAATCCCAGACTGCCAATTAAATAATCTCCATATCAAACAGGGTAAATTAAATAAAAATGCTTGTATCATTAAAATAAATGGAACCCATTGGTAATAATGAATTTTTCTGTTTTCACGTTCCAATATATTTTCCGGAATATTCACATCCTGAGTTGGGATAAAATATGTACTGGTTACCCAACAAACTGACTCAGCATATTCTTCTTGAGCACGTGTGAACTCAGTTGGCACCCAACAAGCAATCGGTTTGCCAATATACTGACGAGCCGATATGATAAGAGTAAAAATAATCAGCAACAACGAAGTAAACGTATGACTAAATCTATCTGAGAAATCATCATCACGACGAAACTTTCCTGCATCTAATTTAAATTTTGTTAGTCCAGCAAAAAAGTGTGTATCCATTGTAAAGTAGGAGAACCAGTGAAGATAAAAAAAACTGGTATTTTTTATTTAAATTATAGCATTCAGTTCTGTAACATGATAATCAATAGGAATTGTTACTCTTATTAGTAGAAAGAGATTTATACTCCTTGAACAAAGAGTCAGGAGTAAAATAATTGAACATTAACTTTTTCATAATATTCGCGTGTATTTGTTTCAAGGACTTGTTGCCATTGATCGAAATGGTGTATTTATCCGACAATGATCAGCCATTCACATGACCATTTCCAGCATAAAAAAGCACATTATCTTCATTTAAATAAGGAGAGCTCAGTCAATTTTTTTAGTATTGAAATTTATTTTATTTTTTTTCTTTTGTATATCAAATTTATTATTTAAATCTAACTTCCTTTTAAAAGGGAAAACGTAATGAATGATATCATTTAATTGGTTAGTTAGTATTTGATTGGTTAGTGTTTTATATTGGTTAGACATTCATAGCCTCAAGTGATTTGTTGATTATTATAAAGAAGCTTAGTAACACATTTTCTTTCTGGCAATAATTATTAGTTTTGTTTTGTGTTTTTCTACAGTTTTGTGCACCATTTATACTTTGTTCATTTGCATAACTTTTATTTCCGGATAAAGATTTATGCAACTAGATATGAAAAAGATGCATAATCACAGATGTAGATCTGTGGTTCATTTGATGAGATCAGTGAAACAATAACTTCCGTTCAATTTTTGGAGAAATATACATTTAATCTAGTAGAGATCTAATGAATGCGTTAGATATATTTCTTGATAGGCAAGATAATGATGAATTTATTAATTTTAATATACTTGTACTTGAAATTTGTAGTGTATAGTCCTAATAACATTACTAAACTCTGCCGTATCAATGTTTGTTTGAGAACTACATTCTTGATTACCGTGTTAATTAGAAAAAATAGTTTTTATAACATGATCGCCTGATAAGTCTAGATGAAGTGACATGAACAGGAATAGCGGGGTAGCATGAATCCCTCATATCTGAAAGCTTCTCATCAACTGTGAACAGCCTAAATATACACTAAAAGTATTATTGTCCAAAGTTATAAAAAATACCATAATCAGTAAATTTCAGATCGAGAAAACTGATGAAACTAGAAGAGGAAACAGTATATTTCAGCTAATATTCAAGATTGTTTAGTACTTACATTTTGAAGACGATAATTAAGAGACAGTAGATAAAAAAAACGAACTGATAATCACGGTGCCTGTTTAATTTAAGACTAAAGTTAACTTCGTGAGTGAATGTCAGCATGATTCGTTTTTACTCTAACTTATAAACCATACTGAAGTGATAATGTAACTACTGATAAGCGTTTAGATATACTGACAAAAAGCAGATTAAAACATGTAGATATGTGTTTGCGTACAGTCCTTCCTATTGTACTCTGTACCCTTCCAAAAATGTACCCCCTTCCTTTCCAACTGACTATTATATTATTAGCAGAATTGGATAGTGGCAAGCAGTGGAATCCAGGAAGGGCATTTTGTCCACCTCTGCTACTAATGCTTATAACCTGAAGGTTATATGAAGGCAGTGCGCATAGGATACACATATTCGAAACAGACTTACTAAGTGCAGTCCTAAACATCAATGTAAAGATCTAAACAATCAATAAAAAGGAAATAATTATTACATTGTACGCAAAATATAATTCAGCAGGAACTATATTTTCGATTGGTATTTATTGAAACATTTTGTAGTCATCATATCTAAATTTTAAGTATATTTCTATTATAAAATCAGTGGTAGATAAAAAATTCTTTGGCAGTTTTAAATTCAACTGAGTTAGTACATCATAAATGTTTCAACTCCACCTGCAGCCTCTACAGGGCTACTGCCGGTCCTAAGCCCGGACTAATGGGGAGAGCTGAGCTGGGGGTTGGCGGCCACATCCCGTAGAAAACTAACTTGCTAAAGAAACGCCAACCAGAAAACACAATTCAAACCGTCTAAACTCTCCTCTGGGAGTTAGAAGGTCTTCGTTTAGTAGAGTTATGATTTCTCATAACGAAAGCCGAGTTCCTTCGGAAGTAACGAGTTCGATGCCCCTTCTGACAACCAGAGCTCTTCCATGGTGCAGGCAGCCGAGAAGCAACATCCGACCTTTCAATGTTCAAACTTTGTGTTAAATCAGGCAATATGCTTCCTTAGATAGGACTCTGGAATCCTATGCTATGAATGTGTGTTGTGTCACGGAAACGAGCATATAAGATCCGAGTACGGTGAATAATTTGATTTCCACTTGTCCAGATAGAGAATCAACTCGGTTTACGCTTAGTGTTTCTGGAAGCCATGATGCCGCTTCCTGTGACCTAGGTGGGGTAGGTATAGTAGTATAGGTATAGTCCTAGGGCAGAACTAGCTCTCTTAGTCTGTCCGACTTAACGGGACGGGACGGATTCTTAAAGATAGGGAAACTCGCGGTTGCCTCTGTTGTATGTGCCTACGCTACAACTGACTGCAGTTCAGACGAGGTGAAAGATGAGTTTTACAGGAACCTCTATAACTTTCTTCAAAAAGTTAAGCGCTCTGATATAATAATATTGACTGGTGACTTTAATGCTCAAGCACGTAGACTAGGTGAAAAGGAAAGACATCTGGGGTAAATTTTGGTGCCGTGGCTCAAAGATCAGATAATGGCGGCCTCGGCTGGTGCTAAGCTCAGATAATCACCTGTTTCTAGAAAATACAACTTTCAGCATAAGGAAAAACATCTCATTACATGATGACCCCTAAAAGCGACCCAACGATGGACTCAGCTAGATCACATTGCGATCAGCCACCAATGGAAAGGATCGATAGTGGACTGTCGCCCGTTCTGGGGCACATGTCTAGATTCAGATCATGCTCTAGTGCGAGAGAGTATTTGTTTGCGACTTACCGGACGTAGGGAAGATGCCCAAAGGAAACCTCTTATGGTTCGAATGGCGGTAGCATATCTAAAAATATATTTTAGGAGGAACTAGAAAAACTTTAAGGCAGCTACGTAAGTGATGCCCACCCCCAGGCCGCTTAGAACGATGTCCAAATAGCTATGGAAAAAGCAGTGATATCTTCTAGTAAGGTAAACCACAAGGTTGAGGAAAAGCGGTGGATTTCAGTAGCATCTACCGAACTGATGGACGCTCATCACGTTTGGCTCTGAGTATGATGAGGAGCAGAGTCACCCCAGGCAGCAATGACAGGTAACAGTATGTAACTGTTCCAACTTATCAGGGAAACCGGAATTAGCAGTCAAAATATAAGAGAGACTTTAGGAAAAGGATGAGCTTGTTATTGATTCTCAATCCAGGAGATTGGATCAGTGGGCAGAACACTTAAGGGATCAGTCGAAATGGCCTTCAGTTACACTTCGGTTGCTCATGATCTACAGTTAACATGAATGGCGGACCGATGTAAGTCCTTCGAATCATTACAAAGTTAAGAAAGCTATAGGAAATCGAATACGAAGGAAGGCAGCAGGCCCTGTTAGATTGACCCGTGAGATTTTTAAGGATGGTAGTCCAGTTTAAGCAGTTAAATTGACCGAGAGCGTAGTTATAATTCGGGAACTGGACGTAATCCCATCCGACTTGTCTCAATCCATGATTGTCCCAATCTTTAAGTATAAAAGTCCTCTTGTGACAGTCACAGATGAATTAGTTTAACTAATTTATTGTCTAAATTGTTGGCCCCGATAATACTTGGACGCCTAACTATAGGTCAGTAAGAGCAGACTGGAGAAAACCAGGCCGGTTTCAGATCTAGAAGTAGCTGTATTGACCGCATTTTCACACTACGACAGGTTCAGGAACACAAACACACATTTAGACGTCCGACAATAGCTGTGTTCCCTGGACCTCAAAGCGGCATTTAACTCTGTGGATCTTGACGATCTGTGGCAGTGTACCAAAGGATTATATTAACCCTAAACAAGCTCTCTACTCTGAAACTATTGGTCTGGTGAGAGCTTATGGCGAACTGTCTTCAAAATTCTCTACTTCAAGTGGTGTCCGTCAGGGATGTCCACTCTCTCCATTCTTATTTACTTTTGTCATGGACCTGCTTCTAGATACAACATCATCTTCGTCTGAATTTTCAGGAGTAGACCTTCCACCAGGAGATTGACTGGTTGACTTAGAATTTGCTGATGACATAGTTCTATTCAGTGAAGACACTGACGAAATGCAGAGTCTTCTGACCACCCTAAGCAACAATGCAAACATGTTCGGGATTCGATTCTCCCTATGCTAAATGTTGCTTCAGGATTGATTTGAATCGACAACTGAACTAGTGGTAAACTGTAAATTATTTTAACCAGGTTAAAGCACTATGACCTTGGTTTCAATACTTAATATTGATTGTTAACTATTAAAAACGTCAGCTATGTTTGTCAGTCAGTCAATAATATTTACATTTCAATGATAAACTGGCTTCCCAAACTACAAGGAACATATATTTAAAATTTATTGGGATTGTTATATAATTTGCTGTTCATCTGTACACTAGTTATGCTCATCGCTGTATTATTGTTCTGAATTCAGATAAACATTATTGATATGTTTTAATGTATTGATTAAAGCATGTGTTTATTGCTCTTAGTACTCTTGGGACATTCGAAATTCTCATTATATAAATATATATATATATATATATATATATATCTTACTTTCGATAAAATTCAAGTATAAATCATTAACAAATTAGTAAGATAACAAAATCCAAAAACAATATTTTTCTTGGTTAATCAATGAAACAACTGTTTAACAAACTCTGTCGTCTGATCATGGAATTTTAAATGTCTTTCGGAAGAATATTTTTCACAAAGTTATTTGGAGACGACTAACTAATTGCCTAACATTTATCTCGTTAGAATTACATTTTGTTAGTTTTCAGTAGATTGTTTAGATATATTTCAGTCCAAAATGTAGTATATGGCTGCACAGTTGCAAAGTCATGACTTTAGCTTAATAAAATCAAGGACTTGAAGATATACCCATTTCAAGCTTCATAAAATAGTTACCATTTTAATTCTTATATGATAAATGTACGTATCTATTGTACTAACATCTGTTCACTAAAAGAAATTATTTCATACAAAAATTAAATTGATCAAATATAATACGTTTACGAACTTTTCACAGATTCTTTCTTCAAAACTTATCGTTTATCCTGAAGAATTTCGTTGTAGCTTGATAAATACCACATATTTAAAGTTTATCTTGTGTCAAAGTTTCACTTCATTTCGCTGTAGATCGCATTTTATAGCTAAAAGAAAATAAGATGAAGTGGATCAATAGTTCGCCCACATTACTAGAAACAAATGTTGATAAATGTCAAATTACGCATTACCTCCAGTATGTTAGTCACACAAAATTTCCTCCTAAACAGTCACCTTTGATAACTCTAGATTAGCACTGTCATTGTTGATATACCATCAACTAATAATGTGATATAAAGATTTTAGGCTGATCTATGAAGGAAAATCAGTACAACAGATATTGGATCTTCATTTCATAGAAAGCCTTATGAAATATAAATTTAATGCAGTAAATATCTGCAAACTTTGAAACCCAGCGGAGTTGTTCAAATGATTCCGAATAATTTCATTCAATCCACTTAGAGAAAACAAAATTGTTCTGACGAGTACTTGATTAAATGTTATCGTTGGTAGAAGGCGTTGTTGATACTAATCTTGTCTATTCGCTATTCACTTCTAACACTGCTTTCCATATTATCACAACTCTTGCAGGTTTACTGTTTGTTACTTTATTTGAAAGTAATGATTTTGCCTTAAAATTGTCTGCCTAGTCAATTGTTCCACTACCTTATTTTAGAAACATACCGTTCTGTCATTTTCACAGTAGAGTCAATCAGTCACATTCATGAATTGACAATTAATTTGTTTATCATAATCTCACACTCTTATAACTACGTCGCCCTTGTAAAAATTCTCATTTACATTATAATGAAATCATAATTTAAAAGTCTTCAAAAACTTAAGAAGAATTCATTTATGTTGTAAAAATATTTATTTCATATTAGGGACTTTAGATCCCCAGAACTCATATGATAAAGGTCCTAATTTTGGATGTTATGCTTTTGCAGATGGGCTGATCAGTTGACCTTGAGATTTCATTTCCCCCCCCCCGGAAAATCCTTGACCATCATTGAATGATGTGTTATTTTAGTACGCTATTTTTGTGGCGCTCCCAACGACGTTTCAATCATGTATAAATAAACTTGATTTGTGTGATTGTGAACCTTATATATTTTCTGGGTGCCTGTAGAATACACTTTCTACATCTTGTGAGCACTACTTCCTCTACTTAGTGGGGCTTTGGGACGCTCGGATTATAGTAGCCTATCGTGTCACTGGATCATTTGTCTTTGCTCTCGTTTACCGAGTCAGATGAACTGGTAATAGTTTCGAGTGTATCAATTGACCAGCGTAACAATACATATCCTATATCTATGAGTTAAATTAAAATTATTGTTGTCAGAACATGTGTGACTGAAATCTTCCAGAAAAAAAAGCTTTCCTTCTGAATAGTGCAGTGTAATTAGATTATCATTGATGCAATGCACACCAGTGTAATTTAATAAACCAGCCAATAAAAGAGTAAAAATATTGCAAGACTAGAATTTATTATTACTTTCCAATGCTTGTTTTACAAAAAAATCCTGATAACCTATGATAAAATGATTAATAAGTTGATTTCTAAAAATGGATAATCAGTTTATTAATAAATTAGTATAGTTTTGTTGTTTTAATGTTATTGGCTTAGCATCAACTGTATGCGCTTTCATGCCATTTTCTTAGTGCAATGTATAGTTAAAAAAAAATACACAAAGTTCATGTATGGTAAAACACTTTGATTCATATCTAATCAAACAGTAGGTTCCCAATTATAATATTTTTGTTAACCAAGTCAATATATATATAAATAAACAATAAATACTTAACATCAGTATTTACAGCTTAAAGTCATCCTAGTTAACATCATGGTATTTTTTCTAATATATATACAATTATATAAATAACTATTCTTAACAATTTTTTCCCTCAGCTTAGAAATAATGAAAATGATTCTTTTTTACTATTTTTCTTAGTGTAAATGAATAATGTGTAATGCAATATAAAATAACTAATAAAATTTGATCCGTAATCCCATAGGTTTAAATAAATACATAACTCCTATAAGTGTTTGTTGTATGCAATGCATAAAGTTCAATCGGAAACATCAACAACCACAACCACAACCAAAAATCCACATCGATAAAAGACATTTCTGATAGACAGTTTAAAGCCTCCTGGGGTTGCAAATTCACTAGTTCCAATGAAAGGTAAATAAATATTCGAATGCATATATTATTATTATGTGCATAGTTATAGGTTTCATCAAATTTCACGAATAACTGCCTCATATATATATTATAATATACAAATATTCATACATGTAACGAAATAAAAATCGAATTCAACATATTTTTGCACGAACTAAATAATGGTTAGGATGATAATAATAATAATAATACCAATAATAATAATATTAATAATAATATCACAAGTTCATTCATTCAACAAGTGAGGAAAATAAAATGGTAAAGTTCAACAATGTAACAATATACTTAATAAAATAACTTGATGTTACCATGGCATGATTCAAGCAGAAAGAAGTGTCCACAAATTACAGTTAGTAAATGAAATTTGTTGGACAATATTCTATGCATATACTTTATTTCAACTCACATCACATTACCTTTAGAATTTGTTATTCCATAAAAACTGATGGACATGAATGATCGATAATAACTAACACAAACTTAGCTTGTTAAAAATCAATAGGTTGTGAAAATAGTGATTTATGCACTGGTATGACAGCTGCAAAAAAGAAATGTCTTGAGATGTAATTTATAAACATTAATTAGGCATTTTTAAAATAAATGTCTTTGTCTTTTCAAATACTAACTATTCTTCTAAATGCTTAATCGATTATTATGGTATGCCAAGATCAATAAAAATACGGAATTCCCCAAAATATAAAAAGATCAAAAATGTTGGCTGGAAATTTTTACCAAACTTAACCAAAAACTGTAAGAATACAACGACATGATTACAATTTCTCCATTACTAGAAATCCACTGAAAAAATTTACAGTGTGGTGTTAAATTGTGTTTGCTGCTTTCTTCAAAATTAACACTTACGTGACTTCAAAGTTTGATGCTGATTATAATCCATTTGTAAACTCAAAACAGCAGAACTATCACTATCAAAGCTTTACAGGCTTACAAAATGCCAAAATATGATCCAATTACTTTCAGCTGCATAGATTAAATCAGTATTTAATAAAATATTGTAGTGTAGACTAATTTGTCGAGCTCACATGGGTTGTCCCAGCCTTTGGACAAATTAATTATTCCCTTCTTCTCGATTTCTTCACATATCTTTTGACCTTGTCAATTATTTGTTTATAATCTTTGTTGTTCTTACGTTTGTATACGTGTACTGCCTGCTTCACTTAACTTAACCTAATACCCCATACCTCTTAATCTAATCAAAAATCATCTACAAGTCTTGAAATGTAATGGTCAATTTCGATCAAAATAGTATCGCTCCAAAAAGTACTCTTATAGTTGATTAGATTCACTTTTGCTAGTTAGAATGCAAACTTAATGAATTTAAAGTTTCGAAACCGAACTGTTGTTAACTTTTTCGCAAAACTCCACCTTGATGTACTTAATTTACACAAATTCATTAAAACATTTTTCACTAGTAGATAAATCGTATCATTTAAAATATCAAGTTAAGCTACAAATACAAAATAAATGTTTAAAAATTGAAATCCAGAATTATCAAACTAATCAGTTCAAAGATCACAGAGAGACAGATACTTAAAAAATAGGAATCTTTGATATTTTTCTGATTTCGAAATAAATGTTGACTTCCGGCTTAAATCACTGTTAATTGTCAACTAAAGTTTTTCCAACTTTTAATCACTAACTATGGAATTTTTCGACAGTCACTAGAATAACTGAATAATTGTCTAACAACTTACATGTAATAGTAAGTTGTACTTTCTCTGTTAAATAAGTCGTTGAAACTCCATTCATTCACTTAATACAAATATTATGTAACTCAAGGTAAATTTCGTAAACCACTGGTGAAAAGTTCCATCTATCATCTGTGTAAATTTATCAGCTAATCAATAATCGTCTATTAATTTAAGCTTTGAAGATTAACATATTATGGTTTATGAAATCTTTGAATTCAATGAATAATTAGCCATATTAGGATCAGCGAAACGCACAGTTATGAAATCTATCTGATATGCAACCTTTGCCGTAACAATTACTGATGGTTGATCGTTAACTTATGAGCTGAACATGTAAAACGAACACTTCTCTATCAACTAAATATTTGAAAATGTCCACAATCAACAGTTACCTTTTCTTAATATATATATATATGGTAAGATTTAGATTGAGCTGTCATCATCAACTACCTGAAACCAAAATATTCAGTACAGGACAAATAACTTTTAAAACAAAACTGTAGAAAAGTTACCACATTATTTTTGTCATCCGTTTATACACAGTACTTGGAATATTCCAAACATTTTTTACACCTTATCTCCACATTTTGAACAGATCAGTCATTTGTGGGAATTCTCTCGAATGAATCATGAAAACAGTTTCAAGAAATAGGATTACACAAATCATTTTTTCTTATGACTCGATTTGAATTGCTCCCAAATCACTGCATATTTATTTATTATTAAATGCAAATTACAAGCATTTTTAACCATCTGAGTATATCGATGAAGTTTATTGAACCAATACTTTTACAAAGCACTACACATGTTTGAATATAAGTGCAACGAGAAACAACCATTATTTCAGAAGATACTGATTTCAGTGTAGAACAGATTTAGGCTAACAAGCCTTATAACAAAAGCTGTAATGTAGGTTGTTCTTAAATAAACTTAATAAAATTCTATTGATTGACACAGATAACTCAAAATCAAATTACTGAAAAATCAAACGCTTTCACCGTGGAAACAAACATAGGCTACACCGAAACGAGAAGTTTATCATACAATTTTCAGCACTTCATTTCATTATAAACTGTTTCACTTAAATATTTCTGCAATTTGAGACATTTTCTTAAAATTATTCAAAGTAAACATTTCAGACAGAATTGTAGTAAGCTTCTTCAGTTTTAAAGATTAACATTCATCATATCCAAGAATATACCATATCACTGAAAGATAACATGAGTTCATGTGTAATCGTAATAATGTTTTACGAAAGTTAGTTGTATAAATCAACTTTTACAAAGTAAGTATGAAATGAATTAGAAAGCATTATCTACTGCAAAAACCAATGTCTCATAAGTCACACTTAAAATCATTTGTGCCATTTATGAAGAAGTCGATAAGCTTCTATGCCCTATTCAACTAATAAATATATCCAAAAACCATAAGTCCCACAATAAACAATGATTCTTCACAATTTTTCTTACACTAAAGTAAAGACAATGAAAGTAACGGAATAAAATGAATATATTCTATTTCTTAGTTTCTCTTCAGCTACCATAATAATATTCATCAAAAATCAATGTACTTGCTTTATGACAGAAACATCCTTATCAATAAATATTCATGAAAAGAACAATAAGTATAAGATAAATAAAATGAGTATTTAAAGATTTGGTATATGAATATTCTGAAATAAAAAAACAGTATTTAGTTTTGAAATAAAACGGTCATCAAAAAAAATAATAATGATTCAGTACAAATTGAATACGAAATGATAATTAATAATTAGTGTTACAGGAAGAAAGTGACTCAATAGGCACACATAAATCAGGCCTAAATCATAAGATCAATTTGACAACTGAATCTTTTTGAATAAATGAATTTCATCTGTCTTTTTATGACAATTACTTCAGTGAAATGTAATAAAGTCAATGTTCACCTTATTTATTATTCATCATAAAAGACTACATTACTCAAGAAGCTGAAAAATGTGCAGTCTTTTTAGTCTATGCTTCTGTGAAACTTACTCATAAATACAGGCACTAACTCTCTTTCTCGTCTTTTAAATCTGCTTAGACACCTCTGTGTAAATTTACAAACAGTCGAAAGTGACGTAAGTTGAGAAATCGTTCACACATGATCCTCTTAATCAACAATTCTTTTGGTAAAGAAAGATGAACTTGAAACTCAGATATGACTTTTTATTATGGCTTTTAATCTTAACTCAACATTTTTAGCTAATTCATCGCCCCTGAAGTCAAGTCTCAGGAAGAGAGATTACATTTATTGTTTTTGCTGTACACATGCAAATGTTGGTCTTCAACAATCAGTAAATCTAAGCGATAAAAACACTGAACTATTTATTACTACTTACATCGATGAACATTTAAATTGATGTTTACGTTTGTTATTCGAATTCTATTATTAGTAGCATAGAAAACCAATTGATCCATGGAATCTTACTGGTTCAGTAATAAAATTAATTTCTTTGATGAGATTATTCAGATCTCATGATACCATGCATGAAAAAGGTAAAAAAAAATCTTCCAACCCAGATTTTGAAAATTGCAGCAAACATTCTGATCAATCTTTAAACAAAACATTTGTATCGCTTTCAATCGTCAAACTGTTAATAATTATTATCCAATAACAATCAAAGTGTATTTTTACAGTTTGTTTTTTGAAATAATTCATCAAATTACAATAACTTTTATCGTTGAATCTACATTCTTTTTTATCTTATAATTAAAATAACTGATCAATACTCTTTGAATTGCTCATTTTCCTTCTCACCACATTAGATATATAGATGTGTGTGTGTGGGTGTGCTTGTAGAACGAAAATCCAATCTATAACTTAAAATTCTAGTCGACAGTCTCTTTTCTTTTTTTTCTGCAAGCAAGATTTGTATTGATTACTTTCGCAAATAACTCCACATCTGCATTACTTAATCTGTTTTAATTGCATTCGTTTCAGGGGAACTATTTGAGAATTTTCACTTTCCTTGGAAGGATAACACTGGGGACAGGAAAAACTAAAAATAAAAAAGAAACCGAGGAGTAGAACAAATTCTTATTTATTTTTAAAAAATGATTAATCAATTTAATAATAAAAAAAAAGAATGAAATTCCAAACCAAAAAGATAAACAACAGCGAAAAATTAAAAAATGTACCACAAACATAAAAAAAATAAAATCACTATTTTTTTGTATATTTATCAAATGTTTTGTTGTTGTTGGTTCCCCCATCTTCGATGAAAAAAAATTTTTGTTTTTAATATTTTTTTTTTTTGAAAGAGGGAAAAAAATTGAAGAAAGGTTTAAAAAGCAATTAGTTAGTGATTTTTCCATTCTCTATTTACTTTTGCAAACAATAATTGTTGCATAGATGCAACAAGCAAACCAATAATGCATAAGTGACTTTTTTCAAAACTCCAAAATAAACAATTCATAAAAAGCAGCAAACACAAAAACAGGCTTAGAGATAAAAGAAAAAAGTAGGAATTATGAATAATTTTTTTTGTTTTGGTTTTACAAACTAAAAACCGGGGTGAGGAAAGCTGCAACTCATTTTTCTTCCTTTCTCAATAGATATGATTCGTGTTTATCAGATATTAATAATCTAATGAAAAGTTTGATGGATGCATTGAGAATACAAGATCGCATCTCATTGATGCATTTTGTTTGATATAAAAATGCCGCCGACATGTCAAGATTTTTTGGTTTTTATTTAATGAATGCATTTAATTCATAAACTAGTAGTATAATCAACAACTTGTTTAGCCTCATTGTTGACCTATATAACTGAAAACATTTCTAATGGTATGTATGCATCATCTCTAATACTACTTATCGGTTGGAAGTAACAATGTTGCGTTGTTGTAATAAATCAGCTATTATAAGAAGAAAGAAATTTTCGAATCTCAACTTGTATTGAAATGATTGATTGATTTTAGTTGCTCATTGTATAAGCCAATCGGTAGAATTAGGTATTTATTATTTGAGGGGTTAAGTTGCATTCTTACAAGTCATTTAACGTTTAAATGGTTCGTATGATTGAGGATGATGCGTTCAGCATTAGATATATATATATATATATATATATATATATATATATATATATATAAATATATATATATATATATGTATATATCTATACATTCACACTTGAGTGATTTCGTTAATTGAATTTTGATGATAATTATCCTCACGCACTGAACTAGTAAGCTTTGTGGTATATGTATGAAAAAAATATATGTATATATATAAGAAGTCGGTGGTTGGAGTAAGTTTATAAGACACTAAGTAATGAACCAACATTTGAATACCAACTGGACTGTTAAGAGCAATTTCACTTGACAGGCAAGCTAGAATAATTTGACAAGAGGGAAAAAAAAACTAAAAAAATGGTGTATTCACATCATTTCTTTTTTCTACAGTTAGTCTTCTGTAAAAGGTTTTTTTTTCAAATAATTGTACCAATTAACTATAAGCATTGCGTGCAATTCAGCTAAGAATTTCACCAATTGTTAGCATTAATTCCTTTTAATTACAACGATCTTCTAGTTAAATCACTATTGTACAATACTACTTTAGATTACATACTACTAATTACAAATTTTTCGTAATAATTCCAGTACATGAAGCTTCCTACTGCTTTGCAGCCTTCGCTAGAATAGTACTGAGTATGTATTTTACCGGCTAGAACTGATAGCCTTAAATGAAACGTTTGTTCATCGCTTAGTCTAGGAACTCGTTTCAGGCCAATAGGCTCGATATAATACAAGTAGACTAAACACTAGGTAACTGATTCCTTGTACTCAATCTGAAATGCCTGACTTCATATCATCGCTTAAACTGTACAAATCTCTTAATACATGAACACGTCAATAACTTTCGCAAAATAACAATATTTCGCTAACTAACTCGTTGTGTTGTGTGCTAGGATATCAAATCCAGAGAATATTAACTGTATTTTGATCTTCGAAAACCGTGTACAGATTGACCAGGTTATAACAGAACATATTTTTAAGTTTCGAATCTGAAATAGACTTTTTGGTATATAACCAAGTATATATTAGTAAGATGCATGTAATCTGTCACCAAAGTTTGTTAAAAGTATATCGAATTTCTTCAATATACATCAAATATAACAAAACCAGTTAAGAAAGAGCTTAAAAAGAAGACGACGAAAGTGGTACATTGCATACTAACGATAACTTTCAGATCTCAATTTACACTCAGAAAACACTCTATACTGTTGCATATTTTAGTCAGCAATAACAACTAATATGTTACACGGAGAACTTTGGAGTTATTATAATCAATCATTACAATGTCATAATTTTGTAAAAATCGTAAGTTTCCTAAATCTACCCAGCATTCTTTTCAGACCTCTCGATGCAGAATAAGGTAAATCAAATTACAACATCTTAAAAGTACTTCATCACTTTCTTCAGTTTCACTTTTTTCTGAGTTATGATACAGATCTTCTACGCAGTGAAGTGTAAATTGTTCAGAAGCTTATCTTAGGTTTTAGAAGCTTCTGAGGAATAATATGACTGGTTTATAATACATGCAGGAGAAAATTATTGCTAAAAGAAGCATGATACCCTGTATAAGTAACCTAAATTAAGTCACTCTAATTTCTGTTCAGTGGAAAATCACAAATGTATCATTATTATGCTGTGCCATGGTAAACTTGTAAAAAAGCATAAAGAATGTTTGTACTATTTTATGGAAGACAGTATTAACGGATTAAAGTACATCAAAATTCCATTCAGTGTTATTCTCAGTTTCATATCATGTCTTCAGAGTTGATAATAATCTCGGAAATAGCTACTGATAAGAATAATCATCGAAATGATCAGAAGCAGTAAGTGATGATATTCTTATTATTATCTGTTATCTATATTATTATCTAGACTCATTGCGAAGATGTTGTCGTATTTGTTTGTGAAAATTGTCAAGCAACGTAGGACCTATGTTGTAAAATTAACAGCGTTCATTGTGACATGAAACCGCTTATTTCTAGACCGTAAATTCAGGCATTGGTTATTTCTCCTCAAATTTATTTTATTTCGTATGAACTGACCAAGTTCTGTCCCCGTAGAGTTTCGAATCTTTTTCCTAACATTTAACAGAAATTACATGAAATCGTTAAATTATCGTTTTCTAGGTACTTCAAAATATCTACGCTGAAAGTTGTCATCGAGATGAAATTATGAAGAAGGTACTCTAGGTAGAGATCCAAATATTGAGTTTTCCATATATTATAGTTACTCTTACTTAAAGAGCCTTTTTTTCATAAATTCATAAATTCCTTTCAATAATTAACGTTTCAACATTAGTTTCAAAGTTTTCTTTTACACAGAACCATTTGACTTACAATAGCACACGAAAATTCAAACTAAGGCTTGAGTCGCTTAACTTACAGCTAAACGTTTAAAGTCTAATTTACTCTCAAGGCATAGTATTTTCCAACTAAGCGGTTTAACCACGTCATCAAGCTAAGTGAAGTTGAAATCCATGATGAAACGATTGTAAAACCGACTAGTTAGAAACATTAATAAATAAATCCCGATCTGAACAGCCAGATGTCATTTTCTAAATTGATAAAGCGAGAAATACATTCCTGAGTACAAAGAATAGTTATGATTAAGAGTATATTTTTCATCAAGAAAAACTTTAGTTACTGAAAAGGATTTGGCTGGAAAGTTATCACTTTATTCAGTTTCTGAACAATTCTGTCTCATATTATTCCATCTGTTTTAATGAATTTCAAACAGTAAAATAAAATAATAAACTTGTATGACTGACGTAATTCCCTCCTTATCACATACAACAGAAATTCAAACGAGCTTAAACTCCTTGATTGATTATTATCACAGTCAGCCATGTATCAAATAATGAGAACGGTGTAACAACCACTGTTGTTTTCCATTAAAGGTTTTTTCAGATACGTAGATACGGTTAATAACGGAATGGATGTGATTTCCCCTTCAGAACTTTTTGAATACGAATGAGCCTGTGTATAACACAGAAATGTTCAGTTTGTGACCATATAATGGCTCATTTGCCATTTTTTGCAAAAACAGAGCAAACCAAAAGAAAATATACTCAGAAGTTGTTAGAAAACACATTCCAGTTCTTCAGAAAAAAAGTTGAAAAGTAGTTCAATGAGACATCGAACCTCCATTACTAACTTTACTATAGTTCGTTTGAGTCAAAGCTTTTCAGAATATTTTTTTCATAAAATATGACTTTTAGAGTCGCTGTAAATCAGTGTGATCCTAACTGTAATACAAATTATAGTGTCATGGACAAATGAAAATTCTTAAAGTTTTTAAATATTTCTATACACCTTTTTCACTCTCATGCTCTGAAAACTCATGTGTCCAGCATTTGTTTTAAGGATAACCAGTAATCTTTTCATACGCCTCCCTAACTAAGTACATTGAGTCAGAATAAAACTTAATACTCCTAATTCTGGTTGTACAAGTACTTCGAAAATTAGTTTGTTTTGCATACTTACTTTTACTATTTCGCTAGCACTGAAATTTTAAGATTCAGTAAATGACATAACATCGAACATTTACTTACTAATAGTTCCTCCATCATATATTATTTTTATATTTTACTGTTAAACGTTAGAAGCAATTACTCAAAACTAATTTGATTTCTATCCGCAAATAATTATTTCCAGACTGTGACTTAGAAACAATCGTTTAGAACTTTTACAGCTAATATAATAAACTTTAGGAATTCTACTAACAACGAAAAGATTCTTTTAAACACGAAGTTGATTTCTTTATGTTTTAACAAATGGCAGACTTCGACACACTGACTAAACATTCTTCCCTGAAGAATAGATCAAACGAGACATCAGTATTTTTATGCGTTTTATTAATGGTTGTTGCTGACTATTCTTCTTTTTCATAACGCGAAATTCGTATCTTCCTGTTTGTAAAATAGCACACTGATAATATCAGATGTATCTTGAGGCGTGTATAATATCAAATATCGTCAGAAAAAGGGATGGACAGTCTACAGTTCTAATCTAAGGCATGATCAAATTAAAATTATCCTACTTCCGAAAACATCGTCAATCAATTTTAGTTAAACAATAATGAGATACTGACTGTTAAACTCATCTAGGTTTATCTACTCCAAAATCTCGGCTTTCTAGAACATGAATAATATTACTGAACAGATGTTTCATAATATTACATCAGTTTAGAAAATAAAGGATTGGAAAATCATTATCCTTAGAAATGCTCTGATAACGATTAAATAATAAAACATGTGAAATTTAAGTGGGAACAGTAAAAAAGAAAAAAACGTTCATTTGATCTTTTCTGATCATGGTATTTTTTGTATTTTGAACATATGCTAATATGTTTACTTAACAAGTATGCCTACCGTTCAACTCATGATCACATATATATTTGTTAGACTGACTGGAAAGAAAAAAAAATCACCAACATTTATTTACACACATGAAAAATATGAAGCGAAAAAAAATATCGCTTTTTTTAGCCTAATACTAATATGTCCAAATTTAAGCCATGAGAATAGCCGTATATGCTCCATCGGTTGCATATCAAAAATATTTGAATTGTTAACGCCAGTATGTCATCTATCAATGTTTTAGGGTGTATGAAAAGACACTAAACAGTAATTAATGCATTGATACCATGATTACAAACGAAAGGAGAAGCTAAGTAACCTACGGGAAATAATTGTGCAAGCACATAGACTACTTGACTGTCAAAACTTGTAGCAAAACTACGCTAATAAATGTTATTTGTTCGATGTATTGTTTGAACTAAGTAAAATAATACTGAACTTGACACTTCTGTGCTGAAATCAAAACATACCACAGAATGACACAATAGCCTACACAGGATACTAAAGGTGATGTGAAAGCAGACATAAATATCGATACTATTCATGATTCCCTTTGAGAGAGAACAGTTATGTAGTTTATAAAAACTTTAACAAACTAATAACAGGAAATTAGTGTTTGGCTGAGGTGAACTTCAAAAGACTCCAATAATTACTCTTAAGTTTTGAGGAAATACTACCAAATGGCATTCTTTTTAATGCACAAAATGATTTGTAAAAGTTATCTAGTTCTCAAGTAGTTGAAATGTGACTGCAGTCTTATAACAATAACATCTATATTTTAGATGCACCATAACGACACTGATACACATGGAAATCTTAGTGCAGAACCTAACAAACATTATTAAATCTATTCAAGTCCACAGATAAAACACCTGGCAATTTAGCAACCAACCTTTGACAGAATTTCACATACCAACATAGATCATAGATGCCAGCTCAGTAGTGTAAACGCTAAGCGTTCTCGCGCGAGATCGAAGTTCATGAGTTCACTTTTCGAGTACAGCGTCACAGATGAACACTTTTAAGAAGTTCCATACTAGGATGAAACAGCCATCTATCCTTACGGGTTTCAAATGGTGCTTTGACTTAGATTATCCCACAGTTTTTAATAGAATAAATAAAAGAATCAATTAGCCCTGTTACCCTTAACTAGTTCATTTAATCTAACTTATAACAAAACGTCAAACTTAATAAACAAATAGTACACATTCCAAGTAAAGTGTCAAAGGTTCCAGGCAAACAGTTTGAAATGTCTGATAAATACTTACAGAATAAAAAATATAACGCGTACGTAAATTTTAATACTGGTATACCAAAATATAGGAATAATGTGTAGAATATGTTCTAATTAATTTTCACCAATCAATGTATATCCGTATAAAAAAGAAATTGTAATAAAGTCAAATATGTGGCAATGATAAATTTTAATTAAAGTAGATAAAATCATGTAAGATTAGAAAATTTTTTGTCTTCAAACCCTGGACTGAACATCTTTAACAAACTATCAAAGCGTAATCTTTATAAAAACATGTGAAATCCATTTGTTTATACCACTAAGCACTGATGCTTATTTCCAATGTTCACCAATAATCGCCCTCAAAATAACAGCTACTTCTTATTAATTTACATAACTCGAAATGGATATATTTATATTGCTGATATCTGATATCAGTAGAACCTAAATATGAATATAATTCAAATATCAATTTTATTTTGACGAAATTTTACTGAATTAACTAAAACAAATAACTAACCAAAAGGATCAATATAAATACCTAATTTTACTATGATGATTTCATAACAAGCGCAATATTCTTAATTTTAAACTTAAGGGTTTGCTCTACTGACTTTGATCGGTCAGCTCATTTACGGTAACCATAATTATTCAGCATCATTCCCAATAACTGGCAAACCTCAAATAACTTGACTGGGGTTTCAAACAGTTATGAAAATTAATTGACAAAAAATATTTATCTTGCAATGATGGGTATAAACTAAATTGGAATTATGGATCAATCATAGTTAGCACAGCATGTTAGAATAGTATATGAGACTATTACATCCTGTTTTCTTGAAGTGAAAAGGAAATCAAGTGATTCTGTTGATAAAGTTTAGTTATTGATACATTGATCTCATCGTTGTTACTAATTTAAGTTTGTTATTCAAAAATTCGACGAATAAACAAACTCATAAAGTTTTCTTTCACTGCAACAATATCGGTTAGTATATTTTGTCACAAAAACAAGGCTCATAAAACATAACACTGTTTCTTTTCTTAAACTAGTATGACTGGAATGTTTGTGTATGTTAGACTAGAACTTACTGTCAAGTGGCCTTATACTTTCAGTATGTATTCGTGGCGCAAATCCAGTGTTACCAGAAAACGTACGACATATATGATTTGGATTAATAATTCTGCATCTCAGAATAAGGTTTAAAATAACATAAAACCACGTCAATGGTGAATTCTCTATAGAATTCTATTTTATGTTTTTTACTGATAATATCTTTGATTACATGTTTTAGTACGTTTGACTTTTGAAACGGTTTTCAGCAGTGAAAATAAACTGAGAGTTAGAAATGGTAATAAACTATGAACAAGTGATCCACATATTTCATCATGTGGTTGTGTGAGTAAGATTCATTGGCGGGCTCATCAGATTTCGACGTGTTCTTAATCTTCGTGATTAGTTCGTCCAGACAATCGTTACCGAATAGCGTCTGACGGTTTATAAATCAGAAGGTGAACTCGAAGTGTTGAATACATTTTTTCTGGCACACCACAAATAGGGATAGCAGACCACAAGCAGACCGGGCAGGCACACTAACGAGCGAATGTGCGAATGAATTAATAAGATTAAAATGTTCGTATATATACATAGGAAAATATCTGAGTCATCGACGTATCTAAGAGATTAACATTAAAGCGAATAGGATGAATAAGCGCGTGGGCGTAAGCAATGCTCAGTCGTACAAGCTCATACAAACCAGACAATAAAAAATACCAATGATACATATGGGTTGTTGCTATACAAATAACTTGGTTACATAAGTTAATCGAAAGGCTTAATCAAATTAAATGTAAGCGAATTCAAATATATGTGGAGGCAGTACAATCAAATTCATTATCCGCTACTGTAATATAACTATTTTATCAAGCGACTTTAAAATTCATTCCCTCATATTACAATCTCTGTTCAATACTAGTTGATATTGTTTGATTACTAATTTTCTTCCTTAGACCAGATAGACTTTGAAAATATCGAGCAAATATCGGTTATTTTCTCATGTATCTAAAAGTAACTGTCTTTTGTTCTACGTTAAAAAGTCTATACATTATAAATCCAGGAACGTTTGTGTTATCTGACATTCATCTATGCATTATAACTATTTGACAGTTCATACGCATACGTATATCTCTTTAACTTCCTGTTCTATAAATTCCGAAACAGCAAACAGAATATCTGGATACACATAAAAATTTATTAATGTCTGCGTAAACTTGCTTAAACCATAATAAGGCAATTTCGTAATTCTTAGTTTGACATTTACTTCCTAACTAACCAGATAAGTTATCTCTGAACTAGACACAAAGTTGTTGGAAAGGATACTAATAGACCGAACAAATTATACTTGCGCGCCAATTTACAATAACGCTTGACAGTAATCAAGTTTTGATGAAATAATTTGGATTTTGTTTTTAGTTAATTTGGTAAATAAAAGTGAAGACTTGGAAAATATTAAAACAAACTAGATATTATTATTAGTAAGAGGAATGAAGCTCTATTTTTTCAAGTATTGAGTTAGTTTGGCATTCTGATCATATGGGAAAGTGGCTACAAGTAGGATTTATATTATGGATCAACTAATTAAGATATTAATCTCACACAAATCAGAGAAATTGATATGAAATAAATTTGGATCAGTCGACAACAGTGTAAAGAACATCTGTTGACATGATATCGTCATAAGGAATGAGCAATGTACACTTTACCTAGACAAATACCGGACGCGTTTATAGTGACGGGAAAATGTAGCAGCAATAACAAAGCACATGAATCCCCCGAAACATATGATGAAACTAGTCATTTAGCTATTTTGGATAGATATTTACAGATGCCACTGTATGTGTTACTTATTTAAGAGTATGTACATTTAACGCTAAAACTGAATGTTTGCATAAATAAAATATGATAGTTTACTTTTCCTAAATAGTCTAAGCTGTATTATTATGAATAATTCCGTCTCACCGTTTGTGCATTCAAATAAATAATTTCTCTCTATTTGTCTAGTCAACTGGTTAATAAATATTTTAACTACTACTGTACAAACATAGTAGAATCCATCTATTTTTCAAACAGACAGGAATTCAACTTGTCAGGAAGTACTAGTTGGTTTACTCAACAGTCTTGCTGTAAGCAAACCCAATCAAACAAACAAACCAAATCCGGTTCACGGCTTATTTTTGCTTCATAATATTTCATATCAAAAATGGCCACCAAATCAAAATAATTAATAATATTATATATATATATATATATAAAGAAAGCATCTAAACTATATGATTGTTTTGCTGATAAACATTCACCTCATCAGATGTAAGTGGCCAAGTCGGTAAGGGAAACACTAAAGTTATGATTGTTGAAAGCGAAAGTATGATGTATTCGTAGTAAATTGTATGAAAATACAGGTTTTTTTAATATTAACATACAATCACAAACACCTACTTAGGTTACATTATAAAGGCTTGACTAATATCATCTGTGTCGAAAAAAAAAACACAAATTTTCTGTGAATAACTCAAGAAAGAAAGCTCATACAAGGAATTAAGGCTGTTAGCATTTATGTGAAGTGTTTTGCATTTCATCTATTGCTAGTTGTAAAACTAAAGAAAAATAAATTTAGATTTTAGCAAAAAAAGCTCATCAAACTAAATTAACATTGACATTCTTTGCTAAGCTTGTCAAACAATATAATTTCATTACTTCAATATACGAATGACGTTGATATGTTGATAATTATATTATGCCTTAATGATAGTTGCACTTAATATATCATCAGATATACCCAAAAGATTTGAATTGATCATACACTTTTAATAGAAATATACTTAACTCTAAAGTTCTATGCGAAGATCTGGTATGAAGCGTTTCCCTTTTTTCATCCTTGCATAAATAAGTATATTTTTTTTAAACTCATAATATTTGAAAAGATGTTTATGTATGGTAAAAACAAGAATAGATTTTTACAGAATGCTTCATTCATTTCACAAAAATGAATAATTTCTAACTGATAAGAACCTTAAAACGTTTCTTTGTAACATTAGTTCGTGCACCTATCTAACAAAATCTTAAACATATTGTGTGTTTGAAATAAAACCTAAATACCATAAAATGTTGACTTCAAGGCTTGACATTCTACTCTTTATATCACTACATCAAAACTATATTTCATAACTAACTGGAATTTCACAGTATCCAGTGACTAAAATCGTATTGAGAAGCAATTACACTGAACAAGTTATACACGATGATGTTTTGATTGTCAACCATCTGTTACATTTTCAAATAATTAGAATAAATATTATTGCTTGCATGTAAACCATGGTTATGCCTTCTATCGCCGATTTCATAAGCGCCTGCAAGGATGAAAATTTTCTCAAGTCCAATTCATTTTTCACAGTAGCATCGAGTTAAAAAGTTGTAACAGTTAATCTGTTCACTTTGATTAAAAATCAGTAAGTCTTTGAAAAAAATAACTATTATTGTAATTAGTAAAATTGTTCACACAAATGAATTAATCGTTTACTATCAGTACAAACCGAAACTATGTAGAATAAGTTGAGTGTATTTTTAGAAAACGTTTATGACAACTTCCGTTTCACTTGTGTTTCGTTATCAGTAAGTTACGAGATGGTAAATTTTTTTCAGTCAACATAAAATCATAACATCGTTTCAATTGTATAGGTAGTTTAGATCTTCCCACTGACAGTTAGGGTCGCAGTTGGTCAATCTTAAGTGGCATATGTACATTCTGTGCAGTCTCCCTCGATATAGTCTGTACATCACAAGATTTGTAATCAGAGATTGGTAGTGGCTAGTACTGGAACCCAGAACGCGCGTTTCGTCTTATTTCGGGACTTGTCAGCTGGATGTAACTCCATCCCAGAGTTGATGTTCACTTCGATACACGAACCTAATACCTTTAGATTCAAACTCCATCGCTTTATCCACCTAGCTACTGGGTCCAGACATCCACTGACTTGTGAATCGGAGTGAATTTTAATTCATTTGTATTGATAGTTTGAATATTCCAGTTGATACTTTGGACTGCAATTCATAAATACTCCTCACCGGGATGGTTTAGGTTTTATGCATGGGTTTTCTTAATACATCGATTTGTATTAAGGAAAATAAACAGTAAACTTCCTATTGATGATTTCAACAACAAACGTGGCTGCTCTGACTAATGTATATGTTAACCTGATACTCTTGAATGCAACTTGATTTTTCACTACATTTATAAAACAAAAGCAATATCCACTTTGTTATTTGTTATTATTTAATTTGATGGTCTCACACAAAATATAACTTCTAAATAGACTGATAACCCTAAAGCTTTCACATTCTTGTATTCAACTATAAAGTTGCCGAAGTACCTTCAGAATGTTCAAATCCTTTTAAGAATTATTATTTTACCGTAATAACATCGAACAGAAAAATGTTTCATTAACCAGTAGGTTAAATATTCTTAATTCCTATTAAGAAGACAGTCCTTAAAGTATACCTAACATTAGTTATTAAAATCGGGTCCCCTTTATTACTAATCTTAATGGTTATTAAGGTCTGACAATGACTAAATGCTAGAGATTTTGAACACCTATTAAGAAACTATGATTGTATTATCAGAGCATCAGATAAGAAAGAGAAATATCAGCGAGGAATGTTGAGGTTTTAACCGTAAAATAATTACCACAACGTCTACGCCGAAAAACCTGCAAAATATGCAGTACTGTCACACCGGTCTATTGGCGTTTAGAAACTTAAAATTGGGAAAAGAATTTGTCAAACACATATATTTGCACGAATCCGTAACAAGGTGTCCATTTTCACGCAGATAAAAAAAACAGCTCAAACACCACCAGTATGATAACTTCTTTAATGATAAACGTTCTAGTTAGTTTAAGGACAGAACAAAACGTATGCATGGTTATAGAGGTTCTTCCAGTTAAGATAATGAGTCTTCTATTTAAACAATGACGTTCAGATACTGTAAACACCAGTAAATGTAAACACTATTCATTTACTACTTTCTACACCTATATACTCCCTGCTGTCAAAAAAAACTAGCCTTGAAAAGTACTGATTCAATACAGAACTCCGATTGTTAAGTTTTTACAATTCCTCCAAAAAAAATAGAGACATAAATTTACGAATATGGCTAAAAATTAATGAACATAATAGTTCATAGTTAACGATCAGTTTTACGGGGTGTGAATAAAGTTGATGTCTGTAAACGAATATTTTATTAATGAAGCCTAATATTCACAATATCCCAAACAATATATTATCATTCCAGAGAAAACGATATAATGAGCAGCAAATTCATTAATTTCTTTGAATCAAAAAAAGTAGATTTTTTTTTAGTCATTTTTCTTATCCTCCGTAATTTATGTTATTTTTTTGTGTTTTGTCAATTACCGCAATAAAAAGATTTAAGAATATCTTATGAATATCTATATCAGTGAAAATAAGTGGTAAATGGTCTGAAAGACAATGTATGTTAGAATGAAAATAACTCAAAATTTCTATAAATAATTAATTTATATATTTTGTATTCATTAACAGATTGTAGGCATGTATTTTTCAGATGTGTAAACGTCTGACAACACTAAACTCAATCATTTTCATATCAGTAACTAGTATACACCTTAAAATGGATAGTGTTGTTTGCAACCCATGGAGTTTTATCTCAACCTATCGCAAATACTTGAAAAAATATGGTATAACCTAGTGAGAACGATTGTTTGCTATTGGAATCCATAAGCATCAGGATGTATATAAACAAACGAAAGATAAACAAATCAAAATGATACTTTAATATATCAGCTTTTAGTATAATTTATCTATCTTGATCAAATGTCAAGTTTGTATAAATGAAAGTGCATGTTACCTGACATTAATTTATCGATAACATGTTTTTAACTAACAGCGATAATAGATTTAAATGGTTATGAAATTATCTCTTCTTAAAATGTGACAAGATGACATACAACGCTGAAAAAGAATCTCTTTGGTAGGTCACTTTTCATGCAGTCAAGTCGATCTTTGCTCATCACATCAAAATATCATCTAAGGACTTAATAGTTAATATTTTTTAGTAGTTGGGTAAGAAACATTTCCCTTTAGCTTTAAAGAGTGAGCCTCCAATCTTAAGAGATAACAATCTCTTTTTCCTGAGAATGTGTCCAATTTTTACTATGGGTACACAAACGTCTAGGACTTGAATCTCACTTCATTCAAATTGATTGATTATTGTTGTTGTGCTTGTATAAACGTTTTCTGGCACATATATTCTTATGCCTAGTTTATGTTAACTGTACGTAATACTTTTATCAATTTTCCAAGTATTTGTTCAATCAAATGAAATAAAACTTCACTTCGAAAACACCACGCATAATAAATGGAGTTTTGCCTTGCTGGTTAACACATTAGAAATACTTTCTCAAAAAAGACAATCAAAAATTCATTCCTTACTGGTCAGTCGTTAAGCTGAAAAGTAAATACCCAAATAATACCAAACTTATTGATAAGGCGATTTAAATAAGTATACAATCAGCATGATCAATTGTACGCTGCACACCTTAGACGTTTCACAGTTGAGTACTGATCGTCTTTACTTCGGTCAACTAATTCGTCGTCACGTCTATCTTAAAACTTGTTAAAAATGCCTTTTTTTAACTTAACTTCACTGATAAATTAATATTTACTCACTTTGACTCTTTGGTATGTTACCGAATCAATTGTTTTATCTCTTCATAATTGTAGTTCTGTTAATGTTTTGAGTTTGAATTTCCAGGGTTCGAGTAGAAATTTCAATTTCATTCAAGATAACTAAGGAAAGTATTTTCTTATAATGGAAATTTAATTTTTACCTCACTGTAGAACAATCAAAATTATTATCGTTATTATTATTATTATTATTATTATTATTATTATTGTTATTATTAGCGACAATTACAATAAACAGAGTCACTTAATCAGTCATATCATACTGAATAATAATAATTTCTCATTACAGACATATTCAGTGAAAATTTGTTGTCATTCAGAGAGAACTAGACAGATGTTTCATTTCATTGTTAAGTACCATATATTTAGGTCGCCCTAATCATTTCACAACAAAATGGGCCTTCAAAGTAAAAGAAATCTCTACTATGCAGACAATAGTGATTGCAGTAATAACATTTTGGTTAACTGCTTTTAACCATTAAACTTTAACTGTAATGAACTCCGGTATCTAACGGGCACATTGCAAAAGTAATTGCAAGAAGATAATAGATTCAATGATGGTCGTTATAATTCAGCAATACATTTTATTTGATTGAATTAACTACTGTGTATCCAACTAACTATTGGTAGAAGAATCTATAAGGTTGTGCAGTGTAAGAAGCCGTTGGTGAGATCTTTGAAGATGACACAAATGTGCAGTTTCTCTTCATGTAACGTTTACAGATCTCTATAACTGCTGACATCAATTATAATTATCTAATATACAATAAGCACTTAAAGATATACTTGAATGTTATCGTTATCAATTTACAGATATTTCCTAACCCAGATTTTTATGACGCCAAAATTCATGAACGCGAATGATCATAAAATGACTGCGATCATTAGAAAGCAAGCTAAAGGCATTAATTTTTTACTGACTACTGTCATTATATAGCACAAGTATTACTCGGAAAGCTGTCTGAAGTAGGAAAATCTCAATTACGGAATATGCCTACAACTATGGATTACAAACTCAAACAACAAGCACGCTAGGAAGTTACAAAGCATAACCTTATTACAATATATCCAATTAAATTTGAAACTCACACTGTTTCAGAATTGACCAAACACTTTTTAACCTTGAACCTTCTTAGGAGTTACTATTACTGTATGAACTGCTTTGATATAGTGGTTAAACAGCAAGTTAATTTAGAATAGGTGAGATGAGGTTAACGATGGAATCCAGGACATGAATACCATTTTATTTGGAACCGATCAAACTTTAGTCAAAATATCAGCAACAGGATAACCTGAATCATCTAAAATTAAATTAAAACTCATTATCGGTGCATAAGTGAGCGGCTCACTGGACTCAATAGTTAAATGTGTAACAAGATAGCTTTTAAAATAAATGGTAGTGCGTTCAAGTCGCATAGTGAACACCAAGCCTGTGATCCAGGTACATCTAGCTGCCAAGTCTCAAATAGGATGAAACTCCTGATAGCCGCATTTCATCCATTCTGCAACAACTAGTGATCTAGTTTGTTTCGAGGATAAACTTACATTTTCTGTGCAGTAAATTTTACATGAAGCTCGCTTACTTACGCGATAGCTTCATTTATTTCATAGCATCAAATTCGATTACAATATACAGTGAATTTTCACTCTTTCATTCTTGCATGAATGTTAGGAATAATAAACTGAACTACGCTGTGTCACTTAATTCGCTTGCACATATGTAAAGTTTTCTATTTAGACTATTTTCATTAAAAGTGGAATTCAAACGCACTTATCTCCAAGATAAATAAATACACTGATAGCTGTTGTGAAAGTAAATTTAACGCACTATGAATATTAGTTCCGATTTCCACTGCTAAAACATAAGACAGAGTTCCGTATTGATACGATAACTAATTGTTATTATCTACAGTCTAAAACAAAATGAACAAAGATATTGAATTTAGAATGTATTTACTAGCAATAGCTGCTTCATTATTGATTAGCGTATCATCTACCTGATTATTTTTATCGAATTTCATAAAATATTATAATTTTTGCACAAACTCTCAAGTGAATAGAGACAAAAAATATGTTAAGAAGGAACACGCAGATATGAAGCGTAATAAATTGAAAGTAGAATGGAATCGTCACTAGTTAAGAGAAGGGTGAATACAAATACACAAACAAAATTAAATGGATAGAGGGTTTTTCAGTGAGCATTTTTGGTCTCACCAGGACATAAACTTTATACTTAAATCTTCAATCATCAATTATCAATTATCTTCACTTATACGTCTATTAATCTAGTTACATGTTTAACCTTTAATGTTAATTATTTTCAACTGAATAAATGACGTATCCATTGGGAATGTGATTTCCTTGAACGTCGGTGCTTTCATTTATGGACAAACTAATTTCATTCCTTCTTAAATGTTTCTCATTATTATTGTTTGATTTTTTATTTTTTGGACATTCCATTAGTTTTAATATCTTCTAACTTTCGAAATGATTTTCATGCAGAAATTCTTTCTATGCTTTAAAATGATACAAATCTAGTAACGTTAATTAATAAAAGGTTACTCTTCTCAGTTAGGAATGACTTCACAAAATGCTTTAGCAAAGACTGTCAATAGCTTAATTAAATAATCCTTTAGTACAGAAATCACTCTCGTTATTGAAGTGAAGTTAACTTCAATATTTACTGTTGGCTTATTTTTCAACTAGTTGACAGATAAACAGTTTCATTTTGTAAAGTTTCACAGTTAGCAAAAAGGGATATGTGGAAAAATGAAACGTTGCATTTGAATCTCGATATCATTCTGTGGTAAAAACTGATTTATTTGAAATGGAATAAGTGTAACTATTAAATCTGTTGAATGGATGAATAGTGGCAAGTGTACTGAGATTCACTCCAAAGATTATAAATATCGAACCCATGTATTGTTTGCTTAAAACATATTCCTCAATTATTCATCAACTGTTAGTTATGAAACTTTCTTGTTGTACTTTAAGCCCATTTGACAGAAAAAAGCTTACACTCTACTCATACGATCCAGTATACGCCACATTATAATACTACTTTCGGAATGCACAAACCGATTCACATCAAACATAACTGAAAATAAACAGCAAAAAAAATAGATATTCCCGGATTACCAAAGCCTGAAATTAGTAAATTTTTATTGTTACTTTTCAGTGTGGTCAAGTTGAAAATCGAAAGCCATGAAACTACTGCACAAAGGCTTACAAAGTGGGAATTCAAGTATTTTAATATCAAATGTCAAATGAGAATCGTCTTTGGACTTTTAAAGGCTACTATGCGCAGTTTGAAAACTTGTCACGCGAAATTGGCCACTATGAAATTACTCACATAGGTCCCTGATAATTCTGAATAGTTGCTGATAAACTATAATTCAACAGAAACTAAGAATAACCTTGCATCATAGATATAAACTTGAAAGTTCAAGGGAAGAGTGCTTGTTGGAGTCAAAATAGTTATTATTATGTACCCTAGGGAACGCGAACTTAACACATGCTTGGATGAAGGCATCCAGCAGAACGGGACCTGAGTTCCTTTAGAATAGATTGATTTTGAAACCAAACTAGACCACATTCTTTAAGGAAGCCGTAGAAAGATATGTATATCTACAACTTGAATGGAATTTTTATTCCAGTTGGACATAATATTTCCTGTCTATTATAAGTGAAAATATCCTATCTGCTAAATTAAAGCTTTTTATCGTAAGCATAAGCTAAACAGTGACTATTGATTAACTTAGTAGTTACTGAAATCAAAAGATAGTCTACCAGTGCTCCTAACTCACTATATTCACTGTTTGTAATTTCAAAACAATACTACTGTAGAGACAGGATTTCCGAACAGTTGAGCCAATTCATATTTTTAATAAAGCTGGCACTGATTTTTAAAAGCAAAATTTCTGAATCCTAGAATTTTGCAAATAAATCTTAACTACTTCTATTAGTAAGTAGTATCTGTAAGAAGCGATAAATAATCAACCTCAACATTTTAAAAAAATTTTTCAACTAATGCGACTTGTGCATTGTTGCCTGAATGTTTGTAATTTCTGAATTTCCAAGTTTTTACACAAATGCTTCATATCAAAGTGCACCAATCTAAAAAAGTAAGATCTTATTTAACGGTCATGTAGCAGTCGTAGTCTATCATTTTTTCAAAAAGGATCTTCAGTAGTTATTCCCAGAAATTAATTATATGCGTAGCTTGCAAATAAAATTATATTCACACTAATATTAAAACACTGGTACTCGCGATTATGGTAAACATGATGTCACTACTTTTATCTACTTAAACCTCATTTGTTAAAATGACCTTATGAGGACGAGTTTCCTCATATTCTCTAAATAATTGAACACTGGTTCACGTGAGCCACTCAGAAATTCACGCAACCACTGATCGATCCTCAGCGAATTAAGTTAATGTTACAAATCAATATTTTTTAAATTGCACTTTGTTTGTTTAATCAGAATACTACTATGAATGATTAGAAACGCAAAGCGTTTAGTCTTTCGACCTTCACTGAAGTAAACAGCACTTAAAAATCTCAGAATTACTATAAATCTCTGCAGCACACCGAACCTTATGTCTTAAGACTGGAAATTTGTTTGTGATTTTGCACTGACTCCAATAACAGTATCTGAATGTATATTAGAAGTTGTCTTTCGGAATCTTCTGTGCACTTTCATTGAAAGCGGATGCCCTTCACAGGTATATATATATATATATATATATATATATATATATATATATCAGTTATAGCTGATATGGTTCCTCGCATAGATATGTACGCACATTAACATTGCTACTTCAAATTTCCCCCCATAAGATGCATAATAAACAACGTGGAAAAACTATTATATGGTTTGGCTCGAAAACCAGTAATTTCTTTATTTTTAGTCTCTTTTTTAATACGTCAACAGTAAACAAACTAGTTTGTCTTCTCAGCGATTCGAAAGAAAATCGTCAATCACTAGACACCAGCAACAAAAAATTCATTCGCGAAAACTGGCAGCTAATGAAATAAAGTTTGCAAAACCAAATCACCTTTTATTTTTTTACTTTCCTTGGTTTTAAACTTTTGTCACCTAGTTTTGTAGTGCTTAAAGTCACTAACATTTGTAATTCGAAGGTGATGCCACGAAAAATAATCCGGAATAGAAGAGACGTAATAAATCCTACTATCATTCTTTTATTCCCAATTCACATAATTACGGAAAAATTTCTAGTGAATTGTATGTATGTTTTTTACTTTTCTTGAAGTCTCAAGCAAGAAATTATCAATGTTCTGAAATCTTACAAAGTAAACAAAGATTGTAGAAATTGTGAATAATAGTTCAATTTCGTTTTCTAACCTCACTAGTTTTTATGTTGATTCTTTGACTTGGAACGGAATACCAATTCATCAGTTATCATAAAACGGTGTGAATAGTCTCTACATGGAACACTTATATTAATATAAACTTTTTTGCACAGAAATGTTGTTTCGAATATTTACGAAGAGTTCCATTTAAATCATATTTTTGCGCTTTAACGTTAAAACAAACTGACAGACGGGAAAAATTAATTTTGCAAACGTGTAATATGCCAAAAATGTTTACTGTCAATGTATTCAAAAAGGTTTTATCAAGATACAGTTGATCTGCCTCAAAGACGCGATCACTTTCCGAAGTTCAGTAACTTGAAATTTTCAAAACAATTTTTCATATCAGTATACAATGATATTTTCGAATTCGAAGATAAACGTTACAAATTTAACTTGGATGAACGTTGGTCCAACGTCTCATCTCGGTAATATGCTACTATAACACACATACGGCTGCAATTTTATAAAATAATCGATATTTAGTTTTTCCATCGGTATGAAATGGTTTGGAATAGAAAATATGAGAATTTAGGCATCTTTTCCCCCGTAGCTAAACTGATCGATCTTTATCAGTTTCTCGTGCAACCTTGAATCATGTTTCATTACTTAGAAACCATCTTCACGTTCAGTAGTATAGATTTTGTCCATGTCAATTAGAAACAAATGCAGCGCTGATACAATGCTCATTTTAATTTTATAAAGGTTCGTATCTCATGAAAATTTCCGGTATCACAGAAAATTCTCCCCCTTTCCATCGTTTTGTAAGCTCACCTGATGACAACTAGGTAAAACAAATGATATCGCTTAATTACTCCTAACTGTATGCAACGCATAAATAATATATGTAATATCATTGACTAATCTAAAGGCTTTCTGGGACTTATCAACAGTCAACCGTGCTCCATGTCTTCTTACTGGAATAAACTTCTACGCTGAGTTATATGTTTTCATATTTGCAGTGTGCATTACTTATGGCCTGGATTGACATTCGACACACTTATTTATGAGGTTTGCAAATGCTGTAGCAGATGTTTTGCTTTTTATATTGAAAGCAAGTCATTGAGCCACAACTATTACTTTGAATGAGCCAAGTGATAAACACAATACCACATCATATTTTTGACACATGAGCTCGAGTCATGTGAAACAACTATTCATCCTTAATTCATTACTTCCAAACGAATAAAAGCATGATTCTGAAGAGCCAAGCTCTCAACAATCCTTCGTAGTTGTAATCATATGGTTACATCCTTGAACTTTTGAATGCTTGATGAAAGTAAAATTCAGCATTATAGTGACCTTGATTTGGTGTTGCTTTCAGCGTACATACTTTTATTCAATTAGCCATGTCACTGCTTAGTTTAGTGTGAAATAGATAGATTTACATGACTTGCTCGTTACGATGATTTTATAAGCGTCTTGCTTTCTAACTGTGAGTAGATAAACTATAAAAACGGTATTCAAAAGCCTTGATAAGTATCCATACCACAAATTTAACATTCTGTAAACTGGTAAACACAAAAAAAAAAGATTTCTGAGCTATTATTTATTTAACTCGCTTTACAATTACATTTCACATGGACACTGGGTGAGTTTCTTGTTGTGTCGTTTCCTAAATATTTAAAACATATTTTAAAGTAAGTTGTCGCAAGATTAGGAAGCAGCCACCTTTTGTTGAACTGGAAGATACAATTTGAATTCGGGAGGTAGCTCGCTTTCTGAATATAACCGGTCACAAAAGTAAACTCTGCGTATGCGACAGTTAGCATGAATCTGAAATTTAAAAATCACTACATTTATATCTTCTTACACATCAATTTCTAAAGGTGAGGGGAATTCAAAACCAAGAATAATTTTATAACAATCAAATAGAGGAATTCTCATTTAATACATAGAAATTATCATAATCAGTAGTTCCAGACTTCAAATGATCTGACTCAAGATTGCTGACGGAAAAACATGAACATAGACTTCTTCTTTCTTTAACGTATGAAAATCTCCGTATTAAGACATTTTTAATACTATATTCGTCATAATTGTTGTGTTTCATATTTAGTTTACACATATCCTTTGACTATGTTAGCATGAAATGTGGCAAAAAAGGTTAATAAGCTTAAGCCAAATCCTATATTGATAAAATTTATCTGTGATACCCCACTTTATTGACTTTTAATCATTAGTACTACCACTTTTCGTCACAAATTTTGGGTTCTAGCAGAAATATATCTAGATATGTATTCGATTCACTTAGAAGAAATATTATTAAGCCGAAAATATCGTTATCTCATGTCCATTCTGCATTGGAACAGAAGTTGATAAAACTATTTCGTTTCGCTGACATTGCAAATTACATACTTTTGAGCCTATACCGAAATTCACACTAGTTATTGCATAATCATATACTACTTTTATTATACAGTTTTGTCGTATAAGACGATTTTTCAAAATAATTCGACAATACCGTTCACGAAATACGGTACCTGATGCTTTTAGTATTCAAAGATTTAGAACAATGACTTCCGAAATCTCAGTAATTTATCCCAGACTTTGTTCGCCCAGTCTTTGCAGCAAAGCAATAAAATAATCGTTTGTTAGGTGGTTTGATTAAGGTCAACAGAATACTAGAGAGATGAGAAGCTCAAGGTAATAATAACCACCGCAAATGAACTGCTGTGTTGTGCCGAAAAACCACAGTTTTCCAACATCACAAAGTGAGTAACATTAGGAATGCTATGAACAAACTTTTAAACCCACGTATATGATGATGGCCAGAATATATCATTTAAATATTATTGGCATACGTTGGTATGTGGAGATTATATAAATTTCATTATTAATATCACGGACGGAACTTAGCTAGATCACCAATGAAATCCGGAAGACACTGAATGGCTGTCCTGTCCTAGTATGAGACTCCTCAGCCATACGCATCCACAACCAGGCATCCAGGAATCTACCCAAGGACCTGAATGATTTAAATTATGAAAATGTATGCAATAACGTAGAAATAATATTATTCAGGATTGGTTTGTCAAATTTCATCAGCTAATAATGTATATCTTTATAGACGATGAGTTTAAATAGCTCTTATACTGTGATCAGATATACGGTTACTTCAAGTGAAATCAGTCGGTCAGCTATAACGTAGTACTTGATGCGTACGCACACCATTTCAAGTGGCCATACCGCATTAGCACACTCAGAGAGAGTTCTCAATTCAAATTCCATAGTGGTAGATGAATTAGAAGTATTAGTGGTAATCGAATAGTTTAGGTGGTCAAAGATATTATTCGAGAAGCGTGATAAACTTAAAATGATAGAAAAGGTCAGAAAAAGCTCAGAATATCAGAATTTGAGAAAAAATAAAGAACAGATGCATTTGCACCGCTGCAAGCAATTTTGAGTCATGTCATTCAAAGTCTCTAACCACTGGTTATGATTTTCTCATGCACCCCAACTAAGTACTCTGCACCCATTAGCATACCAAGCATTCAATGACTTTGTGGATGTGCCATGTTTTGATTTTGTCACTCCTAGCTTTCTTTCGACTTACTCCCACACTACAGAACACCTTTTGCCGAGGTATTCAGTAGTTATGCAAACATAACACGTATCAATCACCGCTACTGATAAATATTAGTAACCTACAAATATCGTCTGCTCATTTCGCCATGTCCAACACTCGTGTAATAGGATGGAGTAAGCCGCTATAAAATAAACTCGTCCTTTGCCCTGTAGGCGAATAAATCGCGTATGCTAGAAGTAACCAAAGTCGGTAAGAGCCAGTTGAGCCTTCTCTATTCGTGCTGAGATTTCGTCATACGCTAAGCCATTTAGCAATTGTGAGACTCTCAAGTTAACTGAAGCAGTCAACATGTTCAACTACTTCACTCCTTATCACTAGTTCAGGTGCCGATACAAGCCAATCCGGAAGCGGCATTTTACATTTCGCATTATGAATATGACTCGTTGCTGACAGTAACATGACTTCATTTTGTCAATCTTGACCGACATAGAACTATGTCATCGACATATTTCAAGCTCGCTAGTAAATCTTCTCATAGAAGATCGACACCGGAAAATTTAAACGGCTAAACTGATAATTCTCAAAACAACTTGGCGATTTTTAAGAAAAATGAAAGTGGATAACCCTGAAGAACACTACATAAAGCAATCAATTTAGATGATAGTTCGCTATAAGCCTCCACTTGACCAATTCTGTTCAGGTAGGGAGCATGCACATATGTAATATATTTCATTCAAACACATTTCGATGACGGAGACTTTCGTACTATGAATCCCAGACGGTGTATTTAAAAAATAGCTTTACCATTCAATACAAAGTACTAACTAATCATGACTTAATGAAATGCTCACTTGTACTCTTAGCGTCTCGACATAATTAGTTCCGTAGGCTCGTCGTGTAAAGTCGCACAGGTTAAACTGGATTTGGTTCCATCCTTCATCTAAGCGCATTGGCATGGTACAAATAAAGGGTTTTACACGAGTGGTACTCTGATAATTGCTAGCTCGAAATCTGCGCCTAATTTTCTTATCATCTAATATCTGAAGAGACATTAGTATAAAAAGGAGTTACACAAACCAAAACTTCAAAAGTAAAATACTTCTTTAGATTTTTAATGATCATCACAAGGAATGGTAGCTTTATACCCAAACTTCGCTTAGGTTCAGCTGGACAAGTGATAAATGTAGTGCTACAGTCAATAAACAAATTAAATAAGAAAACCTGACGTTAGTTCCCATCAGCTCCAATACAAGTGATTGTATATCATTATCTGTTATTCTTTTTATATGTCCATTCATTACCTAGTACATTTTCATAAAGTTCAGAATATAAAATTACGTTTTTGTCCCATATCTGTAAAGGTTTACTACCAACACTATATAGTATTGATAGAAAACCGCTTTGAAATGTGTTTTTAAACATTTTAATATAATGGTTAATTTTACGGAAAGCCTCTGAACCAGTTGCTAATGACAACGATCAGACTCACTCGTTTAAACAAACATTTTTCTACAGTTTGTAAGTAAAAATCTTGCTATCAACTGATTTTTTCTAGATAAGTGAAATAGTGAGTTTTGTATTATTTTTTTCCATTCAACAGTATTATGAGTTCAATCGGGTAGTTAATGAAATAACTCCAAGACATTGATTTGTTGTAACAAACATTATTGATATCGCTCAAAACAGCTATGTGGTAATTTGGTTATAAGAAGATTAATTAATATCAAAACAGATATGGTGAACATAAACTTATTTTGTAAGTAACTTTCCTCATTTTTTCACATTTCGTAAGCTTTCACTTCATCAGTGTACTTACTGTTGTTGACTGTAAGTTGTTGCTTACATTAACCTCTTACTTTTTTCCATCGTTATGCTCTCTGCTTAAATAACATACGATCAAAGATACGCTAATGCTCACAAAATCGTTGTCGTCACCTCATCAGCTAATGCGTTTAGAGATCTCTTACATGATTGCTTTCCATCTTTTCAGACACTGTTGGTATCCTCATCACTCAATCGTTAGTCAACTGCACTATCTAGGACCATGCATATAGCGTCTGAAGCTAATACTTAGTATTTTGATTGCGCATTACGACAACAAAACATAAATTCACTTTCAACTTACACTGTAAGTAGCATCTAATATTTTTATATAGTATTAACTATCTCAACGGTTTCCACAATAACTTGATCACTGTTGTGATAGTGATATTTCGATCCACCAACAACGCAATCTTTTCAGTTTTATTTTCGTTAGGCTCATAAAAGTCCGTGGTACTGAAGTAAGAAATTGAAAGATCGTGGATCATGAGAAGGAACGAGTAAATTCAGCATTGTAAAGCATCAAGTAAAAATATCCGTCGTGAGTGATAATTGTTAGGATTCCTGATAAGTGAGGTCCTTCTGTAAGTCTTAGCTCAAATACATTAGGTTAAAATGGGATATATAACCAAGAGGAATAATAAAGGTAGTAAAATTAGGGCTCGTATCACCACATTAGTCGAAAAAATCTCTACAACTCACCGAAACAGTGATAGTATAAGGTAGGAAGACTTTATGCCACCAGGAATCTCTTAACGAACTTGTTCGACCAGCAAAATTTCAGTAAGTGTGTTGTCCAGTGAGCATTTCACTGAATGTCAAGCAGATATCGATCATTTTCAAGGTTCACGATAACCAACGCACATCCACCAACTGCATACCGTGGACGGGCGTGTATGGCAATGTTGTCGTGTTGTACTTCCACTGATTTCTTTACCCGAACCAATAAGCATCAGAATTATCCATGACAGTGTATTTGGTTCACTTTTGTTTCTTATGTACTTGACTGACGTGTGTAATACTGTAAAGTTTGAAAGAACATGCATTTATGCAGATGATTTTAAAGTAGTATACCGTTTCAAGCCTGACGAAAAAAAGTATGGCTTGGATTCAAGGCAACCATCAATGCCAATCTATCTGGAACAAAACGTGGCACCTACCGTTCAACCACAAAAAATTTGACATTGGACGTTTTGGTAAATATTCCATATCTGCTCATGATCTGGGAATCCAATACTGAGGAAGTTCAAGATTCGCAGAACATGCATTTTTCATTATCCGTTTATAAAGACGGCTGATGGTATTGATAAATAAGGACTTCTTGACAAATGAAGTTAGGCTTAGACTTCTCAAAATATGCATTGGACCTTCCTTTGCATACTGCACAAACAGCTTTTCAAACGTCAATATTATAGACAAGAAAATCCCCAAAACAGTCTCGCACTGTGACTGCCTGGATGCAGCTACATTCTCAACTACAAAGTAAGATGCAAATATCTTTCCCTAAAGCTTATATGGCGCTTTCGGTTCGAAAACAACCCAACAATCTTCTTTAAAATATTATATCGCCTCTCTTTATAATATCCCGCTCAGTTACGAACCAAGACTGTGCATACAGACTCAGAAAAAATGCATACATTCTGTTGAGTTTAAAACACAGTCACTGCGTTGTAATTTCTTTGTGACAATAGATTTCAATGAGGAAAAGATTATCGATTTTTTTCCTTATCTTTAACACAGTAATCACATTCAAGAAACAAGTAATGCTGTTGTTAGACTCTTAAGAAATTTATCATCTTTCTCTAGTACTCCCACCAAATCTCAAGGCACAGTTTTATCGTACACCTAATATTTAGACTAACCCTCGAAGCTATTCACAGACCATGCTTAAACTGCAGCCCGATTTCTAGTGCTATTATTAAAAGTGTTGGGTAGGTCGAATTCGGGCTCACCACTTTTGTAGCTGTATTAGGTTCCATGTCAAGGTCACTAATTTATTGGCCCACGATCTGGTTTCAATGTTCATGAATGATCGAGTATGCTATTAAATAAATCTCACCATCAGTTTTCGTATATTATGCTTTGGCGAATCAACTTTGTGCGACGGCGGTAACAAGGATGATTTTATTCCGTACACACGTTCAAGCAGAAGTGATGATTAGAAGCATACAAACAAAACAAAGCGGAGAAGGCAAGTGAGCACACTCATTTCGAACAAGCGCGATCAAGCACATATGGTAAGACAAAGTAAGCCAAGCGTGTAATATGCAAGGCAGGCGTGCGCACACACGAATAAAAGCAACGAAGATACGGGCGAATGACTGACAAGGTCAAAAGACCAGTTGTCAAAACAATTTGTCCAGAAGCTAGGACGAGCCGTGTGGGCTAGACGTAAAGCTCTCACTACAAGCACATCACAAAGTGACAGAAACATTGCCCTACTCCTACCAACAACAGCTGACTACACTTTTATGTTCCTACCCCTCACATTTTGAATTTCCTTAACATATAAATTCGCTTCTTATTAACTTTCACAGCATTTTTGTTTTTTAATTCTAGTAGATAGATCAATTAAAAAGACTATAGATGCCCCTCAACTGCCGTTGATCAAAAAGGACTTAAACCATCCTTTATCATAGTGAGTTTCTTCTGGTTCACATAGTCAAAGTTTAAAAGATTATTCCCCCAACTTACTAACATTCAAAACCTTGCTACACATCGCCTTACTCATGAGTTTTTAACAATGTTTTTCTTAATTTTCTTTCACCAGCTGCCTATCCTTTCAATCTCCAGACCTGACCTGCATCTTACTATCTTTTATGAAAGATATCAGCACCCTTTGGCATTAACCAGTGGTTGCTGTTAAATATCAAACTAAATGACTTATCAATTACAGCAAATTTGTTAGCGTTTTTGACAATTTGACCTTGAGTTTAATTCGGCATGCCTCTTGTAACACAATGTTATTTATGAATTAATATTTTTATGAGGCGAAATGATGACAAAATGACATCGTTCAAAATTAAAACAAACTGTCTTTGCATTGGAGGAAATAATCCAGCGAGTTGAGAATGTCGCGCCTGAATGTGATATTTATAGTATCAAGATTCCATGGGTGATTGGTACAATTCCATAACTTTGACGACCGACTGTCAATGCGAATAAGGACAATAATTCCGGCACGCTGAGAGTATGATATTAATGATAATGGGCTGATAATTAGGATGAAGACAATGAAGGACTTTGACAAATAGAATTATGAGGTGGATTGTTACATGAACAAAATATCCATACGACATTTGTATGAACTGGCTTTGGTGCCAAGGTCGGACTAAAGACTGGGTTTATTCTGTTCTGTTTATTCTATTTGTCGAATGCATTTAGTTCAGAAGGTTCTTATTCGATACACTTTGGCAAGTGGTGTTACACTTGTAGAAGAACTATCCACTCTTGTGGCCGGAGATATGACTCCGAATTTTACGAACAAGTGAAACCAATCAAACCAATCTCTTCAATTTCCATTTATCGTACTTAGCAGAACCCCGTTTAGGAAATGGCGGTGATCAAAAGCACAATGCGGTGAAATGGATGGATTTATTTCATACATATGATAAAAAACAGACATAAAAATGGGAACAAAAAGCTAAGGAAAGCGAAGATGGCGACTAAATGTGATGAAGCATTGCTAGTTACTAAAAGTAAGACAAAAATGTGCTAGACATATGGAAAGTTAAGCAAACAATGAACACACAGTTTCATGACCGAAACCAAGTTATGAGCAAATAATTGACATGATAAACAGACATGAATCGTAACTCTGGAAGATAAGGTTAATTAGGTTGCTCAAAAGCTAGGGCAACCTATGTAGCCTCGACACATTTGTATGTAGATAGCAACACTAAAAAGTACTATCCAGTGAGAATGATCTTGTAATTTGCACTTCTAAAACGCTGAATTGATCTATGAAATAAGAGAACTTCATGCTCTATCTCACAAGAGTCCCAACTGTTATCTATTTATTCTAGTAAGTCCCGTATTTCGACTATTGCACAATGTCTGAATCCCCGTTGGTGGAGTGTTTTTAGATGTCTCACCATTTTATAAGTTCTTTGATGCATTAAATCATGAAACAAATACGAACAGGATAAACTTACTCCTCTGTCTGTTGTAGAATGCACTTCAAAACCGTTTTTGGCTCTTTATCTTTATTATATCCCTTCAAGAAAACCTCGATAAGATATATTGTCGAACGAATGTGAATTTCCTCACACTCAATAAGTGCAGGATGAATTTATATGGTGGACAAAAGTGGTACATTATCAAGCTTGTACTCTGGTGTGTGTACCAGCAATATGCTCTCTCTCACTAAAATGAACATTGCCACCACTATACCTGAAAATATAGTCCCCTCTTCCAAATGACACACTGTAACCACCAAAGGATACTCACTGTTAGAGTTCCTCCTCAGAACATTTGATAATCTTGCTTTTAAACGGTTTAAAACAGTTTTACTCTCTGAAAGCAACCCTAGCTGTAGAGTTATCTCAATAGTTAAATCTCTCTTTTGAAAAACGCCCAAAAGAAACCCTAAGAACTATGCTATATTAAACTCAGCATGATGGGGAATTTTCGTTGCTTATCCAGCACAGTCGAACCTAAGTGATGTAATCCTGCCTACTTTTATTTCTCTAGCCACTTTCCAAGTAACAAATCAGAAACTCCTTTGTACACTAAACTACACCTAAGAAAACACTCAAGATTGAGCACAAATGACCTCCCACCAAGTTATAGGGGAAACATCTGATTCCTAAAATCGTTAAACTGTGAGGCAGTTGTTAATAAGATAGAAACTAACAAAACTATTGATTAAGTCTTTCAAAAGTAGGAATGGCACTGATCTGGATTGGAAGTAAGTGATGTGGGGGTTTAACTATGTAAAAATTTCTGTCCTTCAGAAGTGAATTTTTTAATCTTTAAATCTTCGTGAAACATAGTAATCAAGAAGGTTTTTCCACCATATGCACAAAAACCACAAGGAACAAATATGTTGTTATTCTTTACACGCGAAAGTATGTGGTTCCCCAATATTATGTACCTCAGTAAGCGGTTATTTAGAGTTAGTGCGTTACTTGGCCGAAGTAGACCAGTTGTTTAGCTAATGAGAGTTCTTCTTTTTTCTCAGAAAACAGATCATACTTAGCAATACTTAGAAAAATGTCGTTAATTTTATTTGCGTTTATCATATTCTCAAGCGTTGTTATTGTGCATTATATATGCAAATTAGTCATAGGAAATTTCCTACTGAAAGCACCTTTGTAGAAAATATGTTCATTTACAGTGTCCGAAAATCCAAATAAATCTCAAGCCTTTTCATCTGACGTGACCAGAGCTCAATTTTTTTAAACCTAATAGTTAGACACAGTAACAAGATTATACCTTTTCTTGTGTTTCCCTTACTTTCATCGTAGTTTCTTGTATGAGTATAAAGATGTGATGCATCGTTTTCATTTGTTGTGTGGCCGTCGTTGTTCTAGGTTGAGTGCGGATTAAGGGTTGCCAATTTTCAAATATTTCAAACATAAACAGTATGACTGTATGCCGTATTATTAAGTATTTCTTAGGTAAATGACTTCTTGGCGTCTTTCGAACCTTAGCGTTCTGCTCTTTTCATTATATCTTTTTTTCTGTGACATTTGATACCACAAATTATTCATATCTCCATATATGCAACAGTAAAAACCGAATTGCGCTACTTTGTTTATATAGTGGAATGGAAGAAGCCAGGGCTGTTCTTAAAAAGAAAGATGCTATTCTTGAACACCCATCTATGCTTGCAGAAGCAATCGATTGGTATCTTTGAAACTACTTATGACACAATGGATTTTTAGCATCCGACACAATAATCTACAAAGTGAATATAACGAGGCAGAGAAACTTTTAGTGGAGAGTTATCAAGGTGCAATTGAGTTTCTGTTCGAACTGGGGACTTGGCTCACCTACATTGGTAAGATCTTTTTAAAATACCTTGCATCAATTCATGTAGATGAAGATGCTCAGTCTACTCGTAACATAATTGAATCAGTTGTCAAGGAGGCCATTCTTCAAAACTATGATCGTTCCAAAGCCATAACATGCTTAACAGATGAAGCGTCAGCCGTTAGTTTATTTTACTACTACTTAACATTTTGAAATTCAGGATACTATGGAGTGGCTTAGTCAAATGGTTGAATCTCCAACTTGGCGTCAGACTATATATAACCTAGCTCAACATCCACGAAATGAAGATTGTCCTTTTTTATCGTTATCTATGCCGTGTATAGCTGTGAAGGAAAGTCTCATTGGCGAGCTCGTATCCGTTCCGCTTGCATGGAACACTCTAGGGATTTTCCTAAAGTGTGTTATATATGTTTTACAACCACTACTGGCTGCTGGTGACACAGTTAAAGATCAGACATTCATGTACTCTATTGCATTTTTACAGCCGAAACGGAATAATGCTTCATTTGCTAATTATTCGAATGTTTCGCATTCAGAAATGAGCTTGGCAAATTCAGATTCCCTTCCACCTATTGATGATGTTAAGGGCTTTGTTTCCGCTGTTGATGATGAACGTCAACCGTACTCTTCAGCAGAGTCTCACTCTTCTTTTGATACTGCGCAAGATATGTTAACCCATTTTTTGGTAAGTCAATACGCAGCTTAGTCGCTTTACAAGCAATGCAGTGGCTTAGATGTTAAGTTCATCTTTTAACGATAAGAATTCCATTTATATACCGAGTCGATGTGTTACAGCTGGAAGCTCGATACGTTGGGGCCAAATGCTATTTTGTCCGTTTTATCCATAAATGTATCAAATTCGTTTTCTCTTTTTCATGTAATGACTGGAATCGAATCTTTAATTTATAAAGAATAACGTTTTGGTTTCATCATTCTAATAGAGCATGAAACCGAATATTCGGAGGTGTAACAGTTTTAATAGTTGCTCCACAGCCCTTAACGTTCTTCTCGGTATAGATGATATAAATACTAGTTAGATTACTTTAAACAATAGACTAACGACTGGGAATCAGAACTAAAATCTTCAAATTAGTCCTGATGGTTGAAAATCAGTTTCTAAGCAACGGTATAAATACTAGTTTGATAACGACGGGAAAGGTAGTTAAACCGAGCTTCCATAACACTGGTATTCTTTTGGTCTGTCTACCAACACACAACTTTCAGTCTTGTAACGTGATATATATTTGCTGACGCTTCCATCAGTTTTCCGAAACACTTAGGTGCTTATTGATAGTATACGTCAGAAAAGTGCTTCAAGGTGACGCAGAAATACATAACATCAATTCTGGAATTTACAGACTCGCTTCAAGTTGTGTTCAGAAGCATAAGATTCCTTGATTGAAATCAACATTTAAAGATCCAGATTTATTTACATTTTATTTCCTTGTACATAACACGTACGCTCACTCTACTTATTATCATTTTCGCAGTAAAAGTAGTATATTCTTAATATCTCAATGAGTAGAAAATAAAATTACTGACGTTTCATGGCTCAATGTAAACCACTTCGGAGAATCAATAAATGAACAAATTAAAGTAACTGAGTTACAACGTAGAACTTCGTGCATACGTACATCACTTCAAGTTTCCATACCACATTAGCACAGAGATGCAATTGTCAATTCAAATTCCATAGTAGTGGAGTAGTAGAAGCATTAGCAGTAATCGGAGAGATTAGGGTTCAAGGTTATTATTAAAGAAGTAAAATCTTGTGAAATAAACTTGAAAAAGATTAAGTAATGGGGAATTCAGAAGGCTACAATTTGAGAGAACACAAAGAATGAATGCTCTTGCGCGATTGCGAAAAAACTTTAAGCCATGTCATTCAAGGATGGCCTTATTATTCATTCTCAATTCAGGAGATTGTATCAATGGGCAGAACACTTTAGGGATCAGTTCAATCAGCCTTCAGCCACACTTCGGTTGCCCACGATCTACAGTCAACATGAATGGCTAATCGATGTAAGTCTTCCGAGTCTTTACACAGTTAAGAAAGCTATAGGAAATCAAAAACGAGGGAAAGCAGCGGGCCCTGTTAGATTGACCCCTGGTTTTCGTATGTACTCCTATATATCCATTATCGAAATATGCGCTAAACATACTGAAGCCATTGCAACAAAACTTACATATCGTAAACAAAGATTCTTATCAAAATATGCATCGTAATTAACTATTGAAAAGAATGAAAACATATTAAACCATGATGATGTGCCTTCATACACTAGTATCTTAATCAATAGATGCGTAGACTTTATTGACGGTTTATAAGAAAGGGATCACACCTTGTCGATTGAATCCTCTTTAACCATTATTTGGGTCATGAAGTCTCTAAAACTATACTACACTGGCATATTAAACAAGCAAACAAACCTAGTGTCTGTGGAATCCCGCGTGTCGGCGGTTGTATACAATCTATTTTTTCCGCATACTGGGTCATCGAAAAAACGTTCCTGAAATATTTTTCAAACGGATTGATGCACCTTCTTCTCACATTAAATTCACTTTCGAAAATGAACATGAATACGATGAGCCATCATTTTTGGATTGTTTGGTTAAAATGAGTCTAAATCTAACCAACACACTCCAATAAATATATTGACTTCAATCCAACACATCTTTTAAGTAAGAAATTCTCTGACAATAAGTATATTTAGAAGAGCCACCGAAATTGTCACTTCTAAGGAAGCACAGGAGCATACAATTAACAACTTACGATGTAATTATAAATGTTATCAAAACTGTACCAAATAATGGTTCAAATGAAACCTCATGGTTTAGTACCTTAATTCTACTCTACCGTCATAGTGCAAAAGAACTTTGAATGATCTTGAACTATATAGAATTAAAAGAATGTTCTACTTTGTATAGAGGATAAGATTCCCCTTACATCAACTCATCTGCGTTTACAGATTAGGTTGTGTCGATGGTGATGCCTTCTAAGTTGGCGAGTTATCTCCCAATCCGAAAATCATCTAAAATATGCGGAAACCATCTAATAATCATGAAAAACTTCAAACTAAATCTGTAATAGCAGTCCATTCCATCTTCAATAATGATCAAGTCGATACGAAAAATATCAAATTAATCCAAAAAAGCCCTCCTCAACCACTAAGAAAGATGAATAATCAAAGCTTCCCACATATTGCTAAATTTTACTGCCCTTAATAGAAGAGTTCTTGTTGATTTAATGTGTCCATTTGTTCATTCTCTGACGTGGTTCACGCTGAATCACTAAATTTTATTTTCTAATCATTAGCGTACCACGAAAATGCTATTATTTTTATTATCAGCAATCAACCGCGTGCTCAGCTTATCTGACAGTATCAAATAAAAGCTTCATAAGAATATCGATGATATCCGTTTTTGATATTCTCTCCGTATGTCATAATGGAACTTGAAATGACTCAATACATGCTGATTCATCTCTTTTTCTCATGTAAGACGGTTTACTGCAATTAGTTCGCTGTGCAGCAAACTATCTTATGATTAGAAGTTACGTGCAATGTTTGGTGTTATCGATAAATTAACCTCAGTAGACTTCTTAATAAGTTTGTGGGACAGTTATAAGTAGATAAGACAGAACGAGTCTGAGTTCCCGTATTTTTTTAGTAATATGATACAATAACCTTCGTTAGTGCTAAGAATTTTACTTTTTTCTTACATAACAGTTTTTTTCGCAAAAAGTGCCACCACTAAAATATGTTGGTTAGTCGGAGGTGGTCAAGACAAAAGTGGTGGGTTCGTAGTACACTACTAAACCTTACTAACTTATAATGGTATCAAGTTTTTTTTCACAGCCCTAATATATGCTAGGTTTGGCCACAAAAAAATTTTCTTAATCTACAATCCTTTCTAATTGGCTTCTCTTTTCATGTATTTAAGATTTCTGCCTGTTGATAGTACTGTTATATCAAAATTAAATTTTGTCTTGTTGAGTGGAATCACTGTGATGGTAACTCTTAGAATATTTCCACTTTTCTTAGGAAATGGGTTGTCATAGTGAACATGGATATCTACTCTTGCAATCAATCTTGCAGTGTTTGGCTCGGAAGATGAAGAGCCATTGCGCTCATCATCTCATTTGGTTATTGGAGGCAGAAGCTAGTCGAAGGTTTTGATAAGTCCAATCCTTGTTTCAATTTTAGTTTTTCTTGTTTTAGATTTTGTACAGTTAATCACTGATCAGTAGATAGTGACAGGTTTTTGTGCTATGGTGCTAAATATATATATAAATAAATATATAAAAATATCTCTGCAGAGATGCCAAATTATTTGAAAGCAAGTTACGTTTACTTCTGAGATGAAAAGATTACTCTTCCGTTCATGGAATTTTTCATTCTGTGTTAGTAACTCCAGTAAATTGGTACCAGTTGAAATAAATTCCCTCATTAAGTTGTATTTCTCTACTGGAGAGGCCTATATGAAGTCTTCATTTTTGACAAATTACTATTCCAAACTTTCAGTTGAATAAGTTGAAGTTTAAATACATGTATAATTTCACAGTGGTTCGTATAAATGCGAAAGTATAGCAGTTGGTTAGGGCCACTAAGTTACCGGTTCGAATCCCACTCTGCCTAATTCGGTTTGGTAAGCTGGGTAGCGTCATTAGCTCTCACACTTTGTGTGTGACTCATCTACGAGTATTTATTAGTCAGACTAATCTAAATAACTTTGATTTAACAAATAACGAAGTCCATTCCATGTTCGTCTCTGACTATTTAAATGACTGAGTAGATGTTTATACATTGGACATGGTTCAGAACTTAATAAATCGATTCGCCAGTTTTTATACTATATGTACATAAAACCACTTTTGAATTTCAAGTACGAGTTTAGAGAACGTTAATCGGTTAGGTTTTATAACGATTTAAGAAAACCTAGTTGCAATAATACTGTTTGTGTATTGAATAACAACAAACAACATTTCTTTACATCTTAAATATATAACTCTTAGTCAATCAGTCATTTTGCATTCTCCAAGTAATTTTAATATGGGGTATTTTCGTAAGTTTGGTAACATAACTCATTTATTTTAGATTATGGACCAGTAAGATTCATGTTTAAATAGCCAGTTATTTGAACATTCTCCGTATATAAGGGTTATATTTCCCATTTTCTGTTGCTTTTTGTTTCTTTTTCGGAATAAACTTATTTTGTATTGATGAAATGTTATTTTTAGGGGTCGTGACGTAAGTCGGTACACAACGTATCTCTGTGGTGCCCGAGATTATCCTGACAGTATGGATGCGATGCGCACTATTCTTAAAGAACAAGACTTGGTTCCGGATGCAGTTTTACAGGTTAGTCATATTTTGTAAATTTTATATTTTTGCCGGTATATATCTCGTAAAAAGGTTTTATAATGCACCCAGATGAGTGAAAGTTTACAAAAGCGTAACCACGAAGTTAAATATTAATTTAGAAATCTATATTTTTGTCATAGCTAGTGGGTACTAAAAGCTAAAGTTTGATTTTCAATATAATTCCCATCAAGTTTAGTAGATCTACTTCATTTAAAGTATAAACTTCTTTCCAACGTTTAATGGGAATTATTTGTTTTCACCATTCAACGTTTATCATTGCAAAGATTATATTACATAATACGTCACAGTTTTCTCATAAAAGAGATAACGGAACTGAAGGGTGGGTAGGGAATATATATATATATATATATATATATATATATATATACTTGTGACAGTTGACTATGAATAGAGGAAGCTTCATGCGAGTTAGGAGAATTTATATCCTTCGTAAACTGATGCCTACGAATCGGCAATTGTATCTGTTGTAACGAGCGGCGTTTGAGAATCGATATTAATGCACAATATTCTCACACAGTATCCCAGTCGGCTACTCGATTAAAATGACAAAAAGGGAGAGGTGTATTACCTAATAATGAATCATAGTCAAAAGACAGAGTATAGTATCAATAATTTGTTGTGCATAAAAATTAGGTATTAGAGCCATAGCTAAGGTTTAAAATGATGAAATACTGAAGACTCTGTAAAATATCATGGTAATGTAGTTAAACTTGTAATTTAAGCTAGTTTAAATATGCTTTAGACGTTTTCGCCTGTCAAGTGTATATATCAGTATTATTTTAACTTTGATAAATGATACTTTGACTTATATGAATACGTAATATTCATTTGTTAGTGAATGATAATAATATTTGCATCAGGTCCGGCTGATAGGTTTCATCTGTTCATTTAATGATTATTAAATAAAACATAGTCAATCAACTCTTACAATTACGGACGTCAGTAGTCTACAAACCGAAGTTCGTTTAACCCTCGCTGAATAGAACATGCGTTCTGTTTAATTTCAAAATTATAACATGTTTTTAACATTCAAAACATATTCAACTCTAGCAGTTTTGAAATATTCCTCGAAAAATGTTACTCCGTAGCTGGTTGAGGACATCATTGAGGTAATAAGATTGATACATTTTCACTGAATTCGAAAAATTGATTGTAGACTCTTCATTAGACGTTCGGAAAGCTACGCTTCTGATCTATCATAAAACCAAAACAATAAAGGATAAATCAAACTAACTTCAAATGCTCAATTTTATAAATATGCGCTATTTAACCGTCAACATTATTAATATGAGCCCTGTTTCACTTGCTCTTTCTATTGAATGCTGTCCATGCCACTTCATTCGTTGAAAATTCGCAACCTCATATACTGATTTGCTACATTTGCATATTACATCATGCCTAACCTCAACATTGCTGAGTTAGTCGTTTCACGAGACGTCAACAATGTTTCAGAAAGACTTATAACCAAAAGGCTGCACATGTGCATATCTTTTATACTCAGAGTCTATGTTTTACAGCTTTGATATAATATTAGGCGGCAAGTTGGAAAGACATTCAGTTACGCGGTTTTTATATTACTGAACATCATAGGGAACTTGTATAAAACAAGTAACCGCTCAGATTTAACCAAATAATTTGGTAAACACTTCTCTTCATTTTGCAGCTTCAGGAAGCATATAAAGAAGATGCACCACCACCAGTAGCTTTGTTACGACAGCCTATTTTCATCGGTAAGTTTTCTTCAATTCACTACTCACTGTTACAAATAAAGCTCATTTTTTAAAAGCTAGTAAACCTCAAACGTTTGACATTTGTAAACTATACCATGACCTTTTAAAAATCAAGCCACGATGTGTTACCTGTAAAGCTCTGCTAAAGCCTATGAAATATTGAATTTTATAAGTAAGATTACCGGTCGATAGAAGCAATTTAGCTATTTATTCCCAATAAAGAGCTAATTGGATGTTCGTGTATTTAAGGGTTAACCCTTATACTTCATGTATCATTATCTACATTATTTAGTAGTATCGTTAGCGAGGACTAGGTGCACATCTAGGACTACTGCCGGTCCCAAATCCAGACGAAAAGAGTTGGGCGTGTATTAAGTGACCCCATCCCATAGAAAAACAACTGTAAAACTCTGATCAGAAAAATTAGTTCGAACCATCTAAACTCTGCCCTAGCAGTTGGAAGGTCCTTATCTGAAACATTTAAGATGCCTCATAGTGAATGCCGAATTTTCTCGAAAGTCACGAGACCGATGCCACTTCCGATAACTAGAACAACCAATTTTATAAGTACATGGAATATTCGCACAAAGTGAGAGACCGAAAGAACCGTTCAAGTCTGTGCAGAAATGAAAAGATCGGACCCGTTGGTGCTTGCAATAAATGAGATTCATTGAACTCAAACTGGGCAGAAGAGATTAGCTCTAGGAGAGATGCTTTTGTACTGCGGCCATGAAGAAGAAGAAGAAGAAGATGCCTCACACACAGGGAGTTGCACTGATGCTGTCCAAAAAGGCACGAAAATCACTTATAGGGCGAGAACCTCATACATCCGGGATAACCAAAACATCTTTCAAGACAGAGAAGAATGAGGCAACAATGAATGTCGTCCAGTGCTATGCGCCCATGAAAGATAACAATCAGGATGTTTAAAGGTCATTTGCATGAGAGACTGCGGTCAATCGAAGAGAGTGTCATGCAAAGGATTTGATCACTCTTATGAGAGACCCAAACGCCAAGGTTGGAGTAACACCGCATATGTAGACATCGTGGGACGCGATAGACTGCGAGAAAGGAACGCAAACGGCGAGAGATTCGCAAATCTGCATGCTTTCGACAAACTGGTCGTGAGCAGCGCCTCAATCACACACAAATGCATGCACAAATGGGTATGGGTTTCACCGAACGACAGTACACACACTACACACTACAAATCGATTACATCCGCACCAACAAAAATCCAGAATAACCATGGAAGATGTGAGAACCAACAGAGGAGCCGAAATAACTTCAGATCATCATTTGATGGCGGCCAGGATGAAAATGAAAATGAATAAGCATTTGACATCGGCGCAAACAGCATCACATAGGTTTATTATGGCGTTTCTTCGGGATACTGGCAAACTCAACGAATTCAAGATGGCTCTCAACAAATAGTTCCAGACCTTTCACAATCTACTGAAAGAAGGGGACACTACCATGGAGAACAACTGGAAAGGAATCAAGAAGGCAATAACTTCAACATGTCATGAGGTTTCGGGCCATAGGAACCACCATCACAAAGTGTAGACCCCTATTGATACTCTGGATAAGAGCCGAGAATGGAAGAACAGGAAGACAGCAATCAATGTCAGACGAATAAGTACAGAGGAAGCCAAGGTGCAAGCTGAATACGCAGAAGCAAAGACGCAAGTCAAGAGAGGCTAAAGTTGACAAACGGAAATATGTGGAAGAGCCAGAAACGATGTCAGAAAAGGCCTCCAGAGAATGAAACATGGACCAACCATACGACATAATGAAGAAAGTCACTGAAAAATGTGGTAAACCAAAACGACCAGTGAAGAACAAGGGAGAAAAAGCATTTAACGACATTACAGAACAGAGGAACGGGCGGAACAGAGAACTTTGAAGAACTCTCGAATGGACAAGCACAGCTGAACCCACCCATCATCGAAGCGTCACATACGGACCTAGCAATTGATATTGACCCACCGGTCGTTGAATAAATAATCTGGGCCAACATATAAATCAATAGTGTCAAAGTAGCAGAGCCAGAAAACATTCCAGATGACTCATTAAAAACAAACATATCGGTAACTGCAAGGATGTTCCATGCCTTCTACAGCGAGATTCGGGAAAAGAACAAATTCCAACAGACTGGAAAGAAAGACATCTCATCAACATACCAATGAAAGGAGATCTCAGCAAGTGTTAGAACTACAGAGGCACCACTCTACTATCGTCACCTAGGAACGTCTTCACCAGAGTGCTGATGAATCAAATGACAGTTTTGGTAGACGCTCAACTCTCAGATCTACAGGCTGGATTTCGTAAAATCGGATCGTGTGCCAGTTAAATCGCGGTAGTACGGATCTTTGTGGAATAATCAACTAAATGAAATTTGCCACCATACATTAACTTACTTGAATACGAGAGCGCAATTTATACCATTGACAGGTTAAGACTGTAGAGATTTCGTCGACATTTTCGTGTACGCAGGAAAATAGTCAACATCATACAGAATTCTTGCGATGGATTACACTGAAAAGTCGTTCATGAAGGGCAGCTCGTAGACTGATGGGGTCTGCCCAATGCATACGCAGTATGTTGCGTAGATAGGTTTATAAGTACTTTTGTCTTTTTGATAATGGTTCTCCAAGTTACAGCTCCTTATAATCGAACTGCGTTGATATTCATACTAAAATTTGTGACTTTGTTGTTAGTTGATAGTTTTTTTGAGTTACAGATGCTATTCAATTGTAGGAATGCTTCCCTTGCTTCGCTAGTCCATGTCTCTACATGGGTATCAGATCCATTCAGTTTATCAAGGATGCTAAACAGGTATGCAAAGGTTTCTACATCTTTCGAAGCTTTTCCGTCAAGTTTGATTTGATTGGTTCAAGATGATGTAGTGGCAGAAGGTCAACCATAATCTTCGAGAAGTATTCAAAGTAATAAGAGATGGAGCACATGTCGGCAAAAGTATGATAGTCAAAGAAGTAACGGTGCTGCTTCGGCAGAAAGGAGACTGAAGATGGACGCATATTGAACCTTCATCTGGAGAAATGATGACGAGAATTGGGTGGCAGAAATCCCCAAAGACATTCCCCATAAGATGATTCATGAGTGGCACCAATCACATACAGGTATCGCAAAGACGAAAAATTTACAACAAAGTGCCTACTGACTCAATATGATAGACGATGTTGCGTAACATGTATTGATCTGCTAGCTGTGCCAACTAGAGAAAGTTAATCGATGCATACGACAACAACTGCAGTCACTCCCAGTCAGTCAGTCAGATGCAACGTAGAACTTCGTACGTAAGTACATCAGTTCATGTCGCCATACCACATCAGCACAGAGATGTAATTGTCAATTCAAATTCAATAGTAGAAGAGTTAGTAAGGGTATTAGAAGTAATCGGAGAGGTTAGGATTAGAAGATATTATTCAGGAAGTATGATTCAGTGAGAAAAGTTTAGAAAGTCAAAACTAGAGTTGTTGAAGAACCCAGAAGGTTAGGATTTGAGAGAATACAAAGAATAAATGCACCGGCGCCATTGCGAACGATTTTGAGCCATGTCGTTCAAGGTCTCTAACCATCGATTATTATCATCTCGCGGACCCCAACCAGGTAGTCGACAATTACCGACATGGCTAAGTCCACTCGTCAATGACTTCATGGATTTCTGCCATGTTTTGGTTTGGCCGCCCCTAACTTTCTTCCAACTTATTCCTACACTACAAAACAAAGCTCGACGAGGCAGTCGGTGGTTGAGCATACGCAAGACATGTCCCAACCACCTCAACTGATGAAGTTTCATTACTTCATCTATTGATCTGCCATTCTTACCTAGCACCTGTTTCCTAATAACAGCGTTGCTCACTCGGTTGTCCCAGGATATATGAGCAATGCTTCGAAGACACCTATGATCGAAAACCAGTAACCTACGAATATCTTCTACTCTCATTGGCCATGTTTCACAGCCATAAAGTAAGACGGAGCGAACCACTGCACATTACACTCGTCATTTAGTCAGCAAACGGATATTTCGCCTTCGCCATAAGTGACGCAGGTTGGCAAAAACCAATCGAGCCTTCTGTATCCGAGCTGAGATTTCGTCAGTCACCAGGCCATCTGCACTGATGAGACTCCCAATAAAAGTGAAGCGGTCCACACGCTCGACTACCTCACTCCCTATCACTAGTTCAGGTGCCGATGCAACCCAATCTTGAAGCAACATTTTGCATTTCGAGGGGGGAAACCGCATCCTGAAAATGCTTGCATTGTTACTTGGGATAGTCAGAAGACTCTGCATTTTGTCAGCGTCTTCACCAAGTAGGACAATGTCATTGGCATATTCTAAGTCAGTAAGCGCGCCACCTGGTAGAGGGTCTACTCCTGAAAATTCAGACGAGGATAAGGTTATTTCTAGGAGCATGTCTATGATAAAATTAAACAAAAATGGAGAAAGTGGACATCCCTGACGGACATCACTTGAAGTAGAGAATTCCGATGACAGTTCGCCATAAGCTCTCACTCGACAAGTGGTGTTCGAGTAGAGAGCTTGTATAAGGGTAATGTACTTCTCTGGTACACCTTTCAATGACAGACACTGCCAGAGAACCTCACGATCAACAGAGTCAAATGCCGCTTTTAGGTCTAGGAAAACAACTATTGTAGGACGCCTAAATGTATGTCTATGTTCCAGGACCTGTCTGAGTGTGAAGACGTGGTCTATACAGCCACGTCCAGGTCGAAAACCAGACTGGTTTTCTCGAATTCGCTCTTCACGAGCTTTCGTTAGACGCCGAAGTATTATTGAGGCCAATATTTTAGATACTATATTAGTTAGACTTATTCCCCTGTGATTGTCACAAGAAGACTTTTGTCCTTTCTTATAGATTGGGACAATCAGTGATTGAGACCAGTCGGATGGGATTACGTCCAGTTCCCAGATTCTACCTAAGATCTCAGTCAACCTAGTTGCTAAAACTGAACCAACATCCTTAAATATCTCAGGGGTCAGTCTATCAGGACCTGCAGCTCGTCCTCGCTTCAGATTTCCTAACGCTTTCTCAACTTCATTAAGACTAGGGGGACTTACGTCGACTTGCCATTCAGGATGACTGGAGATCGTGGGTAACCGAAGAGTGGCTCGTGGCCAGTTGAACTGATCCCAAAAGTTGTCTGCCCATCGATCCAGTCTCCTGGATTGAGAATAAATAATAGTCCCGTCCTTTTCTGAGATAGTCTCACTTACAGTAGGATTCCTAATACCAGTTTCCTTGATAAGTCTGAAAAGTTGTCTACTGTTGCCTATCGCCGCTGCCTTTTCCATCGCTTTTGCTTTCGCCACCCACCACTGTTCGCGATCGTTACGTAGGCTTTTTATAAGTCTGCGCCTAAGTTGACTTCGTTCTTCATCATGTTCAGAGCCAGGTGGGATGAGTTTTCGGGCATCCATCAGATCGGTGGATGCTACTGAGATCCACGGCCTCATTCTAGCCTTATGGTCAACCTTACTAGCAGATATAACTGCTGTTTCCACAGCCTTCTTGATATCATTCCATCCTGCTTCCAGTTGGGAATCGCTTACATGGTCGCCTAACTGTCTTTCTAGTTGTTCCTGAAATATATTCTTCGCCTTATTATCATTAAGTAAAACCCTAAGAGGCTTTCTTACGGCGTCTTTCCTACGCCCAGTAAGCTTCAAACAAATACGCGCTCGCACTAGGGCATAATCTGAATCCAAACATGTGCCCCAGAACGAGCGACAGTCTTCTATCGAACCCCTCCATCGGTAGCTGATGGCGATATGATCTAGTTGCGTCCAACGTTGAGACGACTTTGGAGGTCGCCAGGTCAACAGATGCTTTTCCTTATGCCTAAAGTTAGTGTTTGCTAAGAATAGGCGGTTGTCTGAGCATACTTGCAACAGATGGTCACCATTGTCTGTTCTCTGAGCTGCGACACCATAACATCCACCTAGGTGTCTTTCATTTTCACTTAGTCTACCTACTTGACCATTAAAGTCACCAGCCATTATTACTATATCAGAGCGCCTAGCTTTTTGCAGGAGGTCCGAAAGCTTTGTGTAAAACTCATCTTTAACCTCGTCTGAACTGCAGTCAGTGGGGGCATAGGCAGATACGATGAAAAGGCAACGGCGATTGTCCCTATCTTTCCGAGTCCTTACTGTCCCGTTTAGTCGGACAGCGCACAAACGACTATCTACTGGGATCCAGTCAAGGAGAGATTGTTCAGCTCTACAACTCAATGCTATGCCTACGCCAGCAAGACCCCTGGAAGCAGCATCAGGGCTACCGGATACACGAAGAGTAAATCGAGCTGCTTCTTTATTTTGACAAGGTGAAATCAGATTAATAATTTTACTAGGATCCTGTATGCGCGTTTCCGAGACGCAGCATACATCGATGGAGCGAGATTCTAAAGTTTTAGCTAAGGATGCCTGTTGCCCTATTTGACACAATGTCCGTACATTAAATGCTCCAATATGTAGACCAGAACGAGGTTTCAAGAGACCAGGAATGACGTTTCGTGAACTCGCATCGTTTGCATTAGCGGTGCAGTCAGATAAGGGAATGTGAGTACAGTTAGTTGTGGAGAGATGAGAGTTATGTGTGGGTGTAGAAACGATTTGATTTCGACCAATTTGGTCTCTCGTGCTGTTATGGGTATGAGGGCGGTTGTCACTTCCCGGCTGCCCACACCATGGAAGGTTGTTTCTTGAGGGAACTGAAAAGGAAGATAGATTAGTATTGGTCTTGGAGACCTGGGAGCGTGACCGTAGAGTCCAAGGGACAACTGCTTGAGGCCGGTCACGCACGGCCTTTTTATGAAAGGTATTTTGAGTATTAGCTCCGTTCTTAAAGGCCCTTAGCGGGCACCCTTATCCAAGGAGACGGAAATCCGTGAGGTAGGGGAGGTGTGACATTTTTAGGGCCGACCTTTTCTAACCCTTCCTTCCTTGTAAGAAGACAGCATCGCTGCAGATGATGGTTGTCCGAGGGAAACACCTTACTGCTGTCACACCCGTCAGCGTTACGACTTCGCCCTGAGACGTTGAGTAGCTGCTTTTAGTCTGATCGTTCTCCAATCGACCTGCCTGACATGGTAGAGCCTTCAGGAACATATGTTCCAGCCAATATAGCTCGGTTGGGTCATGACGATAGGCAAGCCCGACCACCACGTCAATTTAGCAGCTACGGTCGGGCAGTCACTCCCAGTAACAACTGTTAGTGGTCAGTGGTCTGTGCAAACCAAGAGCGGTAATCAGTACCTGCTAGTGATGACAGAAAATGCTACACGTTGGGTAGATGCCGTGCTGACCGCAGACCAGCGGGAAAGAACAGTAACAAAAATGATAATCCGGCACATTTTAATCGACTATGGATTACCTAAAATGATATTAACCGACCAGAGTCCGTGCTTCAAAAATGACGAATTCAAATTCCATATAGAGCAGTTAGATATCAGGAGAATACGTTCGACATTCTATCACCCACAGACAAATAGCTCAAAAGAAAGAACCAACCGGACGTTGAAGGAATGGTTAGTTTTTAAAGGAGGGAACTGGGAGAAAAAGTTACTATCAATTTTAAATAATAAGACCTTGTTTCAGTAACAGAGGTCGGTTACAACAAGGTTAAGAACTGAGAGGAGGTGGTCAATCGGAAACGTGAAGCAGAAACAAAACTCAAGCTTACAAAAGGAAAAAAGAGGTGGAAACCTTTAGAAGTTAGAGGCCAAGCGAAATATCGAGAAATTACCCCACAGCAGAAGGACCAGGATAGGGTAAGTCAATCCCGAAGTTGGAAGCACCATACATCATCACAGAGAGGCGCGACACGGTTTACACAAACCGAAGAGGAAATAAACAAAAGCGTATAAACGCTAGTCAACTTCAAAGATGCGTTTCGAGGGTGTATTGCAACAATCTACAGTTGTACGATGATTGGAATAACTTCGAGTGATACTTATGTTGTTTGCGCTACTTATGTGGACAGATATAAATAGAATATAACGGGAATAGATAGTGCAATTCTTATCGGTAGTATGGGGAGTGTCTTTGTATGCTTTTCTCTCTGTATTCAGCTGATTGGTTGATATATAAACTGGCATCTATGATGGATATTTTGATGTTTATCCTTCTGTTAGTTGTTTACTGCACGATATTTGATATGCGTAGTCGAATCGGTACTTTTCTTACCAGTACCAAAGTAGTACTTGTTTTAAATAAACGAGTCTGTGTGTACATATTCAATAAATGATTTAAAGCATCTTGAAAAAGTTTCTTTATATTTTAACAAGTAGTAATGAATTTCTTAATACTCACCTTGTTTTTACTTACCAGCACTTCTAGCAGACGCATTGTTTGCAAGTTCTGATAGATTACTCACTGAACAATTAGAGCAATATGCATATCTTTACAGTTATGCTGCAATGGTTGTTGAGGAGATTGAACCCACTTCTGAACGACGTATTTCATGTATACGTACTGAAGTTGACGAAGCAAAACGTGAAGTTTTAGAAGCAAGCCGAATTTGTAGACAAGTACGTACCAGTAACCTGTAGATGTCAGCTATTTTTAGATATTTTGTACCCTTTATTTGACGGTGATTGTCTAGTTTAGCCTATTATCCTATGCGTTTTGTTCATCATTACTCATCAATTATTTGTCGATCAGTCAGTTACAACGTAGAACTTCGTATATACGCATGTACATCAGTTCAAGTTGCCATACCACATTAGCACAGAGACGTAATTGTCAATTCGAATCCCATAGTAGTATAAATATTAGAAGTATCAGCGACAAGATAGAAGATTGGGGTTCGAAGATATTATTCAAGAAGTATTATTCAGTGAGGTAACCTTATAAAGAGGAAACATAGAGGTGATGAGGAATGCAGAAGGTTAGAATTGAAGAGAACGCAAAGAGTGGATGTATCTGCGCCATTGCAAACGATTTCGAGCTATGTCATTCCAAGTCTCACCGACCCCAGTCAGGTAGTGTACACTTACTAACATGACTTAGTACACTTGTCAGTGACTTCATAGATTTGTGCCGTATTTTGATTTGGCCGCCTCAGTTAGTAAAATTGGCAAACGAATAGTATGAAATGCTATCGTATGAAAAATTCAAAGAAAGTAAAACAGTAGCTTGCGTCTCCGCGAAAAATTATTTTAAATCACATTTCCATCCATTAATTGTAGATATCGTTTTGACTGCGATCTCAAAGTCTGCGCTCTGATCAACTATAAACATATTCTATTAATCAGATCATCAATGACTTTTTCACAATCCACTGTTAACTCTATCACCTTAGTGTCATTTTCAGGTACTCTATGATGAGAGTATACCTGAAATATATGGAAGACATATTTGTTACCAGTTACCATGGTGGTTCGCCGGCGTTTGCTAATGTTGAAATCGACATTTATAGCCACCCAACATTTTAACAGCAACCAATATCCGAAGTTTTCCATTCAGTCGATGCCAATTTCCTCAATGACTATTTTATCTGCCTTACCTATTACTGTATGATTGATCCCCATAATGATTGCCCGTTTGTTATGTGATGAGTAGTGCTATATATTTGTTTTATGTAAATGACAACTCCCATCCCCTTGTATACATTCGGTCAGTTAACTAATATTTCTCTTATCTTAAATCTGTTCAGCAATCTCACCATAATAACATAATAAATGACCAAAGAGATTACTGTTACGTTACAAAAGCTTTAGTCATTAGTCTATCACAGTATTACAGTCTATTACCAGTATGATTATTACTTTGTCTATGGAAAATCTTTTTCAAATTGTTATGATCTATAGTTATGTGTATATAAAAGACCAAGCAGACTTTACCATATAATGAAAGAAACATTAAAATAGTTCACTTTGACAATCATTTCACATATATTTCGCAAACTTCTTTTTTATCTCACGTTAGCATGGAAATTAACCTTGTAACAATAGGCTGCCCATACCACTCGTTGGTACTAGTAACCTTTTACATGCGATTTCTGCAAATTGATCTTGAGCTTCAATTGAAAACGAGGCGCTTATACAATGGACCTTACATTTTTTATTTCAGTGGAATAATATGTCTGGCAGTGGAATTAGTCTACGTGCTTTCCGAGATCTTCCATCGCTTTTGAAATGTTTACCTTGCCGACCTGTCTCACTTGGCGTATTTCGTTTTGTTCGAGTCGTTTTTCACACGAAACGTGTTGATTTCGAGTTAAATTTGGACACAATGAAACCTTACTGTATAGTAGTGAATGAATTGGCTGAAGTTAATGAATATCTGCGTCCAGCTGTCTTAGCATTTATCACGGAACTACTGGCTTCTTCAGTTGAAGGAATGGAAGACTTGAGCCAGGTATGGTCAAGGCGTTTTTATTCAAACTTTTGCAACGCAATTTTCCGTCCATAGATTCATTTTCATGTTTATTATCATCGACTGAAAAATTACCAATCTTTACCTATTGTTCATGAAAATCGTTCGCTTTTCACATAGCTATACATCACGGATTAAACTTAATTGGACGTGCAATATAATCCAAAAAGCGTATTGATCGATAATTTACAGAAGAATTTTAAAAGTTCTAGTGAGAAGCTTCCAATCAATAGCAACGTAGAACTTCGTACGTACGCACGTACATCCGTTCAAGTTGCCATACCTCATTAGCACAGAGATGCGATTGTCAATTCAAATCCTACAGTGGTAAATGTAGTAACGTATTAGCAGTAATCGAAGGGATTAGGGTTAGAAGATATTATTCAAGAAGTAGAATCTAGTGAAATAAACTTCAAAAAGATAAAGTGATGAGGAATTCAGAAGACTAGAATTTGAGAGAACACAAATAATAAATGCACCTGCGCCATCGCAAACGGTTTTGAGCCATGTCACTCAGTCTCTAACCATCGATTACTATCATCTCGCGGGCCCGAACCATGTAGACGATACCTACCGACATGACTCAGTCCACTTGTGGGTGACTTCATGAATTTGTGCCATGTTTTGGTCTGGCCGTCACTAGCCTTCTTCCGACCTATTCCTACATCGCGAAACAGCTCGACTAGGCAGTCGGTGGTTAGGTATACGTCCCAATCAACCCAGCTGGTAAAGTTTCAATACCTCATCTATTGACCTGCCATCCTTACCTAGCACCCGTTTCCTAATAACAGCATTGCTTACTCGGTTGTCCCATGATACACGAGCAAAGCTTCGTAGAAGGCAATGATCGAAAACCAGTAACCTACGAATATCTTCTACTCTCACTGGCCATGTTTCACAGCCATAAAGTAGGACAGAGCGAACTACTGTGCAGTACACTTGTCCTTTAGTCAGCAAACGGATATCTCGTCTACTCCATAAGTGACGCAGGTTGACAAAAGCCAATCGAACCTTCTGTGTCCGTGCTAAGATTTCGTCAGTCACCAGGCCATCGGTACTGGTGAGACTCCCGAGATAAGTGAAGTGGTCGACACGATCAACCACTCTACTTCCTATCACTAGTTCAGGTGCCGTCGCAAGCCAATCTAGAAGCAACATATTGCATTTCGAGGGAGAAACCAATGAATCGCCTGGTAGAAGGTCTACTGGAAATTCAGACGAAGATAATATTATACCTAGAAGCATGTCTATGATAAAATTAAACAAGAATGGGGAAAGTAGACATCCCTGACGGACACCACTTGAAGCAAAGAATTCAGAGGACAGTTCCCCATAAGCTCTCATTCGATCAGTGTTGTTCGAGTAGAGGGCCTGTTTAAAGTTAATGTACTTCTTTGGTAAACCTTTTAATCACAGGCACTGCCACAAACCTCACGATCAACAGAGTCAAATGCTTCTTTAAGGTCCAGGAAGATAACATTTGTCGGACGTCGAAATGTATGTCTGTGTTCCAGGACCTGTCGTAGTGTAAAAATGTGGCCTATACATCCACTTCCAGGTCTGAAACCAGCCTGGTTTTTCCTAGTCTGCTCTTCACAACCTCTATTTAGGCGTCCAGGTATTATCAAGGCTAACAATTTAGTCAACATATTAGTTAAACTGATTCCTCTATGATTGCCACAAGTGGACTGAATTCCTCTCTTATAAATTGGAACAATCAGGGATTGAAACTAGTTGGGTGGTAGTGCGCTCAGCTTCCAAATTCTACCTAAGATCTCAGTCAATGTGACTGCTAAAACTGGAGCACAATCTTTAACAATCACAGGGGTCAATCTAACAGGACCCGATGCTTTTCCTCGTTTTCGATTTCCTATAGCTTTCTTAACTTTGTAAAGACTAGGAGGACTTAAATCGATTTGCCATTCATGTTGACTGGAGATCGTGGGCAACCGAAGCGTGACTGAAGGCTAATTAAACTGATCCCTAAAGTGTTCTGTCGATCGATACAATCTCCTGGATTGAGAATGAATGATAAGATCATCCTTTCCCGATATAGTCCCACTCACATACCGGTTTCCTTGATGAATCTGAATAGTTGCCTATCGCCGCTTCCTTTTCCATCTCTCTTGCTTTCGCTACCCACCACTGTTCACGGTCATTGCGTGGGCTTTGTATCAGCTTACGCGTATGCTGACTTCGTTCCTCATCGCACTCAGAGACAGGCTGAATGAGTTTTCGAGCATCCAGCAGTTCTGTAGATGCTACTGAAATCCATGATTTCTCCTTAACCTTATGGTTTACTTTACTAGCAGATGTCACTGCTGATTCCACAGCTTTTTTGATGTCATTCCAGGCTGCCTCATGGTAGGCATCACTTACTATATAGCCGCCTGTTTTTTTTGTTGTTCCTGAAATATATTCATAGCTTTATTATCATTAAGTAGAGAGAGGCCTAAGAGGTTTCGGTGCTATATCTTTCCGACGTCCTGTTAGCCTCAAACAAATACTGGCTCACACCAAAGCATGGTCTGAGTCTAAACAAGTGCTCCAGAATGAGCGGCAGTCTTTAATAGAGCCTTTCCACCGATGGCTTATATCGATGTGATCTAGTTGGGTCGGCTTTGGGGGACGCCAGGTCAAAAGGTGTTTTCCCTCATGCTTAAAGGAGGTGTAGAAAGGATTTGATTGTGACCAATTTGGTCTCGTGTGCTTTTATGGGTATGAGGGCGGATGTTACTTCCCGGCTGCCCACACCGTGGAAGGGTTTTGGTTGTCAGAAGGGGCATCGGCCTCATGACTTCCGAAGAAACTCGGCTTTCATCATGAGACGTCATAATTCTCCTAAATGAAGACCTTCTAACTTCCAGAGTAGAGTTTAAATGGTCTGAATTATTCTTTCTTATTAGGGTTTTTTTGGCAAGTTAGTTTTTTCCGGGATGGGGCCGCCAACCCACATCTCAACCCTCCTCCTTTACCCGGGCTTGGGACCGGCAGTAGCCCTGAAGGTTGTACAGGCGGTGTTAGTAAAAAGCTATGATTTATGAAGTTGAGCTATTTCGGGTTTTAAACAATTACCGCCGATGATAATGAGTAACGGTCGTGCAATATCGTGAATCATCTGAAATCGAAAGTGTCAACCACTGAACTTCAACTTCAAAGTCTGAAGGGAATACACTTGCTGTTGGGTGTAATGATCGTGATTTCAATGCCCAATCTTGTCGTGAATATTCATAACTGAGAGATGTTTTACTGTAATGTATTCACTTCTATCAGTGTTGTAAATAAAGTTTTATTGTTTACCTGGAGTTTGTTTATATTTATCACGAACATGTTTTATTTTCTTAACGTGAGCATTGAGTAGTTGATTGCCGTCTATCAACAAAACCTATTTACATAGGTATAAGATATACTATTTTAAAAAATAATTTCTACTTTACAGTTGGAATACAAACGAATGTTGGTTGGATTACTCGTTCATTTACTATCGTGTGGTCATGTACTTCCTGTAATCAACACGATGCATAGACTTTTTTTACGAAATCGTGTTGATGTTTCGATTGTTCGTCACTTTGTTACAGAAGTATGTGGCATGGTTTTTTTGTTTTATATCATAAATATTGATAAATTATTTCAGCGTTAACTAAATATTTATTTAAAAACTGATTCTTAACCTTTGGCGCATATGGTCTCCAGGATCCTGATGGAGCAAATGGCAAATAAACCTATTATGGATCACTGGTTATCATGAGACCGTAAACGAATAAACTCAAATCCTTTACTAGATCATTAATGATATGAATGCAACAGCTACTTGTCTTACATGGCCATCTTAAAAAATATGGCGGCACTTTGATCTAACAACTAATAATGCTCATTCAAAATCACAGATTGTATCTTTCTATAAGTTGTCATACTTCTTAATTATAACATTTTATAAGTTTCATTTAAATAATTTTATGGGCTGTTTTATTTAATAATAAACTTTGAATTTCATACCGGTATATTAACAAGCACTAATGCAATCTTTCTTATTTATCCTGGAACATCGAAAAATGTAAAACAGTGAACAAAAGTATAATTAGATAATGAATGTTGCACAACTACAAAACTATTTACATAATACATTAGTTTCATACACATGAAATATATATAAGTTTCATACTACTCCGATCTGGTTGGCGTTAATTTACTGTACAGCAATTGTGAAACTTATCACTGTGAACAGAATGATGTGAGTACAGCGTTTGTTATGAATAAGTTTTTTATCCGCATTTCCAAAAACAATCAACAATATTTAGCATTATTATAAGTGACTATATCTATTACCCATTGAAAGAAACTATGCTTAGAACGCTAAATCATGTCGTTGTCCTTCTATCTGTGTAAAAGGTTTGGTGTGATAAAATAATTTACCAATTTATAAATCCTGTATACATAAACCATATTTTAACAAGTCATTATACTGAAACTGTTTTAACATATAGTCCATTCACACATTTACGTCTACCATAATTTTATTTATATTAGGTTTGCAGGTTACAACATACATATTAACCTAATCTTAATTTCAGTTTTATAACCTGATCTCATCCTTTGAAACGATATTTTCTGGAGCAACAGTGTAGTATAGGACTTTTGTCTGTTTACTGGATGATGTATTAGACACAATTTATCACTCTTATTCATATCATTATAATCAAACATTTTGGATGGAGTGTAAAAAGTAAACCGAAATTATTATCCAATAAATATTACTGTAGTACCGTGCATTATCTATTTCGTCAGTCCCATCATACTTTTATGGAAGGGGTAATATATGTGACGTGGAATATACTGGCACAAAGATTTTAATTCAAAAATTGATTTTATCAAATGCACTACGTGTAGGAATAGATTGTCTACCTAGTGAGAAGTTAAGTGACGATGCCCAGCTGAATGTTAGTCACTAAAATTAGTCTTCCATACGTCGATCGTTTGATGCCATGCTTCCTATATTCACATGCTTTGATGTTTCCTTAAACTGATCAAGTGTTAATTGTGGAAAACGGTAAGAATTATGTTCAATGCGCATTTCTAGACCATACTTCTGCTTTTGACTCTATTTCAAGACCAATGCCATTAAACAGCTATACCAGTGTTAAGACTAACAGCTGCATTATCAACTAGCTGTGCTCTTACCTCTGAAAGTGAACAGTATTCTGTGTTTGGAAAGAAGTATTCCATGTCTTCACTAATTCAGAGTGTGCTACTAGTAGCTATTCGTTCTCCTTTTCCTAATTTTTTTTCAAGTTCTGCCATCTACAGAAAACTTTTGTTTAGTATACGAATGGTATCATTATATGTATACCAATTTCTACCGCTTCAAATTTCATCAAAATGAATCAATCTTTGCAGCCCATTGAACAACAATCTATGGTTGTTAGTCCCATACTTGTTTTGCTAAACATCAGACAGTTAATTCTAGCATGAGACATAATGAGGTAAATGAACACTATGTTGGAATCCCATAAAGTTTGTACTATTGGAGATTCCTGAACATGCTGCTAATTAAAAGTTATATGGATTCGTATCTTCTTAATGACGACATATCATTTCAAATCTGAACTCTGTGTGCTGAAGAGACACATGCAAGCATCATTCTTCCTTAACCCTAACACTTAGTTTTCGTAAACGGTCATTGATTTTACTACGTCCTCCTCTTGCTAACTTGCATTACCAGTTCGTATCACTTACATGTTGTTAATTTACTCCTCATCCTTCTGATATTCGTCAAGTGGACAACTATCCTTTACACATTCGATTTCATCATATTATCTCTTCAAATCTCTTTTATTAAGCAACTTTCTTTGATACGTTATATGATGTAATCTTCCTCCTATCTTTCAATTTTTTCATTTGTAAGTTAACTATAAATGCTATTGTGCAGCTTCAGTAAATTATGTCGTCCGAAAAGAAACTTTCTTTTCTAAATTGTTATAATTCTTTTCCAACAATCCATAATACTGTTTTCTGAGAACTGTCCATATTGTACTGAACATATAATATTGAATCAAGCCATTAATAGTAATGTAGTTTTCACGCATCAGCATTATCTTAAAACAGAAATTTATCTGAGTTTGAGGATTTTTGTTTGCTGAAGATCTTGATTATAGGCACGTCAGTTCTTTCATACTTCATCATCGTTCTAATTCCTAACCTATTTAAACTACATTGATTTCATATGTATATATTGCTTTTATACTTGTTGTGTTAATAATCTGATGGATATTCACTCATTCCGTAGTTCATACTCCCTTTTCTTTCATTTCCGTTATACCTTAGGTCCTAAAGGTTGCGGGACAGCCTTACTCAACATTCTTCATGAATGCACTACATCCTCTTGTTGTTCATCCAGATATCAGTGATGGTTTGAAAGGTGGAAAAGACACGGATTACGTAAATGAATTCCTTGGTATGTTAATTTTCAATAAACAACAACATGTATTTCATGACTTAATAGTGCATCATCCTTATAGTTAAAATTTCTTTACTTTTCAGAGTACTATGAAAAAGAGAACTCGTTATCGCCAAGTTACTAACAAGTTGTCACCGTAAAACTTATGTACATAATATGTTCTTTATAATTATACAATGTGTTTTTTTATAAGTCCTCCTTTTATTTAATTAATAAATCCTTCTCATTGATACTACAAAATATCTAATAATAATCGATGAAAAACACTTGAGCCTGAAACATTTTATTTTAGAACCAGTAGTGTAGTTAGATCGATAGTTTGAAGTGTGATTTATTCTGAACAGTCATCTTTCAACCATTCATTAAACTACTGAAATCGAAACCATGATATATATATCGAAATGTGATACAATCCAGTTTATAGATCCTCTCATGGTTACAATATGTCATTTGTACATAGTTTATATGCACAACCATTCCTGTTTTTTGTGTGGACTTTGGAATGATCCAAAAAAGGATAAGATAAAAAACGCAATGTACAGTGGCTTTAAATTAATTTTATTTCGTTGATAAACTTTCTTTAAAGAAATTAATTTTCTTATTCACTTGTTGAACATAGCCCATTGGAGTGAACTCCAAGAAAATATATTCATCAAATTACAATTTTCGTCCTCAACAACTCGTTGAACGAGTAGATAAAAACTCTATATATTTAGGGCAGAACTAACAACACTTTATCACTGTCGAATAAATAGTAACACATCTTCCAGTCAAACTGGATAATTGATTTGTCTTTCATCCTTTTATTATTTACAATATTTCATCTTTGAATCGCACCATAGCGATTTGCAATCCGCGTAACCATAAGTTTAAGTAGTCACTAATTAAATGATCTTTAGTTGGATTCACTGTGCTTGATCTGTGTAAAGCATCACAATACCCATTTAAATGAGGCTTTACTAGCCACGTGCCATGATCACTTGTTTCGATTTCGAGATGATCAAGATATGAAGTACCCGTTTGGTAGTTTCCTTTTACGTTTACAATTTTATCCACTGCCAGGTAAAACCAATCCTTTCCCGTCTGTGAATTTTATAGAGGAATAATTAGAAAAAGTGGACGAAATACTCTACTTAGACATGTTTTACTGTCAGAGTTCGGTTTGATTATTTGGTGATTATAAAATAGTTAGGTTACCGGGTGAGATAAAATGATTGTTGTCTTATTGCTCAGAAGTTGAAATAATCGAGGTATTTTCGACATTTTATTGTTTGCAGTTCATTTGATAGTCAAGACTTATCTCAGCTATATTTACTAATATTTACTGTAGATCGGATCAACAACTAATCGCTTCTTCAAACCGGAATACCAGCATTCAGTCCATTTTATCTGTTAATAGACTTGCCGAATTTCGGTAAAATTTCTGACTTGCTTACAAATCAGTACTTTTATAATTAAATTTTAGTCTTCTTGGGATGACGTTCAGCATTCAGACAGTCAGTTACAACGTAAAAGTTCGTATGTACGCACGTACATCAGTTCAAGTTGCCATACCACATTAGCATAGAGACGCAATTTTCAGTTCAAATCCCATAGTAGTATAAGTATTAGAAGTTTTTCTGGTAATGAAGAAGATTAGGGTTCGAAGATATTATTCAAGAAATATAATTCAGTGAGGTAACTTTAGAAAGAGGAAACATAGAGGTGATGAGGAATTCAGAAGGTTAGAATTGGAGAGAAAGCAAAGAGTGGATGCATCGCAAACGATTTTGAGCTATGTCATTCAACGTCTCACCGACCTCAGTCAGGTAGTGTACACTTACTAACATGACTTAGTACACTTGTCAGTGACTTCATAGATTTGTGCCGTATTTTGGTCTGGCCACCCCTAGATTTCTTCCAATCTACCCCTATATCACATGACACCGCTCGTCCAGGCAGTCCACGATTGGGCATACACAACAAAGGTCAAACCAAATCAACTGATGAAGTTTCAACACTTCATCTATTGATTTACCATTCCTACCTAGTACTCTTCCTAACGACAGCGTTGCTTACTCGGTCGTCCCACGGTACACGAGCAATGCTTTGAAGAAATCTACTATCGAATACTAATAACCTACCCATATTCACAACTCTCACGAGCCATGTTTCGCATACATATAGGAGGACGGAGCGAACTGCTGCGCAGCAGACTTGTCGTTTGATTAGCTGGTGGATATCTCACCTATGCTAGAAGTGTCGCGATTCGGTAACAGCCAAGTGATTCACTCCCCATCACTAGTTCAGATGCCGATGCAAGCCATTCTTGAAGCAACATTTTGCGTTTCGAGGGAGAAAACTGCATCCCGTACATGCTTGCATTGTTGCTTAGTGTAGTCAGAAGACTGCATTTTGTCAGTATCTTTAACGAATAGAACTATGCCATCAGCATACTCTAAGTCAGCAAGCGCGTCTCCTGGTAGAAGGTGCACACCTGAAAAGTTACACGAAGATAAAGTTAACTCTAAAAGCATATCTACCACAAAGTTAAACAAGAATGGAGAGAGTGGACAACCCTGACGAATATCACTTGAAGTAATCAATCGTGAGTAGCAGTGTTCGAGTAGAAAGCTTGTATAGGGTTAACCTACTTCTCTGGTATACCTATCAATGACAGACATGTCACAGAACTTCATGATCAGCGGAGTCGAATGCCGCTTTAAGGTCAAGGAATACAACTATAGTGGGACAGTGAAATGTGTGTCTATGTTCGAGGCTCTGACGTTGTGCGAACATTTGGTCTACACATCCACTTCCAGGTCTGAAACCAGCCTGGTTTACCCTAGTCTGCTCTTCTCGAACTCAGGTTAGGCGTCTAAGTATTATCGAGGCTAACAGTTTTGACACTATATTAGTTAGACCGATTCCTCTGTAATTATAACAAGGGGATTTAAGTCCTTTCTTATAGATTGAGACCAGTCAGATGGGATTACGCCCAGCTCCCAAATCCTACCTAAGATCTCCGTCAATATGACTGCTAAAAATGGACCACCATGCCTAAAAGTCCCAGGTATCAATCTAACAGAGCCAGCTGCTTTCCTTCGTTTTCTATTTCCTGTAGCTTTCTCAGCTTCATTTAGAGTTGGAGGACTTAGATCGATTTGCCACTGGAGATCGTGGGTAACCGAAGTGTGGCCGTAGGCCAGTTGAATTAGTCTCTGAGGTGTTCTCCTCACCGATCCAATCTCCCGGGTTGGGAATGAATAATAAGACCATCCTTTCTGAGATAGTTTCGCTAACAGATGGATTCCTAATACCAGTTTCATTGTTCAGGTGGAACAGTTGTCTACTGTTACCGATCGCCGATGGCTTTTCTATTGCTCTTGCCTTCGCTGCACACCACTGTTCACGATCATTGTGTAGGCTTCTCATCAGCCTGTGCCAAAGCTTACTTTGCTTTTCGTCATGTTCAGAGCCAGGTAGGATATGTTTCCGAGCATCTATTAGTTCGGTAGATGCTGCTGCGATCCATTGATTCTCCCTACCCTTATGGTTTACCTTACTAGCAGAAATCACTGATGTTTCCACACATTTTTGGATATTATTGCAAGCTGCCTTAGGATGGGAATCTGTTACATGGCCGCCGAACTGTTTTTCTAGTTGTTCTTGAAATTAGCTATTATATCATTAAGTAGAGCCTTGTCGGGTTTGCTTGTGGTGTCTTTCGTACAATCAAATACGCGCTCTTGCCAGAGCAGGATCTTAGTCCAAACATGTGCTCCAGAACAAGCGATAGTCTCTGTCTGAATACCTCCATTGGTGGCTGATAGCGATATAATCTAGTCGGACGACTTTGGGGGTCGCCATATCAAAAGATGTTTCTCCTTGTCCTTAAAGTTAGTATTTGCTAGGAACAAGCGCTTTTCTGAGTATAGCTGCAGCAGACGATGAAATAAAGTCAATGATTTACGCGTTTTGGAGACGCAGCATACATCGATTTTACGGGATTCTAGAGTCCTAGCTAATGAACATTATAAGCTCCAATATTTAGTTTAGAGCGGCGTTTTGAGAGACCAGGAATAACGTCTGGTAAACTTCAAAGCGTTCGCATTAGTGGCATGGGGTGATAAGGGGATTTGAGATGGGTCACTCGTCGAGATGTGTGGGATGTTAGGAGTGACTAACTATGTCTCCTATGCTGATACTTGCGTGAGGACGAATGTCACTTCCCGTCTGCCCACATCATGGAAGAGTTAAGGACGTTGGATTAATGTAAGTATTAGAGACCTGGGAGCGTGACTAAACACCTCAAGGGACAATTGATGAAGGCCGGTCACGCACGGCAATCTTATTGGATGTTTGTAAAGTGTTAGCTTCGTTCTTTTTTAAAAGGCCTTACCGCCGAAGACGGAAATCCGTGCAACAAGATGAGGTGTGACATTTTTAGGGTCGGCCTATTCTAACCCCTTCCTTCCTTGTGAGAAGGAAGCATTGCTGCAGATGCAGGTTGTCCGAGGGAAACACCTTACTGCTGTCACACCTCTCTAGAGTCAGCAGTACGACTTCGCCCTCAGACCTTGAGTATCTGCTTTTAGTCTTACCGTTCTCCAATCGACCTGGCATGGTAGAACCTACAGGGATATATGCTCCAGTCAATATAGCTCGGTTGGGTCATCACGATAGGCAAGCCCGACCACCACGTCAAGGTAGCAGCTACGGTCGGGATGCATTCATATCGGTTAGTTATTACTTTATTTCGTAGGCGAGATATTCGTTGACTAAGCAAAGGACGCGTCTGCTACGTATCAGTACGCTCCATCCTAGCATACAGGTGTTAAACATCGCCATTAATAAGCTACGATATTCGGAGGTCATCGGTATTCGATCATAGGTCTCCAGAGAAGTGCTTGTTTATCCTGGGACCATCAAGTAAGCAAATTTTAGGGCTAGGAAAATGGTAAATGGAAAGGATGGTAGATCAGTTGGTGAATTTGTGAGCCTTCATCAGTTTATTTGGTTGGGACGTGTTACGTATGCCCAACCACCGACTACGTCGACGGGCGATTTTGTCTTGTATAGAAGTAGATGGGAAGAAAGCTAGGGGCGGAAAAACAAGGCACAAGTCCATGAATTCATTGACAAGTAAACTAAGTGAGCCACGTTAGTAGGTGTAGACTACCTGGTTAGGTTCCCCGACACAATAGCAACCGATGGTTAGAGACTTTGAATGACGTGATTTGCAATCGTTTGCAACGGCTCAGGTACATCCATTCTTAGTCTTCTCTCAAATTCTAATCTTCTGATTACCTCATAACTGTTTTTCTTCTCTTTTTTGAAAATTGATTCCGCTGGAATATACTTCTCGAGGCATATCTTCTCCATTACCGCCAATATTTCTACAATATCTACGACTATGGGTTTCGGATGTGGTATGGCAACTTGAAGTGATGTATGTACGTACGGCGTCCTACACTGTAGGTGACTAACTGGATGGTGGATTACGTCTTTCATTAAGTCTACTATAGTTATTCGAGTTTGTTTAAAACTATGCTTGTTGTCCGAAATATTAAAATCTATCTAAGTCATTATCAATATTGTTTCGTATTATCTGACATTGTCTATTGTTTCCCGCTAACTTTATTGCAGCAACTGTTGTGCCACAATAAGTTAGATGTATAAAATTTGCTTCAGCAACATCAGTCGTTGATCTTACCTCACCATTACTCAATCTGCTGTTGTTTATTCATTCTCAAGCAATATTTCAAAGACATCCGTTTTCAAATACCAATAAACTACGAATGTCCTCTTATTTCAAAGATTTCTTTTCATAGTCTTAAAGAAAGACAGCAAGCGTCTTGAATCCGTATGTAGATTTCATCATCTGTTGACACACTAGCATTGATAGTACTTTTAAAATAAATATTATGGTCAACGCCTTCAACTGCTTCACTCTCTACAATCAAAGTAACCAGCAATGCCATCAGTTCTGGAGAAAAGCTTTATATTTAGAGGCGAAGGGACCGTCATGTTGTTCAAGACGTTCATTCCATCTTATCATCATCTTCATTAAATAGAACTTCATCAGCTACTTATTATAATTTAGGTATATCCCTTCGTAGATGTTAAGCTTCTGAAATCTTTTATGATAAAAGCATTATCTTCGGAAGCATATCAGTATGCTGTATTATTTTAGTATAGATGCTTAGTTACTAATTATTCATGGTACGGCGTTCAACTTACTCTAGTTTTTATCGATGATACATTTTTGTAGAATGACTGTGTATTTGACTTTTCTCTAGAATCTCTGAAATTAGGTAACGTTGGCCAACTGATTTTATGTTTAGCTTCGAGATAGTTCTTCCACGCAATGAATCCATTTTCTAGCTTAAATTCTTGTACCTGCCAACTCGTTATCCAGGCTAATGCGCGTGGAATAATTTTGATATGTTTTATCTTTAGTGTGCCAGTTAATCGTGGATTTAAAGGGTTGAGCTCATAATATAAGTTGAATACGTTTTTCTGTGCAGAGATGTCTTGACTTCTTCCGTTAATTCCTATTATGCCTGAACTTTCTGCACAATGATCCTTCCAAACTCCATTACCACTTGCGCAAACAAAACAGTCCCATTCTACGCGTGAGGAATATCCTTTCTGTTTAAACAAATGATATTAGTTAAACTACAGTTTTAAAAAACGCATCATTATATAAGAATAGAATGATCATTATATACACAGGATATTTGCAAACGTTTTCTCAATTTAAAGATATTATTAATTGCCATATACCACTTGCCAAGTCGAAAAGAAATTATCTGAAGTACTTTGATCATGATCTGCTCTATTTCATATGTGAAACATTTCTGCATTTAGTCATTCAATAGTTTATCAGGATCATAAAACTATTTGTCCCTAAGCTGAAACTCCTTACTTTTGATTCATTTGCACAGTTTTAGCACTGAGCTGAAAGATTGCAATGACCATAATTATTTTTGTGTTGAAAAGTTTTTTCGACTCGAGAAAATTGGTATCTGTTCAAGGAAGTCGATTTCCCATGTATCTCCGCTACAAATTGTCGTTAGAGAAGTACTAATTTAAAAGTTCTAAACTGTTATTCGACCCTTTATTTTTTCCAAGATTTTAACATGCTTTCTGCCGTTTTTTCTCCAACGAAATATTGTAAGGTTTAGTCTACACGAGAACTTATACACATAACTTATATACTGAGTTGGATTTTCTCGGAAATTCTCCTACACCTGTTATTCATGAACTAGTATTATATAAAAGCTTATTTACTATTTCATTTCCTTAGTGACTTACGTAATTGCCAATTTATCTTCATTTAAATTATCAAGGTCAATTCAGCTTCTCTGTTTTGTATTGCTCTTAATTAGTGTGGTGAAATCCTTTGCTTAAATGAGTTCATTTGGTAATGCTTCGCTTCTCGCTACTCCTATTCCCTGTATATAAATGCTTGTATTTTGATTTAATTAACTATAAATTTACTTATGTGTATTCTGGAATAATGGATGACAAAAATTCTAACTGTAATATTAATCGTAATTTACGCACTTAAATTACGAGCTCTTGGATTTCTATTTTTTAAACGTCTATAGACAAAATAAGCAACTGAGATTATTGTTATTTTCTAAATAACATTGGTCAAGAAGTATCATAAATTTTATGGCATTATAATTTATTTCGATTAAATCACTTACCGACATTTTTGTTTCCTGCATTTGAAAGAGTGCAAAATAACCAGTTTCTTTAAGCTCTTTCAAAAGACTATCAAGATGTTCAATCGTTGGATAAGAGTGGGTGGCTAGAAAGAAGAAACTTGATTGGCATTTTTGCTTTTTCCTCGACCTTATCTTGAATGAATTCCGTGCTCGTATTTTAGATTCTGTACGTAATTCTTTGTTTGTCAGGACTTCTGGCTGCCTTATTGGGTAACCAAAAACAGATGCTGATCCAGATGTTCCACTATTATTCCTGCTACATCGTCTGAAGCCATAGGTTTTCAATGGGTTTATATCACTTTCGTTGCACGATAAATTATGTAAGTTGTCACTTATCAGTTCACTCCACAAATTACGTAACAGGCACATTGACGGATGTGTTATGTGAACAGGTTTCGCATGGTGAAACTGTACTTCCAGGACCAACAACTGTGAAACAAAATTAGGCATTTCAATATTATTTTGTTCGATTCGAGCTGAGTTTATCCTATGCACTATATACTTGAGGCTTTTGTGTGCACATATCTTAGTAAACTATAATCTATTTAGCCTTCCAACGACACTTTATATATTTCCGTTAATTAAGATAGTGATCGTGATGACAGTAATGATTCAATGAAGCAGCAGAACTTAATAAGAGGAGAAAACTTAGCCAATGAAGGTATAAGACGAAACCTTCTTATATATTTTGGTTGTGAAGCTTTCATTGTTCTTCTGAACAACATCATCAGCACAAACTTCAGATAGAAGTGAAGCATTCGAATTTCTCCATGTTTGACCTGTAGCTTGTTCTGCTAACCTCGATCTTGATTGGTTGCTGTTGACCTTAAACCTGTCCTCGTTTTCACCTTTGTTTTGATTGTATCCCTCTTTTGATCTGTTTCTTGATCCTATGTCACCACGACACATTCGTCATTATCAAAAGGAACGAGCTGGAGAACATCTACAACCGGATTAACAACGTCTTCGATGACGTAAAATTCACCATGGAAAAGGAATCAAACAACAGCCTATCATTCCTGGATATACTAATCACCAGAACTAACACAGGGAAACTAGAAACTCCAGTATTTCGGAAGCCAACCCACACAGTTGTAATTCTGAACTACAGTAGCAACAACCCAAGAACCCACAAAATCAACTGTATACAAACTTTGTTCAAGAGAGCGAAGACATACTGCAGCACATATGAAGCACTATAAAACGAGGAAAAACATATTGTGACTATCTTCCAAAAGAACAGCTATTCACGTAACTTCGTCAAAAACACAACCGAAATCATCAACAGAAGTGAAATCAAGTACAGGAACCAATAAACGGATCATCCTACCATACATATTGGAGCATACAGCATGACTACTGAAACCGTTTGGAGTAGGTGTGGCACACAAACCAGCAGAATCACTTCAGTCAATCCTATATAGACCAAAGGACAAAATGACAAGGAAGAAAAACTAAATATCATCTACAAAATAAATTGCTCAGACTGTGAAAAACACTACATAGGACAAAGTGGACAGCCTCTTCAGCTTCGTTTACGTGATCACCACTTAGCAGCCGAATGCCACGACAAATCTTCGCTTATATCAATACACACCGACGATGATGGACATACATTTGATTGGAACAATGTGGAAATACTGGGTAGGGGGAGGACAAAGAACACTAGAGAATTTTTAGAAGCTTGGCACAGGTCAATCAGCAGTTAACAAACACATAAACATTGACCCAATTTATCAACCAATCGGAAAAATCATAGGTGACATAGGATCAAGAAACAGATCAAAAGAGGGATACAATCAAAACAAAGGTGAAAACGAGGACAGGTTTAAGGTCAACAGCAACCAATCAAGATCGAGGTTAGCAGAACAAGCTACAGGTCAAACATGGAGAAATTCGAATGCTTCACTTCTATCTGAAGTTTGTGCTGATGATGTTGTTCAGAAGAACAATGAAAGCTTCACAACCAAACTATCCAGCTCAGAGAACGAAACGCCACCACAATCATCCACCTGAGCTACAGATTTTATCCACCATTTCAATATATATATATATATATATATATAATAAAACCGATTACAAGTAATAGCTATTAATTACTGTAGTTAATTGCTATAGCTATAATTAAACAGGACAAAACATATGACAATGACCAAGTGACAGGTGATGGGGAGTATGTAAAATTATTTTGATGATTGCAAATAAAATGAATAGTAATGGTTTATCGTTTAATCAAGTGAATATTATAAAAGGTAGGAGCCTTGAAGCACACTATCAGTCCCGAACTACCAACACTGATAGAACACGAAATTATTTATAAATTCGCTTCCTAGCAATCCACTAATGTTAGAAGATTTGAAATAGGCTTATAATATAAAGCTCTATTATCATATTAATTCCTGCTTTTGTAATAACTGTTATCATCGTAAATTATCTAAGTGTAACTGACATACTTGCATCCAAAAGACATAATGTTTTGTTTTCACACTAAAACATCTGTTATGAAGAGATCCAGGGTATAAACATTGAGAATAATGCTTTTGACAAGCGAAATGGAGAATTAAATTTGAACATGTTTTTTGCAAAGGTTTACTTCTGTCTTTGTTAGAATTACATTTCATCGATTTGGCTGTTAAAGTGAGAGCATTTCTCATATGCATATTGCTATATTTACTCAATATATAAGCTGTTACCTTTGATCCTTGACACTTTTCTACAGTAATTGCAATTGGAATGGGAAGATAATTGTGGACAAACACCATATACTGGTTTAGTTTATCATAGTGGCGTGCATGAAAACGTTGAATTGGATCCTCATTTAGGTAAGATGATAGTTGTGGAGCCGACTTAATTGATTCAGGTAATGTGTCGATGTTAAGTAGGCTATCCGTAAGAATAGATGAAAAATCCTTCGCTTCATTCTGATTTATATGACTTCCGCTTTTTCGATCCATATGTAGATATGCTCTCCCAGCACCATTTGGGATAAGTTTTTCTTTTTGGTACTCTGATATGAAACTGTGTTCACCTGATTCGGAACAATCTGTACTACTTTTCTCAATAGATCTGAGTGAGGTTTCGTGTGAAAGTTGTTCTGAAGTACGGCAGTATGAACTGGAGGTATATAAATTAGTTGAATCAGGTGACATGCAAATGCTAGAAACCAACTGTTTACTGGATGCATCATCATTTGCAGTATCACAAGATTCCAATCTTGACTGCGACAAACTGTTTGCAGTCCTAATACTAGAGTTCATACTTTTATTTAACTGTAAACCATCATACGCCTTCGTTCTTTGCGTATCTACGTGCCGATAATTTAAATCCTGATTTGAAATGCCACTAACTTCTCCGAAATATAGTTTTGAATCGCTTGAGCTACAACTTTCAGATTGAAACGAACACATAGTCACACTAGGAACAATCATTTTTGGAAAACTGGTTAGTTTCCACTATATTTAGAAACCTAAAGTAATAAAAAATATGTGTTAGTAACTGCATATAGTAACAAGCCTCAATTTCCTGCTACTGTTTTGGGCATAAATAGAGACTCAAACTAAAACACATGATAATGTTTCGAAATCTTATATTGGTCGCAATATACAGATCATTAGAAAGAACACATATATTCTCCCTACAAAGTAACTAACTTTATGAAGTGCATAACCCACCTCAGTCTGTTTTTGTTTAGAATATTTAAATCATCCACACATTCCTCTCCATCACTCTCTCTGATAAGCATAAAGTATCATCTTGTAATGTTCAATCGAATGAAACATTTCCTTTCTCTTATCTTAGGTCTATTGTTGCTGTACTATTTAAGATTCTTTCACTAACGCATAATCAACTGTTTACTAGATCAGTGAAGGATGTATCAAATTCGGCAGAGGAAGTTGTTATGCACTGGGTTATGTGTAACAGAACTGAATCATTGATTATTGTTGATTTGTTAGATAAATATCTTGTTTTACGGAGACAAAGAAGGTAAGAGAGACAAGATAATCACTAAATAATTTTTGTGACGCATATAACACACAATGCTCCCTATTAAGCAGATTGATTGAAACTCCCGATTAGCACGTTATGCAAAAACTTGGATAAATTAGTAGTTTTGCGAACGTATTTTGCTACCCCTGACCGTCTAACTTCTCTCTAAGCTATTTTCGAATTTAAGCATCAATTGTCAGCCAATGACAACAACGAACAGAAATGAGCTGATCGTAAAATTTTTAACGCATCAGTAAAATAAATATAGAGTCGTAGAGAGAACCAAACTTTTTCTGTTAGTCTAATATACAGCTTACAAAACTTGATAAATCGTTATTTTCCCTAATTTATCTAAGCTATTCTTACAATAAAATATCAATTGCATTAGTGGATCAGCACGCAATGCACCAGGTACGGAGCTTTTTATAACACCAGAAACTGAAATATACACCGGGAGTAGTAACCACACTATCCTCACTTGCTTTGAAGTTATACTACATAATCAACACAATTTTAAAACCAGATCAAGTATTTTGATTAGTAGGCCATGGCCAACATAAACAAATAATTAGAGTTATAATAATTATTCGATAACTAACTAAATTATAGTTGAATGCGGATTATACGTTATGAGAAACAAAATCGGAATCTACCTAAATGTTATTATCACTGACCGATAACTAAGCACTTATCAATTTATTACATGGCTCAGTAGTTGCTTTATGCATTGCTTCATAGTCGAAATGAACATAAAGTAATATAAATAATTTTAAAAACACCAAGTTTATAACTAATATCGCAAAATGAATAGCGTTCAAAAGTTACTAATTTCTGTAGAAGTGTAAACAAGAAATACGAAGTTTAAATGACATAAAAGCGTAACTTCTAAAATTTCATACGAAATATGCGTTTTTTTAATTAACTTGCAAGCCTATATATAAATGGAGAAAAGATCAGCTTTACTCAACTATAACTAACAATGGGATCTTGGACATATTTTCATTGTGTTTTATCCTCATTAAGTGGATTTACCTGCATTTCACTGTTCAGTTTCGGACCCTATACCTGTCTCTTCAAACGCCAGTATCTCATCCGAGAAGCTGCTGAGTCTAGATAGGCGCTAAAATTTTCGATAAGTAGTGATGCAACGAATTAGTCTCTATTCCCATTTCGTCACAGGATCTAACAAATTTGTCTGGAAGTCAGAAATAGAATTCTAAATCCATATCTCATTCCATTCTGGACTTGATGGCTAGACTCAACACTGTGATCTAAACGCAGTACCTGTCATTTTAAACGCCTTTCCATTTAATGGGATTCGGAAATTTCATATACAGTGTATAGACTAATAATAGTGTAAACCCAAAAATTGAGCCTTGGTACATTTTAGTTACAGTGGCTAACTTGAACCTTAAGATAAGAAATGTGTGGTACAGTTATGTCTACGAAAATCTGAAGTATTCCTTCGTTGTTTTTAAAACGATGATAAAAACAGTCCATGAAAATTATATGTAAATATATAAATAAATTTAAAGAAAATTTAGATTCCAGATAATGATGCTATAAAACAAACGCTTCTACAATTTACATGCATTAGATATGACCATATTTAGCCATCCCTCTAAATGCATTTATTATAACCATCATTATCATTCTGCTTTTCATAATTTACCAGTACACTTGAAATGTGGATACATGACCTTATAAACACAATTCGTTTGCTCATAGTAAGTCATAAACGGAATGCCGGTAGTAAATACATGCATGCAGATTCAATATGGACAGAACACTATAAATATCTAGCACACTGCTAATTGATAATATATCAAAGGATAAGCGACTTTCCTGATCCTTAGACTAAGTTAACTAGGACAATTGTTACAAAACTGTAGAATCACATTGATTAAAATAACTTTTTATTCATTTTGACATTGATTTACACTTGATAAAGCTAGTTTATTTCGCCTTTGAGTAAGTGATGCGACAGTTAATTTAAATTGATATATCATAAAACCAACCTCAATCAATGCGACATATACTAAATATAACATATAAATTTATTAAGCACAAAGATTATTAATAGGTATAATTTATGCGTTAATTTCGGATTGTGTTTATAGGTGAACTGTTGGTATGTGCATGTTAATCCCATAGATTCATAATATATCAGCTTTTTCGCCAAAGTTTCTCTTTAAAATAAAGACGGTTTAGACTATGACACTATTATTTATTCTCGATGCACAATCTGATCATTTTGGCTAAATTTCCACTGAAAAGAACAATTATCTCTCAAGTAGGAATGAAACTAGTTGCCACATTTCAAAAATGGCTTTACAGCAATAAGAATCAGATCCTCAATCTTAGATAGTGACTAAAACTACTAAACACGGTAGTTGTTCAGCTCAAAGTATAAACTTTGGAGATTTTATAACAGTTTTGCTTCTAAAACCGTTTTTAGTAGCCTAATTATTGGATCGTGCTGGATATCCTAACCAGGTACTATATGACCATTTTAATTAACCTCACCCACAACAGTTCAAAATATTCCTGAGAAAACACCTAAACCTTACTTTAACAAATTAGGTCAAAGCAATCTCAAAGATGTAGTGACTTTAATAGGATATTCTATTTCGAGAATAACGCTTTATATTAAAGACCATTTGGATTTTAAGTAAGTGATACTTTAATTTAGAAGCTCAGTGAAAACTGAGCAATAATGTAGCACTAGTGATTTGCTTGGGACTTATTTACAGCAACAACAATTTTGCCTATCGAGATGGGGTGGGCTATCAAAATTGCTTCACAACACTAGAAGTAAGCCTTAACTTGTTTTCTATGAAGTCGTTTTATTATTATTATTCATAGTTTACAACATAAATTATGATATGCGAATTTGTTTTCTAAAAATAATGGCATTGAGAGTGAAAGAAATAACTGATAAACTAGTTTGATGAGACTTAATATCTTATCTATTCTGATATACCCACTGGATTAACTGGATCGATTTCTACAACGTGGTTAAAACTTCTTCCTGATTGTTCACGTTATCTAATACTTTCCATTTTGACTGACACGATGCCTTACTCACATTATTTACTTTCGCGTATAGAAAACTTATAAAACAAGTTCACACACAATTGTAAATAGAAATATATCCATATTTATGTCTGCATACGAAAATGCGTTGCAGTGATTAGGTTAAAATCGATAATCAACTTCACATGACCAATTAGTCCGTAAAAGAATTAATAAATAGAAACAAATGGTTTGTGAATACATAAATAATGGCAAGTTAATGTATTTTAGCATCGTAAATGAATAATATGTTGATAGGCAAAATTATTTCATTGAAGAAGAGCCTGTCTTAAATGTTTCCGAACCAGCTGACAAGCAGATAAATAGTTCTAACCTGTAGAGCGTTTTAGATTTGTATCTCACCAGAACTATGCGTCAAAGTTTTGGTCAGAATATGTCTGTTTTTATTAAGAGAAAATCAAAGCAAATAATAGTCTCTTGATTGATAGGGTCATATTAAAACCTTCAAAAGAACTCCAGTATAAAGCCGTATGTCTCTTGATCGTCTTGTAGTGGCAAAAAACAGTCTAATGTTTACTTCTTTGCTCTTGAATGGGGCAATGGTTAAGTACTATGGATAACTTTGAGTAAAAATCGTGCTTATCCTTTGTATACCGAGTCTACAGATTTGTTAGTGGCATGATTTCGGCAAGTATTTTTGAAATGTTCTGAATAATCCCATGTCTTTAGCCGTATTATAAACCTGTAGGTACAGGTTATTTATCTCTATATTCATAAAACCCATTAAAGTAAATTTACGATAAGTAATAGTATATCATATTTAGGAGGTTATGTATATTTTATATTATATATAAGATAATAAAAGTAGTAATAGTAGAACTTCTCGAGATATCAGTTGAACAAAAGCTAAAGATGTGGTTACGTCGCAGTATATTTTACGTGCGAATCCCTAAAAGCAATAAGTTTATTGTTTAACAAGTGGCTAGTTATTTATTCACCTACTCTGATCCTTACCAAATGAACGTTTCAAATTTAATCCTCTTTTAGTAAATATGTGTGTCTATTTGATGCTAAAGTATTTTTTATGAAAACTCTCTTATCAATAGAACAACTTGACTTGCCATATGAGAAAATGGACGTAAATGACAAAATGAACAGTCACTTACTTTCCTATCAACTATATAAGAACTACGGTATGTGTATACATTTTGGTAGTACAGTACTGGCTTGTATTTCGTGTATAAATTTTCAGAGAGTACATAAGTTGGAGCGTATTCAATAGAATTTTCTAAATGACTCACTATGACATCGAGTAAATATGATCAACTATTGTAAGGTTACGTTCCGTTACATTACACTTCTTAGCAATTTAATTATCTGAATAGTTTGTGATGTTACAATAACCGGAATATTTAACCAATCCGTTCCTCAGAATCGCACTTTAAAATGCTGCTTTCAGAGGGGTCAAAAAATAATTAAAAGTCAGTTGTTTCAAATAAAATGTACTGAATTTTTCTCATAGGTTTGTTGTCTGCATTTTATTGATAAATGAACCATAAATGAGGTACAAACATAACTGCATTTTCGCGTTAGCTTGAAAAAACTCAGAACCTGTTTAAGCCACTGTTTTGCGGAGGCTAAACAGGTGACGTGCGTACTTGATTTGTAGAGTTACTGATCCATTAAACCTATCAATTTACTCACTGAACGAGTTGACCCAACTAAATACATCAACCTCATTCACCGTATGTGCATCAATCTCAAATAATGCCTCACACAAAGGCTACTGATTCAGTTGCAGGCTATTAGAGGACTTAACTTAAGAATTGTGTACGTTTTGTTGCATCTGGTGACCTTGATTCTTCCCTTGCGCATGTTGAGACCAACTACTACAGATGTTGCTACACCGACGGTCTTCATCTTCAGTCCTTTCAGTCAGGGATAGGAGAGGTAGATCATCTGCGAAAAGCAAATAAGTCAGTCAGGTACAACCTAGAAATTCGTGCATAAGTACATAAGTTCAGGTTGCCATACCATATTCGAGCAGACACACAACTGTCAATTCAAATCCCATAGTGGTAGAAATAGTAAAAGAATTAGCAGTAATGAAGAATAATAGGGATAAAAGACATCATTCAAGAAGTATAATTCAGTGAGGTAACTTTAGAAAGAGAAAGGGAGAGATGAAGAGGAATTCATAAAGTCAGAATTGGAGAGAACGCAAAGAGTGGATGTACCTGTGCTATTGCAAGCGATTTTGAGCCATGTCGTCCAAGGTCACTAACCATCGTTTACTATTGTCTCGCAGAACCTAACCAGGTAGCCTACATCTACAAACACGACTCAGTCCACTTGTCAGTGACTTCATCGATTTCTGCCATATTTTGGTTTGGTCGCCTCTAGCTTTCTTCCAACCCCTACACCACAAAACACAGCTCGTCGAGAAATCGGTGGTTTGGCATATTTAACACATGTCCCAACCATCTCAACTGAAGTTTCAACACTTCACCTATTGGTCTGCCATCTCTAACTAGTACTCTATTCCTAACTATAGCTTTGCTCACTCGGTTGTCCAAAGGTACACGAGCAATGCTTTGAAGACACCTATAATTGAATTCTAATGACCTACAAATGTCTTCTACTCTTACCGGCCATGTTTCGCATCCATATAGTAGGACGGAGCAAACTACTGCACAGTACACTCGTCCTTTGGTTAGCGAATGGATATCTCTTCTACGCCATAGGTAATGCAAATTGGTAAAAGCCAGTTCAGCTTTCTGCATCCGAGCTGAGATTTCGTCAGTCACCAGGCCATCGGCACTGACGAGACTCCCAAGATAAGTGAAGTGGTCGACACGATCGACTACTTCACTCCCTATCAGTTCAGTGCCGGTGCACCTAATCCTGAAGCAACATTTTGCATTTTGAGGGGGAAAACCGCATCCCGAACATGCTTGCATTGTTGCTGAGGGTAGTCAGAAGACTTCATTTTGTCATCATCTTTAACGAATAGAACTATGTCATCAGCGTACTCTAAGTTAGCAAGCGTGTCTTCTGGTAGAAGGTGCACACCTGAAAAGTTACATGAAGATAAAGTTAACTCTAAAAGCATATCTACCACAAAGTTAAACAAGAATGGAGATAGTGGACAACCCTGACAGACACCACTTGAAGTAGAGAATTCCCATGACATTTCACCATAAGCTCTCACTCGACCAGCGGTGTTCGAGTAGGGAGCTTGTATAAGGTTAATGTAAAGCTTTGGTGCACCTTTTAATGACAGACACCACCACAGAACCTCACCATCAACAGAGTCAAATGTCGCCTAGATGTCGAGAAACACTACTATTGTGGGGCGTCGGAATGAGTTTCTGTGTTCTAGTACCTGACTTAGTGTGAATATTAGGTCTATACATCCGCGTACAGATCTGAAACTAGCCTGGTTTTCTCTATTCTGCTCTTCACGAGCTTTCGTTAAGCGTCGGATTATTATTAAGGCCAATATTTTGGACACTATATTAGTTAGCTGATTCCTGTTTGAGTGTCACTAGAGGACTTTTGTCCTTTCTTATAAATTGGTACAATCATGGACTGAGACTAGTCAGATGGTGTTATGCCCAGTTCCCAGATCCTACCTAAGATCTCGGTCAATCTAACTGTTAAAACTGGACCATCATCCTTAAAAATCTAAGGATAAGCCTATCAGGCACTGCCACTTTCCATCGCTTCAGATTTCCTACAGCTTCCTCGGAAGACTGACGTCGATTTGTCATTCAGGATGACTGGGGATCGTGGGCAACCGAAGTGTGGCTGAAGAAGGCCAATTGAACTGGTCCCTAAAATGTTCTGCCCATCGACCCAATCTACTGGTTTGAGAATGAATGATACAGCCATCCTTCTCTGAGATAGTTTTGCTAACAGATGGATTTTTAGTACCAGTTTCCCTGATAAGGCGAAAAAATTGTCTAATGCTGCCTGTTGCCGCCACATTTTCCATCACTTTTGCCTTCGCTACCCACCACTGTTCGCGACCATTGCGTAGGCTTTTTATCAGCCTGCGCCTAAGCCAGGTGGGATGAGTTTACGAGCGTCTATCAGTTCGTTGGGTGTCTCTAAGATTCATGTCTTCGTCCTAGCCTTATGGTTTATCTTACTAACAGATATCACTGCGTTTTCCACAGCTTTTCGGATATCATTCTAAGCTGCCCTCGGAGAAAATAATCTAGCTGTATCGTACTTCCCCTGAGATGTAGATGTTTTCTTAATCCAATCAACCACCAGCATCCAGTGAAGGCGTGGGAGTAAGAAGGTTTATCTTACATCTATCTTCACCTGAAATCAGTCTACGAGCTGCCCTTCATGAACGACTTTTCAGTGTAATCCATCGCAAGAATTCTATATGATGTTGACTATTTTCCTGCGTACACGAAAATGTCGACGAAATCTCTACAGTCTTAACCTGTCAATGGTATAAAATGCGCTCTCGTATTCAAGTAAGGTTATGTATGGTGGCAAATTTCATTTAGTTGATTATCCCACAAAGATCCGTACTACCGCGATTTAACTGGCACATGATCCGATTTTACGAAATCCAGCCTGTAGATCTGAGAGTTGGGCGTCTACCAAAACTGTCATTTGATTCATCAGCACTCTGATGAAGACGTTCCTAGGTGACGATAGTAGAGTGGTGCCTCTGTAGTTCTAACACTTGCTGAGATCTCCTTTCATTGGTATGTTGATGAGATGTCTTTATTTCCAGTCTGTTGGAATTTGTTCTTTTCCCGAATCTCGCTGTAGAAGGCATGGAACATCCTTGCAGTTACCGATATGTTTGTTCTTAATGCGTCATCTGGAATGTTTTCTGGCTCTGCTACTTTGACACTATTGATTTATATGATGGCCCAGATTGTTTATTCAATGACTGGTGGGTCAATATCAATTGCTAGGTCCGTAGGTGACGCTTCGATGATGGGTGGGTTCAGCGGTGCTTGTCCATTCGAGAGTTCTTCAAAGTTCTCTGTTCCGCCTGTTCCTCTGTTCTGTAATGTCGTTAAATGATTTTTCTTCCTTGTTCCTCACTGGTCGTTTTGGTTTGCCACATTCTTGTTGCCACATTCTGTTGGTTCTCACATCTTCCATGGTTATCCTGAGATATTTTTGGTGCGGATGTAATCAATTTGTAGTGTGTAGTATGTGTACTGTCGTCCGGTGAAACCCATACCCATTTGTGCATGCATTTGTGTGTGATTAAGGCGCTGCTCACGACCAGTTTGTCGAAAGCATGCAGATTTGCGAATCTCTCGCCGTTTACGTTCCTTTCTCGCAGTCTATCGCGTCCCACGATGTCTACATATGCGGTGTTACTCACTCCAACCTTGGCGCTTGGGTATCTCATAAGAGTGATCAAATCCTTTGCATGACACTCTCTTCGATTGACCGCAGTCTCTCATGCAAATGACCTTTAACATCCTGATTGTTATCTTTCATGGGCGCATAGCACTGGATGACATTCATTGTTGCCTCATTCTTCTCTGTCTTGAAAGATGTTTTGGTTATCCCGGATGTATGAGGTTCTCGCCCTATAAGTGATTTTCGTGCCTTTTTGGACAGCATCAGTGCAACTCCCTGTGTGTGAGGCATCTTCTTGTTCTTCTTCATGGCCGCAGTACAATAGCATCTCTCCTAGAGCTAATCTCTTCTGTCCAGTTTAAGTTCAATGAATCTCACTTATTGCAAGCACCAACGGGTCCAATCTTTTCATTTCTGCACAGACTTGAATGGTTCTTCCGGTCTCTCACTTTGTGCGAATATTCCATGTACTTATGAAGTTGATTGTTCTAGTTATCGGAAGCGGCATCGGTCTCGTGACTTTCGAAAAAATTCGGCATTCACCATGAGACATCATAAATGTTTTAGATGTGAACCTTCCAACTGCCAGGGAAGAGCTTAGATGGTTTGGACTAATTTTCTTGGTCAGTTTTTATGGAAGTTGTTTTTCTATGGGATGCAGTCACTAAATACACGCCCGACTCTTTTTGTCTGGATTTGGGACCGGAAGTAGTCCTAGATGGGCTCCAGGAGGAGTTTTGTATGTTTATATTACAATATTTTAGTCACTTTTATGGGCATTGGATAACAGTTCAGTTTATGTTAGCGGAAAATACACTGTTTACTTCTGTTTGAGTAGTACGAATATTTAAGTGCTATAACTGCATGTTTGCATAACACAGCGTTTGAAAGACTTTAATTCCCCAGATATGTTGCTTATCTTTCAGCTTTACTAAGACTTAAAAGTAGAAATATGCTGGAAATAAATATTTTGAATCATTTGGTGTATTCAGCTATTTCAAATCTATGAATAAAGGATGTTGCATCGAAATGAGCAGGCTTTTACCTTTCTAAACAAAGACTGGCCTAGTCATATAATTCGATATTTTGGCTTGACAAATGATAATCTTTTAGTCTTTCTGAAGTGCACATCAAAAACACTTTAAACTGCAGTGAACTTAGTGCAGTTACTCACAATCTTAAATGCATATCAAGTCAATAAAAAGTGGATGACATACATGATACTCTGTCTACCATTTATTTTGGAAATTAAACAAATTTTTAAAGCGCTTATTTTGAGATGCAGGTAGATTCGTAAACCGGAAGAAAAAATAGCTTTACTTTCTCAATTTCTTGATAAGTTCAGGCCTGTAATGTCAGTGAGAAAACTAGCTTTTTAATAGCGTTACTTTTTTCTAACCTCTGACAGGATACAGGAATATGAACCCCGGGATACCCTAGACATTTTGAACAAATAAGATTCGCTAGAAGCTTACTTTAGACGAATTTTTATGCTTTTCTAAAGAATCGAATTCCGAGGATATGGCTTATTATAGCGTTGTTATAATAGATTGTTTAACTAATCAGTCGCAGTTTATCCCAGTAAAACAAACATTCGGACAGAGATAATTGAACTGTATGACTATACATTGAAGAAACTTTTCATACGAATTCAACAGAGGCTGCACGTTCAATGTGTCTTAAATCCTGAGATGATTTTCAGTGGCTATTTGAGTGCAAAACGAGGAAACCTTCGCTATACATTTAGTTTGAATTACGAAATAATGAAAGGACTTGCACGTCGTAGAGTTCAGAGTGCCTCAAGGTTTATTGAGTCTCTTTGCAATAGGTCAGTATTAAGGAACAACCATTCAGAACACAAAATCTAAATATGAAGTATAAGTCTTAGAGAGTTCGCCACTTTTCTAAAAAATCTTACTGCTTCCTCGAAAGTGAAATATAACAAAGGGTATCTAAAATGCAAAACAATAGCTGCACATAATTATTGTAGTGTTAACTAGAAAACCCAATTACCTCTGTCTCTGGGGGGAAATAAGACTATTCAAGTAACTCTGTATAACATCTCAAAGTTGAGGGCTTTGGAACTGTTAAAGTCCTTTCATCCGTGTTTCTAAATTCCACTTAAGGAATTAGTGCCGATCCTTTGAATAGGCAGATCGCCTAAAGGAATATGGAACTCGATTTCGATGATAAACAAAAGAACCATTCTAGCTGGTTTTTTGAACTGATATTCAGAGTGAGAATAAGCAATAATTTGGTAATAATCAAAGTGTGATTTTCGGGAGAAATACTCAGAATTCTAACTCACTTCTGATCACATCTTGTAATTAGCCGCGTTCTTCATCACTACACGCACTAACTACTTGTATTGTTTGAAAAGTCTACTTAGATCCGTCCAATTATCAATATCCTTTCGCCAGCTTATATAAACCAATGGATTTCTTTGAGCCGGATTCTTGTTATTTCGGTGCAGTCCCATATGCTTGGTTGTGTCCTATTGATTGCAGTCCAGCCACTCGACTGCACTAATTCTAGTCATTTTGCAGTTGTTAGTGAGTTTGTGTATCCCTTGATTTGAATACGTGCGTTTGTTGAGGGGCAGTAGGGTTATCACGTTATCAGGCCGGAGATAAGTTGGTTTCGTTTCGGAGAATAATAAAGATAAAGCTCAAATGCTAATAAGATGAAGATTCAAGAACTAATAAATAAATGGAAAAGTAGGTAAATTAACTGGTGGTGAAGATTAAGCGAGAGGACCGAAGTGTAAGCGAGGGAGAGGAAACAGAGATAATAAAAGAGATAGATTAAGTGAGGAATCTAGGCAGATGTCAATAATAACAACTAGAAAGTTTCGAGGCATGCATCAGGCACAGTTAGTCCACAATGGAGTTGATAATCCATAAGGTTGTTTAGTTATGTGCTATCCAGCGACATTCAACAAAACCATGATGATAAGTTTTCGAAGCGACAGTAGAATATTCCACGACTTTCACTAGCTAGGAAACTAAGTCTACAGCTAATTTGATAGGTCATTAATCAGATTCAATAACTTACGTTTGGATTGTAAATTTAGACATCTATATATTTTTTCGTCAGATGTATGTAGTGGTTAATAAACCCCAATATGAATAGTTCCGCTGGTCTTCAATATGGATGCTGGCCTAACTAGTTTTACTGGACACATCATAGGTGAGGGACTCACCCGCGCATTCATATCAATTTATCGTGAGGTACGCTGTGCCAGTCATCTCAACAAATCCAGTAACAAGATTAGTTTACTCACTCCCTAACATCCCAACCATCACTCAAATACATCTTTAATCCTGCTCACTAGTAACTTCTGGTTTCGTTAAGCTTTGCGTATCCACGATGTGCAAGGTTTTACGCACAATAGCGTTGTCCAGCTCCGATATTCGTGATTTTCTTAACTGATGCGCCGAACGTGATCTCGTACATCCAGACAGGTGAGTCATAGATTTTTGCGCACGGTAATATTAGTTTCGCTTTCATGTCTCTTATCACATGTATATATATATCTATATATAATAACAACTAGCAAGTTTTTGAGACGCACATCAGGCACAGCTAGTCCAAGAAAAAGATGATGATCTGAATGCGAGTATGTTTTTTATCAAGTTTGTTCTTGAAGTTATCCACTGATAGGGCCGTTGTTGCCTGAGCTCGGAAAGCGTTATCGGTTGCGTCAACTCCTAATGAGGAAACGTATGCTCGAAGCTAGGTGTTCGCTCTTTGATGTTCTTTTCCAGAGATAAGACCATCAGTGTTACCCTTTAACTCGATCACACTTTCACTGCACCGAAGGCTTGCCGGGTGTCTGTGCCACAAATTTGAATGGCGGATAACAAGGAAAGTAGGAGGTAAGTCTACGTAATTTCTCAGAATTGATAGAATATACTCCATATTTTGAAGGTTCTGGAATGACATGATAGAATTACAAGCAGTGGATGCTTAAGAGTAACATATACCATGTATAAGGTGGTTCATACAGAGAGTTTAGTATGATTAGCCTGTTCCGGAGAGCTTATGACTTAAAATGTTGGCATTTTCGGTGATGATCCTCACTAATAGACCACTTCAAAAGGACTACGGGAATGTTCTCCAGGCGCCTTCCTTTTTAATCACGTGATTGTGTCTGCAGTTACTGAAAACTAGAATACCTTTCTTATGAAGTAATAGTACGGATTCAAATTTTTAAAAATTTGCTAGTATGAATCTTCCGGAATTTCTCGCTTTGGATACCTGAGAAGAACTGAGCTCAGAAGCTTTCACGCTGCTGCTGAACCTTACATCCAAATCGCAAGCAATATCTACTAGTTTCGCCTTCGTGTATAACCAATTTTACGTTAGGGCTTTGTGAAACCCACTTTTATCAGCATTCAGTGGCCTATTCCAAGATAATCTATTCTCAGTTAGCTTGCTTATGTCTTATTGGCTTACTGCTAAAGTACAGCTACCTTTGGTAGGAGGCGAGATTGAATATAATGTCGTTACGTCAGCAGAAAACGGTTTGCTGTGTATAAAACTTAGGTGTACATAGTTGACGAATAGAAGAAACAGTGAAGGACAAATCACATTTCCTTGTATAACCTTACTGACCGTGTTCATGGTCTTAGAGAAGAGAGATATTAAGGTAACGATTCGGCTACGTTTTGTGGATCAAGATTTAAACTAGGACGAAAAGGGATCTCCTATGGCAAATGGGGAAGGTTTTAGAAGAAGATTGTGTGAAATGCTGTCAGAAGCTTTACTAAAATCAAAGTAAAAAGTTATCACTAAATAATCTTCGTCTTTGAGTTGGGAAATTTGGTCGAAAATTTCCAAGTGCAACATGGAGCAGGAGATCCCGGTCATATACCGAAGATGGGGAGGGCTGTTAAGTTTTACAAAAAGGAAATGATAAAAGATGATCTATTTCAACTTTTTATATTATTCCTGATGTTTCAGACGTCACATTTATGAGCCTATAATAAGTGGAAGTCAAAGCAAAATCATGTTTACATCTTTAACTCCGCCTGCAGATATTTGAAAACCTATGTGCCTTCAAAAAAATTGTCATCAGCGGCATAATATTTACACTCAAACGCATACACAAAACTGTGTGAATTTCACCGTATCACACTACTCAGAACCGATATCTGTATCAACAGAACGTTTAGGAGGACAATGGAGCACTCAAGAAACACTGGACAACGGGGCGGAAAACATCACAAAAGTTTAGCACCGCCTTTCTTCAGAATACCATAAAACTCAATGAGTTCCAGATAGCCCTCACCAATATGTTCCTGGCCTTTCACAGTCTACTCAATGGAGGGGAAACAACCTTGGAGAACTAATTCAAAAGCATCAAGGAGGCAATCACTTCAACATGTCAGGAGGTTCTGAGCCACACGAAGCACCATCATGATGAACGGATCACTGTTGATACACTGTATAAGATTCAAGAAAGAAGGAACAGGAAGGCTGCAATTAATATCAGTCAAACAGAGAAAGCCAAGACACAAGTTGATTACACAGAAGCAAACAAGCAAGGGAAGAAGATCATCAGAGCTAACAAACGTAAATATTTGGAAGATCTAGCAGTGATAGGGGAGAAGGATGTTGGAAAAAGAAACATGAGACAATCGTATAATACGACAAAGAAGCACTTTGGAAATCATCGTAAACCAGAAAGACCAGTGAAGAGCAAGGAACGCAAAGTGATCACCAACGGCAAAACAGGTGGGTAGAGAAATTTAAAGAACTCTTAAATTAACCAGCCCCGCTGAACACTCAAGCATCAAAGGAGCACCCACGTACCTGCCAATCAATGTTGGCCCACCAATAAATGGAGAGATCAGCATGACCATCAGACAAATCAGGAGTAACAAATTAGCTGGATCAAACAGCATTCCAGCGGAGACAATGAAAGCAGACATAGCTGTAACTGCAAATATATTGCGTTCGTTCAGCTAGATTTGGGATGAAGAACAATTACCAACAGACTTGAAAGAAAGAATCCTGATCAAGACACCAGAGAAAGGCGATCTCGGGAAGTGAGAACTACAGAAGCATCATTCTTCTTTCAATGCCAAGGAACGTTTTCAACAGAGTATATTTAAATAGAATGAAGGACTTCCTAAACGCCCAATACAACTATCAACCAACACCAAAGTCAGAATCTCCAATACAAATTTCAAAACAGTTCTACTGTCCGGAGCGGAAACTTGGAGAACTATCAAAGCTATGATCCAGAAAATACAAATGTTTTTTAACAGTTGCATACGTAAAATACTTCGGATCCGTTGGACAGATGCTATTAGCAACATCCTACTGTGGGAGAGAACAAACCGGATTCAAATCGAGGAAGAAGCGCTGGAATTAGATAGGACGCATATTGAGTTAAGCTCCCAACTATGTCCACAGACTAGTCCTCACTTAGAATCCTCAAGGTCAATGAAAAAGAGGAAGACCAAAAAACAAATTACTTCGAGAAACGGAGACAGGCCTGAGAAGAATTTACAAAAATTGGACAAAACTGGAAAAGGGGGCCTGCACTTACTGGAAACAATTTGAACTGTTACGGTAGAAAATCCATCTACAGTCTGAATTTTAATTAGAAGACCAATTACAGTCTAATAAATTGGAAACCAAGCCTACTACAGTCTGATTATTAAGAAGAATAAAGAAGCATTTGGAATTTTAATCGTTTATAATAATAAACTTCTTGGAAGAAGAACCTTGGATTACTTATCGTATTTTTTGTGATCGAACTGTATTTTGGGAAACGATTTTCTGATTTTGGATATTTCTTACCTGTGGAATTTCTATATTTTGTATTTGTCATTTGTCTTCCGTTGAACTTCACTTAAAGATGAGCAACCGCAAGAAAACAAACACGAGGAGGGTGGAAGAGCTTGAAGGATCCCGAAATGCTAGGCAAGTCGTTGATGATGCTTGTTTAATGGGTTCCCACTTTATTAGTGATGATGTTATGTCTGATACTTATTATTGTAAGTCACCCTTGGCAGGCATTAAGGAACAAGGTTTAAGTGAGAGTTCTAAGGTACCAGAGACGGATAAGATGCTTAGGACACCGATAGTAGGCTTAGAACTACCTAAGGTTGAACTCTCATTCTTCGAAGGCAGACCTCGCGACTACTTTAGATTCATTAGACAATTTGAAACGTTTATAGAACCCAGAATAAAAGATGACCAAGTGCGTTTATTATATTTAATTCACTACTGTAAAAGAAAGGCAAAAAGTGCGATTGAAGGTTGTATTATAATGGATCCACAAGCGGGATATAAGAGAGCTAAGGCCATTCTAAAACAGCTCTTTGGACAGTCGCATGTAATAGCCCGGGAAACCTTAGAGGACTTATTTAGAACCGGGAACGCAGATTTTAATGATCCTGAAGAGTTGACGAATTTGGCTATTAAAATGCAGAATGCTGCTTTAACCTTAGAACAGCTAAATTGTACAACGGAACTTCATTCCCTGGTTACTTTAGAACGAATAGTTAGGCTCTCACCTCATCGAATGCAAGCTCAGTGGGCAGAGCTGGGAATCAAGTGGGACGAAGAGGAAAGAGAACCTAATTTTAATGAATTGTCGGAATTTATTATGTCTCGTGCTAAGATAGCTAGTAGTAGGTTCGGAAGATTAGCTTATCGGGCTAAAACAGGACATAATACGGAAGCTATTAGTGATCTGCGTGCGAGACAAGAGGATTCTTCGTTTACACCTAACTCACACCCGGAATATAAGAGAGTTGTCAATTATATCAGAAAAGTATACGCTGTTGAAAGCCGACTATGTGACCGCGATGATTTAAAACCCCTTGATGCGTATCCCAGTAAGAAGCCGGGTTGTGTAACAGATAAGATGGCTTTTTTAAGTATGGAAAAGAAAGAAAAAGGCGAAAAGGTTAGGCATCAAGATGGATCCGAGGTGTGTGATTATAAAAGCCTCTTAACTGCTCGAAAAGCCTGGAACGGTTATTTGGATTCGAGTAAACAGAGGTTAGTGAGTTCAGTAAATATGAATAAGGACCAAACAGGATTGGCTGGACGGAAAAAAGCCTATGTTCGGAACCCTTCACTTAGGGTAAATTATAGAACGGGACCCAGAGTTGATTCTAGGACAAGTGATGGCGCTACTGTAAGGGCTAAGAAGCCTAGGAAACAACATGATGCTACTATTATTAAGAAGCCTAAACATCATTCTCTTTCGGATGCTATGACTAGCAATGGAAATAGTAGTCATCAGAATCTTAGTAGTGACAGCGATAATAAGGAGACAGAAAGTGTGAGCAGTCCACTTATGGTGACTAGTCGATCAACTTCATCGAACGAGCCTTCTAGTGTTTCGACGTCATCAGAACTCGTCGCGAATGTTAAGTTGATTGAGGATACACAAGGTTGTGTAACTGTAAGTGTTCCTACTTCGGTTGACTGTCAGTCAAGTGATGATGAGAAGGAAGCGTCTGATGGTAACAGTCAGTCTACAGTGTTGCATGATAACGTTGTTATTGATGTGCATACGTCTTGTGTCTCTGAAACCGAACATGGAGAACAACAAGTGAGCTTATCGGCTTTGGATTGTGACACTAATGCTGTTCTTTCACGTAGCGAGATGAGTTATACAACAATGGAAGAGTTTCACTCTACGGATGCTAGTGCAGACCGAAACGACGCAACTTGTCTGACACAATGGAATCATGATGACGTTGATAATAATCTGGATGTCACTGATGTGACAAATGAGTTACCGACGATGACGAATGCTGATCAAACCTCCTCTGTATCAGGAGATGGAGAGCTAAATATTGGTCCGATGTTATGCCACTTAAAAATCTTAGGGAGACGAGGAAATATCAAAATTGGAGATCCCACCCTTGCATATTATCTATGGGTCAAGAACTTCTGTTGATAAGTCAGCATCACTGACTTCATTGTATCTGCTGTCCGGAGCAAGTGGTGGTGGAATGACGACTCATCCCCATGATATGGAATGTAGTTCCCGGATAGGATATGATCAGCTTTACGACGTGTTGTACATGTTCGCGTGGGTTAATTGGGTAGGGTTTATACTACCGTTAGGTCATGCTACGATAGATAGGGGAATCAAGGGCCTGATGGGAAGGTATAGGTACCTAGTTAGCTTGATAGGTCATATCCATGTTGGAGGGCGGGTAGGCGTACTGCTGTAAGTCCTACACGTTCTTCCGGTGTGGATTAGGGGATGAGAGGGAACCCTAAATTGAAGTGTCATTAACGCTTGCCTTTTTTGCATGGAGGGATTTTGCGGGCCGGTGTAGAATCTTTTTTGAATGTTTTGTTTTTTGGAAAATCCCTCCATGTTTACATATTTTTGTTATGACATGACGGACTTTTTCTGTCGGCATTTTGGTATTTTATTTGATTCCAATTTTAGATTTTATCATTGTATATTGTTATTATTTCTATATTTTGTACTTATATTGAAGTTTTTATGTTTGCTTCTGAACTGTATATATGTTGTTTAAATTTGATCTTTAATATGGCTACAGCCATATTTGGATTGATACTGTGGCGGTTGGATCTAACATCACTTATTCCTTTTAACTCGGATACTCCTGAGAGTAATTGGACTTGGAAAGTGCATCAAAATTCAGGTGTTGATTTGTATTTCCATTTTTTAATATAATATAGACCGCTTTCTCCTAGAATTATTGTGTTTTTGACATTGGGTTGGGAGATAGCGCGTTCGATTTGCACTTACTGGAAACAATTTGAACTGTTACGGTAGAAAATCCATCTACACATAGTGCGCCGGATAATACTGGTCGGCGACCAATGTTTCATTGAGGCAATAAGCATATGCATAGTTAGTCCGTTTTGCATCTGTGGATAATAAATTATACTTTCCATTCAGCTGGAAAGGTTCCATACCTAAATGTTCTGAAGCACAAACAATTCGTGGTGTTTGTAGTAGCGGTGATTCAGTTTCCTCTGCTTTCTCTTGAAAGTACTTTGATCTCTGTTAGCGCTCTGAACGGCATAGTTGGCACATGAGTATTTGAGGAACATGGACAATTTCACCTCCTCTCATTCTATGGTATCTATGGGACCAAAAGATAACGAAGTTATTTACATTTAAATAGTGATCGGAAATGGATGTTTCTCACCACTTCTCCGTGCATGGATTTCGAGTTTGCTGACTTTCTCGAAGAGAGAGCGAGCATTTAATGAAAGGATGTTGAACTGAGAGGTGACATTCAGTAATGGACCAGTGAATAAACTGTGAGCAGTAATTTTTAAATATTAGAGGGATCAGTTAGGGTGAGAATTATGTTATGTTGAGTGGTAAATTGTGCAACTTTGTCATTATATGTAATATACTTACAGTTGCTGGCAAGATTCCAAACTACCTACATCTGGTGCATGATCAGTCATGAAATTTTGCTAGCGTTTTGGTTGGTCTTGGTGGAATTTTGATGGTACTTCGGAAATAACCGCTCCGTTGGAAACTAGAATAAATAATTATAAAGCAGTGATGATGATGACAAATATGGGAAGGATTGATCGGAAAATCGTAGTAATTATATACCTGAGACAAGCGAAAGTGTTGAAGTTTTCATCTTGCAGGTTTAAGGAAAGATAACTAAATCTAATCGGCGTTTTAGCGAGCAAGAGACACAACCCACGACAACTCATGAGGTAAACATGATCTCTAAAAGTGGATTGAACATAGTGACCATTGGATTGGAATGACAGCCAGTTGCGGTTGATTTCTCCAGCGTAAAAGAATGATTGGAATAATTCTGAACAGAAGGAATCATCTGAATATTCAGCAACAGTTCCAGGAACGTATGTTGGAGATGTTAATGAAACAAATGAATCTGAATCACAGAGGTTTTGCCGATGATTCATATAATCCACATACAGACTCGATAGTTAATTCCATTCATGAATTTCATTTTGATGGCGTAGCTGGTGTGACTTTCGAGTCTTGGTTCAAGAAGTATGAGGATTTGTTCAAGGTCGACCTCAACAAACTTGATGACGCCGCCAAAGTCAGATTCCTCTTGAGAAAGCTCAGTACAATCGAGCGCGAACGTTATAGTAATTTCATCCTACCAGAGAACCCATGGGATTTTTCTCTCGATGTTTCAATTGAAACGCGGTCGCAAATCTTCGCTGAACAGTCTTCTCTCTTTAATATTCGTTATCAATGCCTCAAAATAACGAAGTGAAGTGAAGATGACTGGGTAAAACAAGCCTGCTTAGTAAATCGTGAATGTGAACGATTTAAACTAAGATCAATGACGGAAGACCAGTTTAAGTGCCTTGTGTTTGTGTGCAGCTTACAATCTCCCGAAGATGCTGATATAAGAACTTAAGATTCTGATCTTAAGTTAAATTGAGCAGTGCCCAAGAAATAACTGCAGAGTGTCAGAGATTAGTAAATTTGAAGCATGATTCCTCCATGGTCGAAAACAATGGCTGTCCATCATACGTGCATGCCGTTAGTGAAAAGAAAGATTCCGGCTCAAAAAAGCATCACAAAAGCACAGACAACCAGCCCTCATCTCCATGCTGTTCATGTGGAGGTTGGCACTACAAGAAGTTTTGTCCATACCAAAAATATGTTTGCACTAAATGTCACAAAGAAACCCGATGTAGGACAAAAACTCGCAGACATTACTCCGCGAAAGTCGATTCCAAGAAATACAGATCTGGTAAGACAATAAATAAGGTATTTGTGTCTCATAACCAGACAAGAATTCACCACAGAAGAAAGTATGTGACTTTGGATATGAATTCACACTATATCCGTCTTCAACTTGACACAGCATCTGCTATCACCCTTATCAGTCCAAAAACTTGGGAGAAAATTGGAAGACCTACAGTTCACCAAACGAAGCAACTAGCACACAGCGCATCTGGTGGCCAGTTAAATATTGCTGGGGAAATATGGTGCATTGTTTCAAAAAATGAGGCAACAACGAGTGCAACTGTATACTTAACTAAAAAACCAGACCTTGATTTATTGGGGTTGGATCTGATAGATGCATTAAAATTAGCAGACCATCCTATCAGCAATATCTGCAGCCGAGTTAGAATCAATAACCCTTTGGAGTCAAGTCTGAGAAATGCCATTATAAAAAGGCATCATCACGTATTTTCGGAAGCTTTGCGCGAATGTACGAAAGCCAAAGCACTACTGACTCTCAGGTCAACAGCTATTCCTGTTTTTCGACCAAAAAGACCTGTACCTTATGCTTCTCTCCCAGTAGTTGAAAAGAATCCAAATGCCGAAACTGCCGTTCGTGCTGACAAGCTGACAAACCCTTCAAAATGTGAGCCTCAACAATGGCAGATACCTACTGGACCTTGGAAGAGAATTCATGCAGATTTCGCTGGCCCAATCCAAAGTAACATGTTTCTTATTATTGTAGATGCGCCTACAAAATGGCCAGAAATATACAGCATGCCGAATTGTACAGACTCGGAAACTATTCAGAAGCTGTCTACCTTATTTAGTTGTTTCGGAGTGCCAGAAAACTTGGTAACTGATAGTGGATCACAATTTGTTGCGGGCTCGTTCAAGTGATTCTGCATTTCAAACGGCATAACGCATCTGCGGTCCCCACCTTACCATCCCCAATCCAACTGACAAGCAGAACGCTTCCAGGACACATTCAAAAGGGCTTTACTGAAAGGGGAAGACGAGGGGCCAACTAGCCAAGTAATCACTAGATTTTTAACGGCTTACAGAAGCACTCCGAACCATACGGTCCCAGAGGGGAAGTCTCCAGCTGAAGCAATGTTTGGAAGAAGTATTCGGACTATTTTGAACGCGACGTTGCCCCCTAAAAGAGCGGATAGGTACAGGCCAAATCAAAATATTCGTAGCTTCAATGTTGGCGATAAAGTGTTCCTAAAATCATATCCGTCGTCCAAAGACTAGGAAGAGTTTTGTATCGAATAACAGGGGCTTCAGGAAGCTGTGTTAGACACACGAACCAACTGCGAAAGGACGAAAGAATGGTACGCTCGGGTGATAATCGCGTAAATCTACCGCTGGAGTTGATCACAGAACCGACAACTACACATTTGTCCCGGAATACTGAAGAAAAGGGAAGCTCGGAGACACTAACTCGGAAAACGACAACCAGAATGGAATGCCGCCGCAAACCAGTCGTAAGACTACAAGTGGACTCAAGAAAAATTTTTATTCCGGGGAGGTGTTGGGATAGCCAATCGAGAAGAAAGCCACGCACATTGTGTATTGATGAACGTATAGATTAGATGCTTAAATATTTCAAGGGCAGTCGATCGAAGAACTATTTGATTATTGTTCATATATTTTAAGAACGACATCGATTATGTATATAATTGTATAAATACGCATGTTTTATTGTATATTTTTGATTTCGTTAATAAGTGCACTCCAGCGTCTTCCGTCTTCTTATTTTTGAACGTTAGGAGTCTAACGTTCGGTGTTGTCATTTGTACAGTGGTTTGGCGTTACTCAAGTAGAGAACATAAAGGTATGTACACGTTGAAATATCATTTTCATCCATTTACGATTATGTTTCGAAATTTTTCGAATGACGTCCGGTCAAATTATGAAAATAAATATATAACTGCAGGTATATGTTCATTTACGTTTTACTTTATTAAATTGTGACTACGTGGGTTTTTCGTGAAAGATTCGTCTTATGTGGCCTGGAAAAAATTGCAAGAACGAATTGAAATTTATTGTTTTGCTCATAGATCTTGAGAATACGAGCCAATCTGAAACGCTTCGTTCACCATACAGAAGAATGTGGTTTGGCCTAACATAACAAGCCGTAGTTCGTCAGCTCTATAATAATAATAATAATAATAATTTCTCAAATAACAAACATGTTACAAGAGACATGCCAATTTACAGGCAAGATCAAAATGTTAAGATTAGCAACATATTTCTTTTAAAACGGTATACAGTTACTGAAACATTTTACGAGATTCATTGGATTCCTAAAGTTGGAATGTACAATGCGAATAATTGGCGCAAGTTACGAAGGTTGAGTTACGACAATCATCTTATGGACTGAGAAACGATTCATGGTAGAGACAGGTTTTCATATAACAAGAATTGATGCGGTAAATGTACAAAGGTCTGGTTGATATACATCAGCTAGTGACTTCACATGTTCAGACCGAATATTGGAAATTTAGTCGTTACAGTTCTAAAACAAACAGTTATCATCTACTGACAAGTACTTTGAAAGCCTGATCAACAATGAGACGTCCGTCGTAAACTCACTATCGGACGACGAGAAAATGCAGGGAGAAGCACCTCCAGATGTGAGACAAGTCCGTATTAATGTATTTTCATTTGGTGTCTCTAAAGTTTGTTCGAATAGTCCGCATAATTAACTTTGCTCCCTGATCACCTAAGCTGAGTTGTTTGGGGAAAGACATACGTTAGTTCTACTGATTTGAAGCACTTTTGAGCCTTAAGAAAGTTTAAGTCATTAAGGTTAAAAAAGGAACGTCAGTAGTGAAGTATGTATTAATTCCATTTGTAACGGTAAATTACTACGATCCTATCGCTGCTTCTTTAGTCATTATAACTAAGACCTTGAAAAAAGGACACTGGAAAAGCCTAAAATGTTATGTGATTCCAGAAAGAAATACTCAAAAGTCACTTTCATCCTTTAGTGTGGTCTTAGAGCTTCCAAAAGTAGAACTATATAGTGCTGATGGTCAACCAGCAGATTATTGGAAGTCCCTCAAGCATTTCGAAGCTTTTATTGTTCCTAAACTATGAGGTGACAGGTTTAAACTTCTGATAATAATATGCTATTGTAAAGGAGAGGCCAAAGAAGCCACAGAGGAATACATCATGCTCCAGCCATCGTCTGGTTGTCGTAGAGCATGAGATACTCAGAAATGAGCTTTGTGAAAGTCACTCGAAGTTAACTGAGCCCTGTAAAAGGGGTTAGTCGAAGGCTCTTGGGTAGAACACGTTGAAACTGAAACCCTGATCAGGCCAGCTTTAAAAGTGGAAAACTGTTCGATAGCATTGTAACAAATGGGCTAATCGGCGGACCTCAAGTACGTAAGCCCGCACCCCTAGAAATGATAGTGATGAGATTCTACCGAATGTCACAGATGAAATGGATAGAAATTGGTGGAAGTGTGACTGCAAATGGTAGAGAACCTGCAATCACTGATTTAATAGAGTCTGAATCAATCAGCACAGTATTTTAACTAAGTAAATTGTGACAAACAACAAATGAAATACAAACGAGACATCTTGTTTTACAGGGAAGACGTCATCTAACCAACATAAGTGATATCTGAATGATATCACATTATTGAGAAATGTTCCTGATACTATTTGCTAGAAGTTAATTGTTGGTGATTGCAGGTGAGAGAGAAAATCCCTTGTTTTCTATGCCTCAAGGTAGGCCACAGATCAGAGGAAAATAAACACCGTGCAGAGCTTAATATTAAGGGTTGTCCGGATAGGCATGATCCTTCAATGCAGAAATCCATTTGCCAGCGATCAGAAACAAAATGCTTTTGGGTACACAGAGACGACGAAACATGGTGATTATGAGTCTCATTTCAGTGCATGATCAGAAAGTTTATAGGTATGATTTTCTAGATAATGGTTGGGATATAACCCTATACATTCCTGATACTCTAGGACTGTTCAGATTACCATCAACACAGTGAGTGGAAGTAAGTTCGGTAGTCTGACAAATAAACATTTTCAAGTTTACTGACTAAACGAAAATAAATGTAAACAGAGAAAGCTAATGTAGCAGATAGTGTTAGAATAGGTTTCACTTGGACCAGCAGTCTGTAAGACGTAGGAGAGTACTATGAACAATATTTATCGGGCATATGACTTTGTAGAGCAATTAAAGTATATTTTTAACAATGAGATTTCTGACTTTCATCCTTCTACGGCTACAATTACCACCATAATATTCCTACACTTTTCTGCCTAATCCATTAAACATCTTCCCCCCACTGCATCCTGAATGCTTATAGTTTGCTTGAAAGGTAACAGTTAATAGTGTTATATCAATGTCTAGCCCATAGTTCATAAGTTTAACCGTAAGACAAGCTTGTGAAAGGAACTTGAGGAAATAATGCTTCTAAGTTGGATGTGAAAAGTTTAATCTCGAGGAGAGCATATCTTACATTCAATATAAATGGGCCTAACAACTAGTGGGAAAGAAAAATGAGGGTGCTGATAATCACTGGGTTGTTCACCTACCTAAGAAAACAGTAAACCATGGTTGCTGGTAGTTATGTCCCAACAGGAAGGAGATTGGTGAGCTTGAGATTTCGACTCATATGTCATGACGATCTTAAGGAAGGCTACACCCTTACTATGCACCGGATGATTGAAAAGTGATATTATGTTGTGGTTCCAGGGTAGCAACTCGATAGTGGTCACCAATCAAGATAGCTTTGCCACAACTTGATCTGCTGAAACCCGATAAACCACGGAAAGAGAGAGCGGTGCTAAGGTAGCCGATTAACTTCTAGACAACCAGCCCTACCCAGGCCCAGAGAAGACAGGGGATTTGCTCGAATTGCTGTTGCGTTTCCTCAAATGACCGGTCTATGTATCTGCGGATGTAGACGAAGTGCCCATGCAAGTAATCGTACCAGTGTTTGTATTTTGTTTGGAACGAGAATGACAACTGGTGTTTCTAAGTCATAGAAACTGCATAGTATGGGCACCAGAGACTGTAGAATCGATTTTGAAGGCTTTGTTTTTGAGAAAATCCCTCCATGTATATTTTAGTGTTATGATCTTGCTAACTCTTTCTGTTCAGTATTTTGGTACTCTGTAAGTCCCAATTTGGGATATTAATATCTGTATTTTGTCATATTTCCTATTTTCTGTACTTGAGTTTATATGTTTCCTTCCGAACTGTAAATTTGTTGTTTAAATTGATACTTAATATGGCAACGGCCATATCGGACTTGATACGTTTGCGGTAACTTTGTATTATTGACTGGAAGGACGCGTTTTTCCAGAATTGGAAACTTATTTTGTTAATTTTGGATCGGGACAGTATAATATTGTTTAGGTAATTATCTGTATTCCCTTTTTGATAAATAGTAGAACCGTTCTTACTCAGAATTTATATTCTGAATTCGGACTGGACAAGGCGCGGATATTCTTCATACTGTCTCCGAAAGCAAAGTTCACTGAAGTGAACTTTCTCTATAGAGACTTCTGAGGGACCATGGAATAACACTAGCTCCTGAGCATAGGATTCTAGAAGCTGAATATACGATGACTTGAATGTCATTTTCAAAAGCTTTTGAGTATGTCATGGAATATAGTAGAATTTAAGTCAAATTTGGGACAATGTCAAATTAACATGACTTTGACTTGAAGATATGATCACATTTGTCACATCCATTTTTCTAATGTATACATGCTTTTGTTGATAAACTTCTCACGCAGGAATTGTTCCGTTCTTTGAAACAGAGTACGTACAGATAGACAGTCATCTGACTGGGATCATATTTTTTTATAAAGTTTGAGGAGTCCTATTAATGGGAACGAACTATCTTCCTACTCGTTCGTTAGTTTAATAGAATAAGTGAGCGCATCAATTATATTCGTTGTCCTAAAGCATCTGCATCAAATCACAGTCGAATCCAGTCTGCTGTTCAGCCCTACAGCAACTAGTAATCTTATATCATGCACTTCTCATTGCATTGATCATCTATAAAGAATAATTTTGAACCGGTTTCGTTCATGACTTATGGCCTATCCGGTGATAAGATGGTCGAATAAAATGCAACACGGACATTAGTGTCACCAAACATTGAAGATCGGTGATATTTGTGAACTTATTCTAGCAGAAGGCAGTCTAGCAGTTACTTTTTCCAACCCGTTTATAGATTATCAGCTACAATATTATAATTGATATTGTGTGGATACCTACAATATATGAAAATGCCTAGCCTAATTCTCATGATGGAATATGCTATATAACATAACATACAAAGAACAACGTTGGTCAATCAATTGGTTTACAGTGTTTGGATTAATTTATTGTCTCTCAAATCACTTCAAATTGGGGGAAAAACATTCAGTGTTTTCAGAGAAGAAGGGAATATGAAGACAGAGGGCATAATAACTAACACTTCTGCTTTCAGTCTAGAGCCGGGTTGCAGAGAACTGAGGAAATAAATTCCTGTGCTTAGATGTTAAAATCTCCAAGCTAGCTACTTATATATCTCTGAAGATAAACATTCTGTAGAAATACAAGTCAATCGGTTTAAAAAGTGACTGTCAATTAAAATGATTTACAAACTGACGTGTTACTTAAAATGAGGTAAACTCACTCAGTTCATCAGACATTTAGCCAGTATTGTTACGGGAGAAACGAAGACATTTTGCTGATCAAAACCTTCATGTATAAATATCATTAATTTCACTGTTTTTGGGTACATTTGTTTTACTTAACTTGTCAACTTGTTTGAATTATTATTTGCGGACATATTGGACTCCCGTTTCTCTTTGTTGTTCGTTGCAGTTTTTTGCTCCAAGAGATAATAAATTAGAAGAACGACATTGGTCGTCTATTTGTAATAAATTATTTTGGTGGAATTTGTGATTTGGAATAAACTTTGGTATCTACTTTGGAGTTTCGTTCTTGGTATAGAAATTTGGGACCTTGAATTACCAATAGACGACAACAGTGCTTCGTAAGATCGACGAGCAAAAAACTGGACGTAACAAGTATAGGGTGTTGAAGATTGGTCAGTTTAAGTCGTTTATGGTTTCGCTGATGATTTTCTCTTGCATATTTTTCTCTATGCACAAACTCTGCCAGCATTCATGGACTGAAGTAAAAATGGTCAACAAAAACCAAAAGAGTAGTTGTGGTGAACAAACAAATCTTTATTTCCCCAATTCATTAACATCCAAACACCTTGCCTGCTTACCAACTTATCGCTTTACTCATTAATTTTTAACATTATTTCAACTCATTTTTTTCTCTTTCTCCTCGTTCCAGGTCCCTGTCCTTCCTGTTTCCAAACTACCTATAAACTGACTCATCTTACAAATCATACCATTCGTTTACTTAAAATCAGTGTGATATGCTACGTGGATGTCTGGTAAAGTTGTCTGGATTGCTTGTAACATGGAGCTAGTAGAGAAAGTTAATTCCAATAAGGAGCACAAAAAATCGAGAGCAGACTGGAGACCATTATTTACAATCAACCATTAAACGTAAGAGGACCTAACATCACAAAAGCAGGGAGGATGGTGTATCTGACCAGCATTCATGACGGTGGGGCGATAACCTCAATCTACCCATGTCTGTGTGGCAGAACATTTTTTTGCTTACGGCTCCTTACGATATAGCAGGATGTAACAAATCAGTGATATTGATGTTACTTTTCCTTGTTAACCTCGCCTACAACTCATGCCTGTAACCTTGCACTGGTTTTTACTTTCTACCAAGAAATCCTATTACAGGCTGGTCTGGACAACTATACTAAAAAAGAGCTCATTCATAACTTCTAGAGCCACAGAGTTAAAAATAAAAAGAGTAAATAAAATAAGGACCTGCCAATTAATATTGGCGCACCTACAATTGAGGAGATCAGTATGGCCATCAGACAAATGAAGAGCGGCAAAGCAGCAGGACCAGACAACATTCCAGCAGAGGCAATGAAAGCAGATGTAGAAGCAACTGCAAAAATATTTCACATTCTCTTCAAGAAGATTTGGGATGAGGAATAAGTACCATCAGATCGGAAAGAAGGATACCTGATCATAATACCAAAGAAAGGCGATCTCAGCAAGTGTGAGAACTACAGAGGCATCACTCTTCTTTCAATACCAGGCAAAGTCTTCAACAGGGTATTGTTAAACAGAATGAAGGACTTCGTAGACACCCAACTTCGAGATCAACAGGCTGTATTTCGTAAGGATCGATCGTGTACTGACCAAATTGCTACATTACGGGTCATTATGGAACAATCAATTGAATGGAACTCACCACTCTACATCAACTTTATCGACTACGAGAAAGCATTCGATAGCGTGGATAGGAAAACACTGTGGAGGCTTCTTCGACACTACGGTGTGCCTGAGAAAATAGTCAACATCATACGGAATTCTTATGATGGATTCAACTGCGAAATCGTACACGACGGACAGCTAACAGACTCTTTCGAGGTGAAGACCGGTATAAGGCAAGGTTGCTTACTCTCACCCTTTCTCTCTCTCTCTCCTGATGATCGACTGTATTATGAAGACGTTGACATCTGGAGGGAAGCACGGTATCAACTGGACAGTCAGGACGCAGCTGGATGATCTGGACTTCGCAGATGACCTGGCTCTTCTATCTCACACGCAACAACAAATGCAAGAGAAGACGACCAGTGTAGCAGCAGCCTCTGCAGCAGTAGGTTTCAACATACACAAAGGAAAAAGCAAAATTCTCCGATCCTACACAACATGCACCAAACAAATCACTTTTGATGGAGATGCCTTGGAGGACGTTAACACCTTTACATATCTTGGCAGCATCATCGACGAGAAAGGTGGATCCGATGCAGATGTGAGGGCGCTGATCGGCAAAGCAAGGGCTGCATTTCTGCAGTTGAAAAATATCTGGAACTACAAACAACTTTCAAACAAAACCAAAATAAGGATTTTCAATACAAATGTCAAGACAGTTCTACTGTATGGAGCGGAAACATGGAGAACTACCAAAGCCATCATCCAGAAGATACAAGTGTTTATGAACAGTTGTCTACGCAAAATACTTCGTATTCGTTGGCCAGACACGATCAGCAACGACGAACTGTAGGAGAGAACAAACCAGATTCCAGTGGAGGAGGAAATCAGGAAGAAGCGGTGGAAGTGGATAGGACACACACTACGAAAAGCACCTAAGTGCGTCACGAGACAAGCCCTCACATGGAACCCTCAAGGCAAAAAGAAAAGAGGAAGGCCAAAGAATACATTACGCCGAGAAATAGAGAAAGATATGAGAGGAATGAACAAACATTGGACAGAACTGGAGAGGGAAGCCCAGGACAGCGTTGGTAGGAGAAAACTGGTGGGCGGCCTATGCTCCATTGGGGGTAACAGGCGTGGGTAAGTAAGTAAGTAAATAAAATAAGATAAAAGCAGATCACTGAGCCTCATTTTCGTATTTTGTAAATCAACATTATCACTAACAACTTGGTTCTTCTGAATTTCCTCTGTTCATACGACTAACTTCCCATTAGTTATCTCACTACTGAGTTGCCTTTATTAACCTACATAAGTGCAGGTGTACAGTTAGTGATCTGATAATAAAAAAAGTCTGAGTAAACATACATTTGTTTTATCCATAAATGTATGTGCAAAGCCGTTGTTCGGCTTTAAACACGAATACTTCCTGTTCCGCTCCTCGTCCCGTTTTCTTTATTCCTCTTTTTTCAGCACCTTATTCCAGTCCTCATATATTAGTCTGGATATTTGCAGTAGACATGGTTACCCTACACAGAAACATGTGAAATCATTAGCTGATGTATATCAGCCAGACCTTTGTACATTTACCGCATCAATTCTTGTTATATGAAAACCTGTCTCTACCATGAATCGTTTCTCAGTCCATAAGATGATTGTCGTAACTCAACCTTCGTAACTTGCGCCAATTATTCGCATTGTACATTCCAACTTTAGGAATCCAATGAATCTCGTAAAATGTTTCAGTAACTGTATACCGTTTTAAAAGAAATATGTTGCTAATCTTAACATTTTGATCTTGCCTGTAAATTGGCATGTCTCTTGTAACATGTTTGTTATTTGAGAAATTATTATTATTATTATTATTATAGAGCTGACGAACTACGGCTTGTTATGTTAGGCCAAACCACATTCTTCTGTATGGTGAACGAAGCGTTTCAGATTGGCTCGTATTCTCAAGATCTATGAGCAAAACAATAAATTTCAATTCGTTCTTGCAATTTTTTCCAGGCCACATAAGACGAATCTTTCACGAAAAACCCACGTAGTCACAATTTAATAAAGTAAAACGTAAATGAACATATACCTGCAGTTATATATTTATTTTCATAATTTGACCGGACGTCATTCGAAAAATTTCGAAACATAATCGTAAATGGATGAAAATGATATTTCAACGTGTACATACCTTTATGTTCTCTACTTGAGTAACGCCAAACCACTGTACAAATGACAACACCGAACGTTAGACTCCTAACGTTCAAAAATAAGAAGACGGAAGACGCTGGAGTGCACTTATTAACGAAATCAAAAATATACAATAAAACATGCGTATTTATACAATTATATACATAATCGATGTCGTTCTTAAAATATATGAACAATAATCAAATAGTTCTTCGATCGACTGCCCTTGAAATATTTAAGCATCTAATCTATACGTTCATCAATACACAATGTGCGTGGCTTTCTTCTCGATTGGCTATCCCAACACCTCCCCGGAATAAAAATTTTTCTTGAGTCCACTTGTAGTCTTACGACTGGTTTGCGGCGGCATTCCATTCTGGTTGTCGTTTTCCGAGTTAGTGTCTCCGAGCTTCCCTTTTCTTCAGTATTCCGGGACAAATGTGTAGTTGTCGGTTCTGTGATCAACTCCAGCGGTAGATTTACGCGATTATCACCCGAGCGTACCATTCTTTCGTCCTTTCGCAGTTGGTTCGTGTGTCTAACACAGCTTCCTGAAGCCCCTGTTATTCGATACAAAACTCTTCCTAGTCTTTGGACGACGGATATGATTTTAGGAACACTTTATCGCCAACATTGAAGCTACGAATATTTTGATTTGGCCTGTACCTATCCGCTCTTTTAGGGGGCAACGTCGCGTTCAAAATAGTCCGAATACTTCTTCCAAACATTGCTTCAGCTGGAGACTTCCCCTCTGGGACCGTATGGTTCGGAGTGCTTCTGTAAGCCGTTAAAAATCTAGTGATTACTTGGCTAGTTGGCCCCTCGTCTTCCCCTTTCAGTAAAGCCCTTTTGAATGTGTCCTGGAAGCGTTCTGCTTGTCAGTTGGATTGGGGATGGTAAGGTGGGGACCGCAGATGCGTTATGCCGTTTGAAATGCAGAATCACTTGAACGAGCCCGCAACAAATTGTGATCCACTATCAGTTACCAAGTTTTCTGGCACTCCGAAACAACTAAATAAGGTAGACAGCTTCTGAATAGTTTCCGAGTCTGTACAATTCGGCATGCTGTATATTTCTGGCCATTTTGTAGGCGCATCTACAATAATAAGAAACATGTTACTTTGGATTGGGCCAGCGAAATCTGCATGAATTCTCTTCCAAGGTCCAGTAGGTATCTGCCATTGTTGAGGCTCACATTTTGAAGGGTTTGTCAGCTTGTCAGCACGAACGGCAGTTTCGGCATTTGGATTCTTTTCAACTACTGGGAGAGAAGCATAAGGTACAGGTCTTTTTGGTCGAAAAACAGGAATAGCTGTTGACCTGAGAGTCAGTAGTGCTTTGGCTTTCGTACATTCGCGCAAAGCTTCCGAAAATACGTGATGATGCCTTTTTATAATGGCATTTCTCAGACTTGACTCCAAAGGGTTATTGATTCTAACTCGGCTGCAGATATTGCTGATAGGATGGTCTGCTAATTTTAATGCATCTATCAGATCCAACCCCAATAAATCAAGGTCTGGTTTTTTAGTTAAGTATACAGTTGCACTCGTTGTTGCCTCATTTTTTGAAACAATGCACCATATTTCCCCAGCAATATTTAACTGGCCACCAGATGCGCTGTGTGCTAGTTGCTTCGTTTGGTGAACTGTAGGTCTTCCAATTTTCTCCCAAGTTTTTGGACTGATAAGGGTGATAGCAGATGCTGTGTCAAGTTGAAGACGGATATAGTGTGAATTCATATCCAAAGTCACATACTTTCTTCTGTGGTGAATTCTTGTCTGGTTATGAGACACAAATACCTTATTTATTGTCTTACCAGATCTGTATTTCTTGGAATCGACTTTCGCGGAGTAATGTCTGCGAGTTTTTGTCCTACATCGGGTTTCTTTGTGACATTTAGTGCAAACATATTTTTGGTATGGACAAAACTTCTTGTAGTGCCAACCTCCACATGAACAGCATGGAGATGAGGGCTGGTTGTCTGTGCTTTTGTGATGCTTTTTTGAGCCGGAATCTTTCTTTTCACTAACGGCATGCACGTATGATGGACAGCCATTGTTTTCGACCATGGAGGAATCATGCTTCAAATTTACTAATCTCTGACACTCTGCAGTTATTTCTTGGGCACTGCTCAATTTAACTTAAGATCAGAATCTTAAGTTCTTATATCAGCATCTTCGGGAGATTGTAAGCTGCACACAAACACAAGGCACTTAAACTGGTCTTCCGTCATTGATCTTAGTTTAAATCGTTCACATTCACGATTTACTAAGCAGGCTTGTTTTACCCAGTCATCTTCACTTCACTTCGTTATTTTGAGGCATTGATAACGAATATTAAAGAGAGAAGACTGTTCAGCGAAGATTTGCGACCGCGTTTCAATTGAAACATCGAGAGAAAAATCCCATGGGTTCTCTGGTAGGATGAAATTACTATAACGTTCGCGCTCGATTGTACTGAGCTTTCTCAAGAGGAATCTGACTTTGGCGGCGTCATCAAGTTTGTTGAGGTCGACCTTGAACAAATCCTCATACTTCTTGAACCAAGACTCGAAAGTCACACCAGCTACGCCATCAAAATGAAATTCATGAATGGAATTAACTATCGAGTCTGTATGTGGATTATATGAATCATCGGCAAAACCTCTGTGATTCAGATTCATTTGTTTCATTAACATCTCCAACATACGTTCCTGGAACTGTTGCTGAATATTCAGATGATTCCTTCTGTTCAGAATTATTCCAATCATTCTTTTACGCTGGAGAAACCAATTTTTATAATCATCATTCTCCATAAATCAACCGCAACTGGCTGTCATTCCAATCCAATGGTCACTATGTTCAATCCACTTTTAGAGATCATGTTTACCTCATGAGTTGTCGTGGGTTGTGTCTCTTGCTCGCTAAAACGCCGATTAGATTTAGTTATCTTTCCTTAAACCTGCAAGATGAAAACTTCAACACTTTCGCTTGTCTCAGGTATATAATTACTACGATTTTCCGATCAATCCTTCCCATATTTGTCATCATCATCACTGCTTTATAATTATTTATTCTAGTTTCCAACGGAGCGGTTATTTCCGAAGTACCATCAAAATTCCACCAAGACCAACCAAAACGCTAGCAAAATTTCATGACTGATCATGCACCAGATGTAGGTAGTTTGGAATCTTGCCAGCAACTGTAAGTATATTACATATAATGACAAAGTTGCACAATTTACCACTCAACATAACATAATTCTCACCCTAACTGATCCCTCTAATATTTAAAAATTACTGCTCACAGTTTATTCACTGGTCCATTACTGAATGTCACCTCTCAGTTCAACATCCTTTCATTAAATGCTCGCTCTCTCTTCGAGAAAGTCAGCAAACTCGAAATCCATGCACGGAGAAGTGGTGAGAAACATCCATTTCCGATCACTATTTAAATGTAAATAACTTCGTTATCTTTTGGTCCCATAGATACCATAGAATGAGAGGAGGTGAAATTGTCCATGTTCCTCAAATACTCATGTGCCAACTATGCCGTTCAGAGCGCTAACAGAGATCAAAGTACTTTCAAGAGAAAGCAGAGGAAACTGAATCACCGCTACTACAAACACCACGAATTGTTTGTGCTTCAGAACATTTAGGTATGGAACCTTTCCAGCTGAATGGAAAGTATAATTTATTATCCACAGATGCAAAACGGACTAACTATGCATATGCTTATTGCCTCAATGAAACATTGGTCGCCGACCAGTATTATCCGGCGCACTATGTGTAGATGGATTTTCTACCGTAACAGTTCAAATTGTTTCCAGTAAGTGCAAATCGAACGCGCTATCTCCCAACCCAATGTCAAAAACACAATAATTCTAGGAAAAAGCGGTCTATATTATATTAAAAAATGGAAATACACATCAACACCTGAATTTTGATGCACTTTCCAAGTCCAATTACTCTCAGGAGTATCCGAGTTAAAAGGAATAAGTGATGTTAGATCCAACCGCCACAGTATCAATCCAAATATGGCTGTAGCCATATTAAAGATCAAATTTAAACAACATATATACAGTTCAGAAGCAAACATAAAAACTTCAATATAAGTACAAAATATAGAAATAATAACAATATACAATGATAAAATCTAAAATTGGAATCAAATAAAATACCAAAATGCCGACAGAAAAAGTCCGTCATGTCATAACAAAAATATGTAAACATGGAGGGATTTTCCAAAAAACAAAACATTCAAAAAAGATTCTACACCGGCCCGCAAAATCCCTCCATGCAAAAAAGGCAAGCGTTAATGACACTTCAATTTAGGGTTCCCTCTCATCCCCTAATCCACACCGGAAGAACGTGTAGGACTTACAGCAGTACGCCTACCCGCCCTCCAACATGGATATGACCTATCAAGCTAACTAGGTACCTATACCTTCCCATCAGGCCCTTGATTCCCCTATCTATCGTAGCATGACCTAACGGTAGTATAAACCCTACCCAATTAACCCACGCGAACATGTACAACACGTCGTAAAGCTGATCATATCCTATCCGGGAACTACATTCCATATCATGGGGATGAGTCGTCATTCCACCACCACTTGCTCCGAA